>JAUBOC010000001.1:24517902-24528137 GCA_032275365.1 Anablepsoides cearensis
GAAATCTGAAAATGTAGTTAGGTCATTTTGACAAAATTGGACTTAATCCTCATTTCGATGTGATGGGTCACATATTTGCATGAAATAATTATTTTAACAAACAGAAAAATGTGAGAAAATCTTTTCGTAAACACAAAACAGATGCGCTGAGGCGTTGACGCAGATAAAAGTGTTGATTTAACTCCGCAGCACAAAGAGATGGATCCTAATAAAAGTCACTGCCACTGGGTGTGAACGCTTTAATGAGAGTTCTGAAGTGAATTTAAAGGAGGGTTGAATTCCCGTTCTGGATGCCAGTGATGCCCCACTTGGCTCTGATCAGAAGAACGTGTTAAAACACTCCTACACCCAGAGGAAGACGTTTGGACTCTTCACTGGCACCGTTGAGCTGATTGAGTCCTGTTTGCATAAGGGGAGCCACACATTTCACTACGACACCAGCTAGAGTCGCATTAAAGTGCTGGTGACACCATTTTTTTATAATAAAAATTAACGCATTTTAGGAAAGATCATATTAATAATATATTGCAAAAAAAATTCACTCTGCTGAGATGTACAGTTGTTGAGATATTTGCATGTGAGGTAACAGGAAGTGATGTCAAAAGGGAATATCTGCATGTGAACAGAGAGTTGCTACAATAACTAATAAGCACAGACTGTAGAGAAAAATCTGATGTTTCTGTAGATTATTTTGACTCACTATCAGAGAGATGAAGAATAGTCAAAGTTCAAATAATTTTGTTTCAATAAACAAAGACCAAAGAGTTTTCTTTCTTGAAGAATTCAACTTTGATGTCACTTCCTGTTTCATTTGAGCCAAGTTCAAAAGAAAAGGTGCCAGTTATGTGACAAAACAAACAAAATCACGTATTAAGCCAAGTTCCTTAAATATAAAGATGTTTTCTTTACTTTTTGTATTTGAAGGTTATGCATGTCACAGACACTTTAATGTCTTAAAATATGACAAATTTCATGTTTAATTATTATAATCAGACGTATGGTGTTGACAGTCTATGATGCAAAGCATTAAAGATAAAATGATTGATACATAATAAGAAGCAGGACAAAAATCAGACAAAAAATTGTTTCCTAATAAGTGTTATTGGATGATTCTTTCCCACTAAACATCTGTTTGTTTCTGTTTATCTCCATCGGTTTAACAAAGTGACGCCCTGGGTTTGTTACCCAACCAGCGAACGGCCTGGCTGCAGCTTTTCTGACCTCAGATGTGAACCTGACATCATGAGGACTCAATTACAATCAACTGGGAGAACACAATTCACCCTGGCATTTCCATTATCTCATGCGTGTAAGGGGAAGGCATTAGAAGCCACAGCGCACGTTCATAAATTCTGCACACCTGCATATAGATAGCCATGAAAATGACCTGGCATAGCTATTCAGCTGCTCACTGAACCATGCTGGAGTTCCCACCATCATACTAATGCAGCGGAGTTTAATCTCAGCCTGCAACAACGAACGTAAATCAGGACTTTGATTTGTCTGATGTTCATTTGAAGAACTAAAACGGGTCAAAGGGGTGCTTAAGACTGAAAAAACATTTATTGTTAGTCATAAACGTACTCGGTCAGAGTAAAACCTTCTACATTTTGAGTGAATGCTGATTCACTATTGATTACCAGGGTTTGTTGTGCTTTTCGTGAGCATTTTTCTACATACTTTGTGCAGTTTTAGCCACTAGTATAAAAATCCAAATGCTGCTTTTAGCTAGCGCCTTGCTACATTTAGTTTTTTTTCTTTACAACTTTTATTTGTTTATTAATTCAGATCCCCATTAGAGACTACTCTTCCAAAAACATAAAAACATAAAAAAACATTACAACAAATCAATCAACATAACTATAAAGCAACACAGCCGGAAACAAAGGCGGTGTCCAAATTCAGGGTCTGGGTCTGGGCCAGGTCATTGATAGGCCGCGAAGACCAGAAGACAGTGTCTGTGAATTTGGGGGGTTTAGCATTCTGCTTTATTCCCATCCTTACCCCAGTGTATGACGACGCAAAACAGCGGCAAAAATAAATCGAAATTAGAAAAATATCATTATGTTAGTATTATGAATGCCATACAACAAAAATAGCTTAAAGGCAATATTTGAAGAACTAATAAACCCGTCATACGTGCATGTTTATTTACCAGTTCATTTAATATCTGACAAGAACAATATTAAAAAAGTAGAACATCAAAGCAGTTAAGACCGGGATCCAAGCCTGTTTATGCATGTCAAAAAAAATCTATATACAAATAACAAAAGTATTGACCACACAACCGCTTGAAACTTTACATTTCTATACCACCAGAATTTATTTAAAACTGTAGTCCTTTCTCTCGCTTTGTCCACCATTACAAGCAGTAAAAAATCTCTGATCAGCTCAAAATGCATAATGGGAAATGGTGGGCCGTTAAGTGTCCATCCTTCAAATCGAGGCAAAAGGAGGAAGCCTTTGTCGACCACATTAGAGGAGTCTTTGAATTTGGACAGTCAAACCTAACCTAAACAAAAAAAAAACACTTGATTACATAACTTAACTATTAAACTAAACTATAAAAATAAGTTAGCTAGACTAGCTAAAATTTAGCTAATGAGCTAGCTTTAATCTGCATTTACATTGTATTTTAGCAAAAAATAAAAAAAAAATTTTCAGGGATTTCTGGATTTAACCCTGCTGATGATCTGTAATTAGATATTCACCGCTGAAATAAGACTTCCTACGTCTCAGCTCAAACACAAGAGCTCTTGTCTTTTTCCTTTAGGCGGTCTGCTCCTTTCTTTGCAGGGGAATAATGTGACATTTCCCCTCTGTCCCCCCCATCCCTCCCCTGTTTTCACTGGGGTATTTTATTGCAAGCTGCAAAGATGAAATGTGGGGGCTATTAGAGCTCTTTCTTCGACCCCCGATCCACTGCCCTCTCCTCTAAAGTCTCCAGCGATGGGATGAAAAGTCAGTTTGTGATCCTTTGCGTCTCAGCTTCTCAACATCTGATACAAGCTTAGAGCTGTGTGTTAAAGTTGAGACGTGTAATGATTCCTGACCCCCCCACAACCACACCCCCCCTGCAGCTTTGCATTATCCACCTGTGCTCTGCCCCGGCTCTCATTTCTTAAAACTACATTTGGCCTCAGGGTCAGAAGAGCTAAAACTACTTCGCGTCCGTCTCTTTTGTCCATCCATTAGCACCCATTTTGGAGCTTTGCCATGTAAAAAAGAAAGAAGATGAGAGAGACACAAATCAGGTGGGAGGATGTAAAAGACTTTCAAGGTTAAAATGGTTTAGACTGATTCTGATTTGCAGTGCACACCTCATGTAAATCAGAAGATTTGCAATCCAAATTGGACAACGAAGCATGAGACACGACCGGAAAAAAAACAAAAAAAATCAACCTCGGGAGCTGCGTTTTCTGTGATCAAACAAATCAAACATCCCAGATCTTTCTGTGAAGTGGGAGAGTAACCTCCTCTCTGATCACAAAAAGCTCTGCGCAAGCGAAGGCATGCACAAATACTTGACCTTGCGCAGACATGCCATAAATGCCATCCCTCATCTTCTTACAATGAAGTGGTCACTTTAGTGCTGCTGGTGGGAGGCTTCTTACATGTCTGGAAAAGTTTAAAAAGAGCGACAGCTTCAGCTCTGAGAAACAAAAATCACTCTTTCTGGAAAAAAAAAAAAAAAGGCAAAGCTGTTAGCTGTCAGTGAGCCGCCAAAGCTGCTGACTGCACGAGGGGCCAAGAAAACAGCCGAATCCAAACAAAGAAAATGTACGCTTTCTAGACATAATGAGCTCCTAATGTGCACGGAACGCTTACCTCAATGCTCTGAAAATATCCAACTCATAAATCTTCCAAAATCCCATTCTCGTCCAAGTAAAAAACAAATTTGTCCAGCTCCACTTCAAAGCTCCGCCGCTGTATGAGTTTACAACCAACATTCGGAAGAAATGTTTCAGGGGCTTTGGGCCGAGGAAGGGAGGGTTGTTCTGTTTCCTATGGCCTGAAAATCCGGGCCAAGCCACTGTTCTGGACGTCTCGGTTAATTTCAACTGACTCACAGAACAGTGGGATTCCCTGGAAATAGTACACAAGTTTGACAGCTATGCCTGTAATGCTGACGGTTGTTGTTGGAGCGTGACCGACGGAGAAAAATGGTTTTCTAGACACCCAAAGCCACCGTGTCCCTCCACAGTTCATCTGAGCATGTTTACATGTTTGTGATGACACGGCTAACTGCCGTCTTTGAGAAATGTGCAGAAAGCAAAGACCCCTGTGAGCAAACCCTTAGAAGGAGGGATTCAACCTGGATGTAATTTAGTTTTTTTATGTCAAGGCCTCAGCAGCCCAAACACTAACTAATTAGGCTAGTTGGTCTAATTAGCTTTAGATTATCATCATCTAATGATGGAAGAGCCAGTTAAAACCATTTTGGTCAAACTTTGGAAATAACAGTTTGTGTGATTTCATGTATTATTATGGCATAAACATGAATACTTTCTTAAAATTTCAATAAAACTCATCCAGGGATTGTAAAAGATAATGTTAAAATCATGAACAATGTGTTACAGTGAACCCCCACAAAGTTATGGTTCACCATTCAGGAACTCGCAGATTTTTCCATGGAACCGAACTGAACAGTATGTTTACTAGTACTTCATGAAACCAGTACAGTAAACATACTGTATTTACAGTATGGAACTTCTTTCTTGTGCTCTTTTGTCAGTTTTATCAAATTTGAGGTTTAAGTTCTTAAAATGAGCATTTATAGACTTTTTTTGAACTGCGTCCATTAATCGCCTTTTTCACAATTTATGGGTCCTTTAAGAAGGGAACCCCTCCGAAAAGCTGTGCTCAGATCATGTTTTTGGTATGACGCTTAGCTACAACCACTCCAAAATTTGAACTCAATATCTATAAAACTGAATAATAGTTTTGTTTTAGTATGATAAAGTTTCTAAGCTGTGGCGGCCATCTTTATTTGGGTTGATGTCAATAGTTAATGAGTTCCAAGTCCAATGATTAATTTCTGAAAGCTTCTTTAAAGGGGAGGTGTTATGCAAAATTCACTTTTTTTTTTACTTTCTATCATGTTATAATGTCATTCCCTCATCAAAAACATACCCAGAGTCTTACTTTGACTCCTTCATGCATGTTTGAAACCCTTGAATCTCCTGTGGTAGCCACTGGGAGCTATGATGGTGCAAAGCTCCACCTATTTACACAAAGCTCCTCCCTGAAGCTCAGTCTACAGCTGAGCTCCCACCCCACAGAGCACCCCTCCCCCAAAAAACTGGTGTGAAGGTGTGCTGAAGTGGGAGTGTCAGAAACGGTAGGAGGTTCTTAAAGAGACAGAGGCCAATTTTAAGGTGTTTAGGTAGACTATGATGTAGAATCAAACACATTTTTGATACATACAGCTTTCATAACAACTGAATTAAACATATTTACTTGATTGTGGTAAAGAGTTGAAATATGTGCCTGGAAATTACATAATCCCCCCCCCCCCCATATCCATCAAGTGGTTTATGAGATGTTTCGCTAATAAAAGAACATTTGTACACACACACAGGCAAAAAAACTCATTGCCTTCAGCAGCGTAAGATAATCAGGCGTTTGTTGAGTTTAAAAATAACTTGAATAAAATAAAACAAGAAGAAATAATTAGAACTAAAAGGAAGAGAGGTAGAAACAGTGAGGGGGAAAAAAAGTCAAAGTAGAGCAAAACTGGTGAATTTGTGGTTCAGCTGATTTAAAAAAAAATAACAAAAGACACTTGTTCAAAGCAAAACATAAAAATAAACTTCGTTATTCTAATCAGAAACAGCTGAAATCCTTATATCAAGTTGCAGTTTGAAACAAGCACAACTTCTGAGGAAAAGCAAAATATACCATGCTAATAAGTTTTGGAGCACCAGCGGGTGCTTTTTATTACCTTTGAACAGAGGCGGGCTACTCCTTTCCTTCCTGTTTCCAATTTTTCTGTGTGTTTTGATTATTAAGCCAACTTGCTGATATCTGCCTCAAATTTAATCTCCACTAACACATGTGTGAAACATTCCAAACGCACGGGATCGCAACAGGAACGGGACAGGTCACGAACTGATTAATAAGGTTCAGAAAGAAGGGGGAAAAAACGTGCTCATAATGTCAAAAATGTGTTCCTCGTGATTTTCAGATTTCTTCTGATCTGGGTTTCATTTCCTGTGTTGTTGTTTTAACTTCTTAATGCTTCTAAAAAATGTGTGCACCAAGGCAAAAATAATGGCAACACAAAAGAACTGAGAGTTGTGGCTTTGAAGGCAAACAGCATTATTTATTTTCATGTTTCCAAAATGAACTAAAACAGGTTTTGTAATTCTGCAGAACCAAAATCTGCACTTCATCTTTAACTCACCCATCAGTCACACTGTAGACAGATGATGTGTTTGTTTCACCATGAACCCTGTGGAGTTTTATATTAACTTCTTGATTCAATTTTCAAACCATGCTTAGCTTAAAGAACTGCTAACTTCTATTCAAACATTATTGTTTTAGATAAAAGGAAATCTGCAAAACTGAATATGTTATTGATTAAATGTGTGTTTTTATAATGAATCTGTGCTGGTGGCATATGTTCCTGTTCCTGTGGAAGATTAGCTTTTACATTTCTCTGGAAAAGGTCCTGCAAAGACCCAAAGGAGACACTCACCTGCAGAAGTTGTGGCTTCCAAGACCTCCTTCTCCATTGGGATATTTGAGGGTGTTGTATGGGTGCTGGAAAGTCTCGTTCCAGAAGAGGCAGGGTTTACCACCAAGTAGGCTGGTCTGGTTCTGGAAGCCCCTGTAGTCCTCTCCGTTGGCTGTATAACACTCTGTAAAAAAATAAATACATTCAATTTAAAAAATAGGTGGAAAATCCCATCATATTTGGTGTTTTGCACAAGAGATTAAAAATGAAAAAAGATTACGAAGGTATGGCACATATAAGACCTACTTTATTAGACATCTGGGTTCTGTGCAACAACCATACTCTTAATATATTGTAATGTTCCTGGAATTATAATATGCGCACAAGCTCCAGCCAAAAGTTTTCAGGCAAAATCAATAAAAAAAACATAGCTTTATTTATTGTTAACATACAATCAGACGGAGGGAAAAAGCCTAAAAGATGTAAAGCTTGAGCAAATATGGCTTGAATTTGGAAGTATATAACAACCATATGTGGCTGCTGGGTCTTCAAAAAAAATGAACAATGACTGTTGGAAAATCTGGAGGGAATTCAAATAAACAAAGTCTGATGAAAGGTTGATGAGCAATCGCCACTCAGTGCACTCAGCCTCAGGGGGCTTCTGTTCTGAAACCTCTTATAATTAAAGCTGAACACCATAAACAACAATAAAAACTGTTAGATTGTTATGATTAGTCATGAGGCAGGTGCTCATGTGATAACAAACTGATAAAACTGACACAACTCAAAATAAAAACAAAAGACCATGTCAAACCCAGTTACAGTCCTTTAAATCAGACCAGAGTTTCCAGCAAATAGGCTAAAAGTTCAAGTCTAATTTCTGCTATGTTTCTAAGCTGCAAAAAAATCTGACTGAATGAGCTTCAAAGTTCAGATACTGATCAAAGACTTCATCACAATTCCTAGAAGTGGTCCTGATGCTGCTGGAAACTGGACTTTAAATGGCGTGACCTTTCAAAATAAAACTCATGTCCAATCACAATGATCCACAGTTTTGTCACAGCTGAGATGAAGAACACCCTGAAACATCTAGTTTTAGATAGAAAAAAGGCAAAAATAAAGACAGCAGGATTGTTTGGTTTACCAAAATAAAACTGTGTGTCGTCTGCATAAAGATGACACTGGTGTTCAAGTTAAGATGATTAAGAAAAAATATCATAAAGAGCCAAAACAGGACTGACTAACATGGGGTAATAAGTAGTTAATCCATCCTTCACTCACTTATGCCTGTTCAAAGCATCTTTTGTAATAATTAGGTGAGTAACAAGAAAATAGAGCTTATTTCAGCTGTTCATTATAAAAAATAGATTCTGCATAGAGGTACAGTAGCATATGATCAAATATGGGGTCTATCGTAAAGCCGTAGGCTGGCACAGTGTAGGTCCGACACTCTACATTCCTGGCAAATTTCACTTGGATCGGTGCAGCCGTTTCTGTGATACGATTGAAAAATCTTGAAAAAAAATAAATTAATAAAACAAACACTACAAAAACAATGACCCCACTTCACATTTGGTGGTCATAATAAATACCAAACATTACCAAAAAGGCTAAAGTGGAAGCAACAAAGGTAATTTTATTGAAGCCAATTTAGCTTTTTTTTTTCAAAAATCAAGTGACTTTCAATAATTGGGGGAGTGGTTGGAAAAGTTTCACCTAAATCCATGATATCCAGTGTTTGTTGTTTTAAAAGACAAGTGGTGATAGGAACAGTTTTCACAAACCAGTTCTTTTATTTAGCTTCTTAATGACTGAGAAAAGTTAGAAGTTAAATGTATGCAAACAAATTGCTAAACAGCAGTGAAATAAACCAGATTTTAACCTCAGAGCCAAATATTGTTTAATTTTTTTGCGTGAAATTCAAGTGTCAAATGGAGCAGGAAACACTGCTGGGTTGATAAGTTCATTGGCCAAAGACCACAGATCGTTTCAAAGAAACCTTTTCAACAGGATTCAAAAGACATTGAGAAATCTTGGGTTACGCTTGTTATCACTGATGGAGCCAGAGAAAAAGCTATTCTTAGTGCTAATAAACCAATTTCACGCAGCGCCTGTCAATCAAACGTTAACAAAAAACAGAACAAAACTTGCTTGTTTGATTTGACTCCATGGGGTCTTGTTGCTGTGTTTGTAGTTAGGCAATGACTGGCCCCTTTTATCAAGTCAAGCTGTTTGGACGGAGCATGAGCTAACGCATTGCAATATGACTGTCATTACAGCCCTTAGTGATCCAGCTGTGCTTCTCTGCTTTTTATCATCCCAACCCAAGTTTTCCCTACTTCCAACCACGTCTAATCATTTGTTCTCTTTCATTCTTCTTCCTCTCCATCATCCACCTTTCAACTCATAGATAAATATTTCCCTGAGAGTTGCATGCCTTGAATACTAATTTTGTGGCGTGTTGCTCAACGTTAGAGGTTATTTCTCTCACATGGACGTGGAAATGAAAACAAAAAAGTTATTTATTGATTATTAATTTGTCAAAAACCAGAAAGATACAGAATTAATAGAAGTAATAAAGGCAGAAGCACGACTCTGGCGCCACTCGAAAAACAGACAAGATCTTAAATGCATCTGATCAAATGTGTCCATCCATCCATTTTCTGCAGCTAAACTAAACAGACACCTATTCATTATATAACTCACACCAAGTTACAATTCAAAGTTAGCAATTAAGCTAACATGCATATTTTGGGTCTGTCAGAAGAACCTGAAAAAAGCCATGGTTGGACAGTAGCCATGTTTCTGTCCATATTTAATATGAATTTTGAGCAAAATTTTTTTTAATGTCACAAAAATTGAAATACGCATCAGACGTGTTTTGCTTGGAGCGAATCAACAAGTGTAATTACGTCAGACGTTATACATGGCTGCAGCAAACAGGAAGTAAACGCAGGGACACATCTCAGGTCAATGGAGAGAAGTTATCAGGAATGTGTTGCTACTATCGGGAAAGTTGTAATTATTCTGTCATTAAAACTAGTGCTGGTGATGTTACATGCTGTCTGGAGACATAGATAAATAAATGCAATTATCCTTCTGTTAAGGTAATAACTGAGAAGACACCGACAGCGGGAGGAGGGTCCAGCTGCAGCTGCAGCTGCTACAACTATTAACAGCAGGAACAGCTGATCCAGGTAAATGCTCACTATGTCAGAACTTATTCTGCAAATGTGTTTCCATCTCACCATTTCTGCATTAACTCTTTTTCAGAAAATCAGAAAACCGCCCCAAGCGAGCATAAAAACTTTGTGCAAAATTGAGGAAGTTTGCAAATTCTGCTCCTTTCCATTCACATTTTCTAATGCATTACTTAAAAATGCATATAAAAAATGATGGAAACACGGCCTATGTGAACATGCAAACATGCAAAGCAAAAAAGACAGATGGGTTTGAACCTGCAGCTGGAGAGAAAACTACAAAGGAACAATATCAGAGATGTGTGGTCAGGGATGAAGAAGATCACAGGCTTCAAGCAAAAGGAGAATCGGATGGA
>JAUBOC010000001.1:24629030-24639214 GCA_032275365.1 Anablepsoides cearensis
TGAAAACTCAAGACAGCCATAACATTATGTTTCTTTACAAGTGTATGTAAACTTTTGACCACAACTGTATCTACCATGAGCATCTATAGAAAAGTGGGTTGACCCTGATAAACACATGTAGACATACAGAGCAGTGGTTCCCAAATTACTTTCCTCAAAACCCCATTTTCTTACTTCCAAACCAAGCTGATATTTCCTGATATTGATTCTCCAAATCACTGTATTGATTTTTAATTAAGGCTTAAAATGTAAACTTTCTTGTGTTGTTATATGTTTTATAAATAAGATATGAAACTTTTAACATACATATAAAATACACCGAGTTTTTTTAAATTAGAATTTTTGGAGAAAAAACTGCAATATAACATTATCGCAATATATCGTATCGTGACTCATATATCATATAACCAAATTCTTACCATTACACAGCTCTACTCCCACCAAAGACATGTTCAACCTTTATCTCTTTATCATAATAAAGAAAGAATAAAGTCGGTACAAAGGTTTATTTGGAAAAGTAAGAGAATTGACTTATACAGAGGTTATTAGAACTATAGCAGCAAACTGCTTATTGCATCCATCATGTTGAATAGCTGGTAACTAATAATTCCTGCTCAGTGTTTGTATTTTGTGTTTTCAGGTTTTTTTTTATTCGTCACCTCTTAAAGCTGTCGACACCTTGTACTTGTGGACACTGCAGGCAGGTGGCAGCTGAGTGACTAGAGGAACAGTGGGTTTCTGACAGCTTCCAGTCGAAGCTTTAACAAGTCCTTTGCAGTTAATTTGCACCTTTTTGTTTCTGATTGAACTTTTAGTGACCCGCAGTGATTGGCTGCAACAAGCTGTTAAATCGTCACATAAAAAAACGAGGTTATTTTGGGAAGGTTGCACCCAAATGAAAATAATCTAATTTTTGATGTTTTAAATCACTTTTAGTAGATATAAATTCAAACTGTGATGTGTTTTTTAACAAGCACACACTCTCAGACACACAATACACGTACCACACCCCCGCCAGCTGACGCCCCACACGAGCACGATGGCATTTCTGAGGAGTGGATTTCAACCAAACACTTTCGGAGAAAGCCAAACCCGCAACAAGACCTCTAACATATCCCAGCCACAAGCTCACCTCTCACACACACAAACAATCACGCACCGCTTCACTTCAGCAGTTAGGAAAACACAAACGAAGGAGGCCATACAGCCGGGCTTCCACTAGGGGTCAGTAAGAGGTTAGCGGTCAGATACTCCACTCCACTGAACCTTATGATGATCTACAGGATCTCTTAAATAACTGAGAGTAAACAAGAAAAACTCAATCACAAGAGACTTTATCACCAGGTGCCATCAAGATTAAATTATAATCTCATAAACAGAAGCTCAAAAAAACAGAAAATGTCTTAAAATAATTTAGTTTAAATGCTACTTGGATTACTACCAATAAGAACATTTAGGCAGACTCCTTCAGTATTAAAAATACATCTTTACTGACAGTAAGATGTATCTCTTCTATCTGTTTGCTGTTACACAAGACAAGTTCTGTAAAAGTGTCGAATGGTTCTGATCCCAGATTTTTATTAGCATCAATCAGAACAAGAGCTTTTTATTGCTCTGCGTTCTGAAATTGGTCATTTTGGAAGCCTTTACCTTTCACATCCTCGTCCTCCACGGTGGTGTTGCTGCTGTCCGATGATTCCTGGAGAAACAGAGACAGACGGTCAGTTTGTGTTGGAGTTCGGACGGCAGGATTGTGCGGGATACACGAGAAGAAAAAAGCACATCACAAGAAGGGGTTTCAGCTTTTACTTTATGTTGACAAAATCCTGACTCATGTCGTCACAAAACCAAGAACATCTATTGAATCAAGGCACCAATTCCAGCAGTATTAAATCTTTCTGCATGGACCTTTTTCAGTGAGCATCACACAGTATGGATAAAGACCAGCTTCTCTTTGAAAAACATGTTCTCATCTCTTTTTAAAACCAGAAAAAGAACCTAATTGGAAGAAGCTTATCCACCCATCTGAAAAACTGCAGAAAGGCTTCTCATAGAACGTCTGGCTGTAATCCTGACAGCAGCAGATTGTTCAGTTATATTTATCCACCTGTCTGTCTGCCTTTCTGTCACTTTTTTTTTTTTGCAACACTTTCGCCAGAGGAGTTTCGGATTTCCAATTAGCAGATTAAATGGGTCTAAATTCCCCTGCATGTGCAGGAGTGTTGAGAGACTCCATGACCTGATTAGAGGTGTGCACGTGCACCGACAGCGTCACCAGCAAGAAAAAAAAAAGAAAGTTGGTTTTTATAGCTTTTAAAAGAGCAGCTGGTGACCTGAGCAGAGAACAGACGGGAGAGGAAATTAACTTTATTTATTTTACTGCAAAGAAACAAGAAATATTTAAGGAAATCCTTAAATAGAAATACATTTCAAAGCATGATTTTTATTTACTTTTCACTTTAAAAGTCCTTTTTTGGAGTAGAAATGTATTCATGAGGTTTTATTGGCTCAAATACCCAGATGGGCTGAACTTTGAGGTCAAGTATGTATCAAACTACAGCAGGACCAGAAAGCATAAACAGCATCGACACAGAACAAAGTAACACTGAGTTTTCTTTGTGAATCACAAACCGACGACGACAACAAAAAGAAATATTTGGAAGACAACAGATGCCTTGGTCATGCCTGGGTGGGAGGTACCTGACTGCAGACTCATGCAGGAACATGCACAACGTTTACCAACACCCTGAGTAACGATACACACACATGTTCAAAAATACACGTTAAAGTATTTTCTTAATTAGATCACAGCTCTCAGGCACAAATAAAATATCTCGTTGTTGTTTGAATTTCTGCTGGTTTGAACAAATAAAAACAAAACAAAACAAAACAAGTGACTGGATGAGAATGGGTTTTAAACTGCTACTTGTTCTTCGTTGAATTATTTTATTTAATTATTTTCACTATAATTTCCACTTTAAGACATATTCATGCTTATTTATTTGATTAAAAAATACGGAAGGACCTATTTGATGTCAAACTTGGACTTATTTACTTGATGGAAAACACAGATTCACTTTAATAAGTATTAAGCTATGATGTGTTATGATGTGTTTTTTCTTCCTTGTTGCAATGGTTGTGCAAGTGTTTTCTTCTATAAAACAATGTAAATGTAATGAATTATATATTAGCAAACATGCAGTGATGAACAAATCCAGTGTTAATTTAAACTGCTGCTCTACACCTACACATCATTGCCTGTTTTTAAAACAAATCTTTAAAACTTATTTCTGTTCACTGGCTTTTAACCCAGCCTGAGACCTTGGTTTGTTTCAGCTGTTTTTTTCTTTCTTTTTTTTTTTGCTTGTTTTGAAGTGTTTTTATTGCAGCCGTTGCTTTAAAGCACTTATAAATAAAGTTGAGTTGCTTGTTAAAATTTTAACTAACTTAGCTTCACTAATCACCACTGAACAGCATCATTGTGCCCTGTGTAGTTCTGCACGATATTAGACAATCTGAAATTATTTGTAAATATTGCAATGACGATATCAGGTGCAATACATGTCTTTCATTTCTTTCCTCCCTTTCTCTCTGACTTTTAGCATTTTTGGCAATGTCATTTGTCTGGTGTGAGCTTGGCTGCTGTGAGACTCTGTCCTAATTGCACTCCAAACAGTCCTCTGCAATATGAATATTGCACACACTGATATTGTGATGACAATATAGCCCTATATTCAACTGGTTGACATTAGGATTTGGGTAAAATTGTATTGTGTGCAATTAATGGTCAGAAAAACAGTTAATTAATATTTGACACTTCACAATTACTGCAATAGTGTCACGTAATGACGTACTTTTGTGTGAGACACTTTCACTCTCATGCATTTATTTTAATCTGTGGCGTTTTGCGTTGCTAAAAATCTGCTGCTACTCCACATTGTGCAAACTTTGGTTTTAATTCACAGTTAAAATTAATAAGTTAGTTTGATGATTTCTCTTAAAACAGTCAAAAACATAAGGAAGCATTTGTCATCCATTAATTAGATGCCACAATTAATCTTAATTAATGTTTTTGCCAATCCTGCCCAACTTTAGTTGACTTGTGTTAAATAATAATTAGTCCAACATGAGGCCTGTTGCGTCTCAGAGGTGCATTAAAACCTGGATCAGTCTGGGGGATAAGAGGATCTATGGGTCAAAGGTAAACTAGCACACATACACAAAACAATGTTTATTATGAAAGAATGACAAATATACTTCTTTTACAAAATGACACAACAAACCTGGTTAATGCTCTTTATGAGTTTAAATGAGTTTTTTTATGTCTTAATAATAATTTAACAAGTTTTTTGTTTGGGTTATTCTTAATTTAAAGAAATATCTTGATTTATCTGACTTCCTGAAAGAAATTTTTGTTGGTTTCTATTAGTAATATTCAATCTCAGCCTTTATTAGTTGACTTTTAGTGATGAGGAAGTTGATGGAGGGAACTGAGATGTGTAAAAATGTCAGTAAACAAGACACCAGATACAAAAGAATCTGAGACTGGCTGTTAGTCTCTGATCAGAAATGTACAAAAACAAACCAAACAGATGATCAGCTGGCCTTTCTGCTGTTAAACTACTAAGTAACAATTACTTTTTTATATAAAATAATGTCCTGCAGTGTTACATTTACATTGTGTTTGGATTTATCAGCAACGTTTTAGACTAAAAAAAACAACAATTTTACATCACATTATTTAGCGTAATACTTGCAGAGGTGATTTGGTCAAATTAAGCTGGACTCAAACTGTAGAGGACGCTGATGACAGTAACAAGATGAAATCTAAGCCATGTTGTGTTTGTAAGGCCACAACATTTAAGGAGTTAAGAGAATATGTAAGGAAACACACAAACAGTAAATCCAGAGTCAGAGGAGCACTCACACAGATGCGTGTTAAAAAAGGATATGAAGGACAGCAGAAGATAAGAAAGAGGAGGAGAATGACATGGAAGGATGAAGAGTGGGGTCAGGACTGGGTGGGGGGATGAAGAATACCTTTGTCCCGTCCACCGGATTATGGATGACAGTTGTCTGAGGTTCCTGGAGGAAGAGGAGGGGAGGCGGAAGAAAATGGAGGAAAAGTAAGACAGAAAAGGGGAAGAAAGTGAGCAGAATCTGACATAAATGTAGAAAGGAATGGCTCAAAGTTAAAAAAAGAAAGGAAGACAAAGAGAAACATGAGTGCAGGATGCATAGAAAGTGTTTGTAAAAGGTTGGAGGAGAAGATGGGGTAGAAAACCTCCCCCCTGCCCCTCCAACAGAGAGCCATGGAGTGGGAGGATGAGCTGAAAACTATCATTTCAAGTCACTTCTGTTCCCTGCCAATAATGAAAATTTATGCACAAAATGTCTGCAGCTCACCAAACAAGAACTTCTGTAACAAAAACATGCATTTCTTCAAATTCATACTATAAATACCTATTTATAAATATACTTATTAAGCCTAAAGTGCTTTAATATATCTAAACTTTTACTAAGAGGAAGACTTTAATTTCTGAACCAGTCAGCTGTGAATACATATCTTTCTGCCCTCACGTCGTAAACAAAGCAAATATTCACTGAATCCAGCCAAATGTAAAAACCAAAAGGGACAAATCAGCTCATAAATATGCATCAAGTGGGCCGTGACATCAATAAACACGAGACCCGACTTCCTGCAAGGCGCTGGGCCGACCCGGCGGCGATTCCCCCAAGACATAAACGACTGAACAGACAACGCCGTGGCTGCCGGCGTCCTTTCAGTTTCCCTCTATAAACATTTAATTTACACTAGATGCAGCTCCGCTCCACTGTGGTTTGACCTCCGTAACAAATATGCAACCATTATAGTCAAAGAGAGTTTTTACACTGGCTCTGCACGGTGGAGCAGAGCGCCAGTCAAAAGTAGATTTGATCCTATTTTTGCGGAGCTGTGCCGGAGTCAATCTACAAAGATCATGTTGCACCAACAGGAAAAGGAACAAGCACATCTGTATTTTCAAAATAATGCACTAAAGGCTAACTGTTGTTTGATACGCAGGTATAATAATAAATATTAGGGGTGCAACAACACATGTATCAAACCGTATCGAACAGTGCTTTAGGTTCAATACATAATACGTATGAAACAATACAGATTTAAAAAAAATATTTTATCAACTTGTTTTTTGAAGATGCTCTGTGTTGAAGGATCAGTTGATCTGTGTTCGACTACTCCACCTAGGCTGCATTTTCGAGTGCAGAGCCACTGAGAAACTTGCTGTTTCAACAAAATTTCATTTAAAAACTGGACTTTTGAGGTTAAACAAATGTTCATAACTAATTTAAATAAATTACAAGTTAAAAAGGGCATGGAAATTCCCTTTTTTTGTTTTGAAAAAATATCGACCCGTGAGACTAAAATATCGAACCAAACCGAATCGTGAATTTTTTGTATTGTTGCAGCCCTAATAAATAAATATATTTCTACACAAATGCTGTCAGAATGAATGGTTCTGTTTGGGAACAGATGGCAACATGTAGCGTGCATGTGGCTTTTATTTTGAAATCAGAAGTTTCAAAAAGACGATACAAAAAGATACAGTTTCAGCTGTGTTTGGACTCCGTCTTCCACAGAATTAATTCTTTTGCTCTGATTTCCACATTTATCACATGATTTATTGCACAATTTCACATTTCTTGCGCACGCTTCTTGGACCTCCTCTCTGTGCTTGGCACCGGACCGAACGGTGGCAAACTGCGCACCGCAGCAGAGCGGAATCTAGTGTAAATTAGGGCTAAGGCCCTGTGACACTATGATATTTTAGACAACTTATGCTAACTTGTTTGGAGACATACTGTACTTTGAAGATGAAAATAAAAAAAATCAACTGGAAGCCTCTTTTAGGTTCGTACATACTGTAATGCTAAGACAATAATCAAATATCTAATTTTTGTTAGTAATTTAGTGGAATTTTAATTTTATAAAAAGTTATCCAAACCGTTATAATGACAGATCCTTTAATGATGCTAAATAATCCTTTAAATTTTAGTTTTTGCCACTATTTCAACTCCACTCGGGGCACAGGAAGCCACAAAAAAAGCTGGTTCTTTCATCTTATTTTATGACTATCCAGCAGCCTTTTTATTTAAAGTCCATGTCGCACTGACAGCACAGTTAGTGGCTTCTCTCACCAGCACTGGACCTTTGCGTCTCACTATCAGACAGTTCTTGTTCCTCGATAACTCAGGCTGCTCACACATTTCATTTCCTGTCTCTTTCTACAGCCGGCTCCACTTCACGTACAGTAAATCAGAACCGCCAGCACTCCCTCCTCCCCCTCAGGAAGTGACACCTCTGGTGATGACCAATCATTAGCCGCCTCTCTCGGTGATGCTCCTGGTGTTGTCAAGGCAACCGTCTCTCAGGGAAACAGGGACCCGATGGCGACTTGGGAGACGGCGATGAGCGAGAACAAAGTACCTGGGGTTTTGGCGTTAGGGGGGTGAGAGTGCTGATGGCACAGCGTCATCACACTCAAAAAACTGATTTGTTGAGTGGTTTCACTGAGTGGAACCACTTGATATAACTTTGTTAACCTCTTAAACCCCAAAGGGTTTTCTTAAAGTTTCTGCTCAAAATACCGTGCTGACATGTAACTGAGTGTATCTCAGCATTTACAAACTCTACTTAAATAATCTTGGTATCAAAATAAAGCTACACTTGGGGGATTTCATCATTAAAGTGCCTGTGACATCAAATTTTTGTAGTAAATATGAATGTATTTTTGGAAGGATAACACTGATAACACATTGTAAAAAAGATTTCATGCCACCGAGATAAACAGTTGTTGAGATATTTGCATGTTCAGTAACAGGAAGTGATGTCAAAAGGGAATGTCTGAATGTAAACAGAGCTAAAATGGCTAACAACCCAGACTGTAGAGAAGAATCTGATGTTTCTTTAGATTATTTTATTCACTATCAAAGAGAGATGAGAAAGAGTCAGAGTTCAAATAATAATGTTTCAATAAACAAAAACCAGGGAGTTTTCTTTATCAAAGAGTTCCCCTTTAATGTCACTTCCTGTTTCACTTTAGCTGAGCCAAATTCAAAAGAAAATATGCCAATTATGTGACATAACCGGTAAAATCTTGCGTATGCCAAGTGTCTTAAATATAAATGTATTTCATTTGACTTTTTGTATTTCATGAATATGCATGTCACAGGCACTTTAAAACAGCTGCAGTGGTTTTAGAGATATTGGGGATGGAACATAATTTTTTAAACTTTTATTCACTCTCACCTGAATATTTTTTCATTAGACAATATATAACATCTTTAAAACATTAATGAATCAGGCTAAAAACTCCTGGAAACCATAAATCCACTTGTGGACATCACCTGTGCAAAGATTCATGCTGCTAAAATTAACTGGAGCAAAATTTCAGAGGTTTTAGTAAAGAAATTATTTAGCGTTTTGTCTTTCTGCACAGGACAGAGCATGTAGGTATCATTAATAAAAGTTAGTAAATGTTAAGCTTTTAATTGCAAAAGTTATTTATTCTTTTCTTACCTGACTGAAAAGTCTTGTTATTGAAGGTTTGTTCTTTTGAAAAATTATCCAAACATTTATTTGTCACCATATATATTATATAAAATAATGAGAAATTTTATTTGACTTCAGTTGGATCATATTCACTCAAAATCAAGTGAAAAAAACAAACTTTCAAGACACTTTACAACATATTTAGTTATCTAATTTGATTTGATTTACAAAAATGTTAAAAGATTTTCCTTTACAGATTTGCAATGATGTCATTTTGTACAGTTTGTTTACTTTCTGATTCAACTGCTTGACGTTTGAACTGTGTTTGGTGAATGTAAAAATGTTTCCATGAGCTTTTAGCCAAGATTCTTAGGTTTCTTTTGATACCAAACATGTCCAGGTTCAACTGACAGATCTTAACAGGGTTCATGCAAGATTCAGTATGTTAAAAATAAGACCTTTTAAGACCATTAGCAATGAAATTTAAGACCAAACAGATGCATTAACAGAAACATTCAAATGGTCCCAGAAATATTAACAGTGAAACCTTTTATTCTTAGCAATTTAGCTATTAAAGAATATTTTACTAAATTATTTTCATGAAACTCTCATATCTACTGCTGAGTTCCAACCAAATGAAAAGATCACTGATATCAAGTTTCATTGAAAATACACTTTCCCATGTTTAAACCACAAGCAATGGACATGACTGAACGTCTTTGATTTTTGGGCAGGTGAACAAGCTGTTCTATGCGGGGAGGTTGAAGTAAATTTTTTGCCTGCTGTTATCACGGGATTTGTAGTTTAACATGCACAAAAAGCGGTAGCAAACTTAGCACTTCATGAAGATAGATTGCATCAACCTCTAATTACAGCACGTTACTCTGTTTATTCATGCAGCCAACTCTTGTTCGGAATAATGGCAAATTAAAAAAATTAAGACTTGACTAAATTGAATTTAAGACCTTGGATGAAAATGTGGGCATTTTTTAAAACTTTTTAAGACCCTGCATGAACCCTGTCTTAAGTTAAAATAAGTTAAAAGAAATAGAAAACGTTAAAAGCTTAAGTAAGGGATTAAGTAAATTCAACAAATCATTTTTTGAGTGCAGATCAGGGAGGGTTGTTACAGCTGACGTCACATTACAGCAGCTGAACCAATCATTTCATTCAGACAGGAGTCAAAATAAAAGCAGCTTAAATGGATTTAAACAAGTGCACGTTCACACATTCCTTCACTCGACTCCAACACTTCCAGGTCAGATTAGGATCCACGCTGACGCTGGTCTGAAAAATGCTCTGAAACGAAAGAGTTAACGCACCAAATAGCTAAACTCTAACTGGAGTCCCTGGCAGCAGAGCAGAGATCACAGTCGCCCTCCCACTCTCAGTTCCCTTCAAAGATCAGAGAAAACAGCCTCTTCTACTCTCAGCTTCTGTCCACATTTGCACTAAAACTCTTGAGGGCATGAATGCAACCAACCCATTTAACCAACCCATTCTCACTCCCAACCCGTCACATACTGACGCTTTTGCAAGGTTCCCTCTGCGTCCGTGTTTTGAAGCGTCGGGTACGCCCTTCGCGTCAGTTTTTGACGAGTTGGGGCGGAATCCATTGTCATAATTTCAGAAA
>JAUBOC010000001.1:24660623-24674052 GCA_032275365.1 Anablepsoides cearensis
ATGAAATGAAAATGTTTTGTATAGCCCACAGATGTGTCCTTACTTGTTCTAGGACCCCCATAATAGGAGACCTTTAAACCCCGTCCCCTCCCAGAGTGGTCCATTCTAGTTTGATAGAGGGGTTTATGACTATATAGCTGCGCAGAAACTTTTTATTTACCTTATTTAACTTTTTAAACTTGTTGTTATTATTATAAATTATTCAACTTTTTAAGCCCCGCATCTCGCATAAACTCATTTTGAGGCTGTCTCTTTAAATCTAAAGGTGTTTCAAACCCCGCCCCCCTCCAGCTTCCAGAGTGGTCCATTCAAGCTTGATAGAAGGGTTTACGGATATATAGCTGAGCTGAAAAAATAATTAGAAGATGTGAAAAATGGGAGACTTTTTCATTCAGCCTTACCACCAAAGACCACCAAATTGTAGTTGGTAAATCCAGACCTTATTTGGCCGTTCTGTTGCAAAAACTGTGACGTAATAGTTTAAACATCATAGAAAACAGAAAAATGTGACCCAAACAGAATATAAAGATATCTATGCAGCACTGGAATAGACTACAGTCAATTTTATGCTTCCTAGAGACTCTAAGTCTACAACAAAATGCATTTAATGACTAAAAAAGTGGATTTTTTCCCTTTAAGAAAAAATAATGCAGTGGTTGTTGTTTGTCTTCATTTGGTTACATCACATTGGAGAAATGTTTTGAAGCAATGGTTCGTTTGATATTTTTAAAAGGTATTTGGATTCTTTGGTTACCTTTTCACTCATTTTCTAAACTATTTTCAGAGTTCAGACCAGGTTAGCCCAAGTTTGTCCCCCAGCTTCAGAAACTCTCAACTCATAGGATCGTTTTGTGTCTAGGCATGAGTCAGTCAGGTTCTTCTCTTTATTTGGCATGAAGTTCAATGTGATCTATGGCGAGACCCCCCCACGCCCCCCTCTCCTGCGTCCCCTAAAATATGAATGAGGTGACCGAGTTACGTAACCAGTTGCCAAAAAAGAAAGAGGTCAGCAGGAGTAGGGAGGGCATTACGACGGAAAAGGAGACTCACATCATAAGCCCCAGCCTTGATCTGTTGGTACAGCTTGTGCTGGTCCTCGTCCCAGAAAGGAGGGTAACCCACCAGCAGGATGTAGAGAATCACCCCTGAGACACGCAGAATAAAACACACACATGAAAAATTAACTCTTCTTTGTCAAGTTTCTGTTTTTGTGGTGTGTAATGATTGCGGGAACAACATATGCAGGTTGTGCATGAATGAGTGTGCTCCTCTACAACTCACCACAGGCCCAGATGTCCACAGGTTTGCCATATGCCTCCTTTCTCAGTACCTCAGGGGACAGGTACCCTGGTGTGCCAGCAAACCCTGCAGGAGAAAAAAAAAACAAACATTCACAACTGATTGGCAAGCTGGAGGCAGTGAATCGTGTCGCTGCTTTCCATGCATGAGCGTGAATGAAAAGATAATCCTTCGTAAGCCTTAAACTGTTGGACAAACAGTGAAGGGAAATCTTCAGGGTCTAAAGTCACTGCATTGTGAAGGAGAGCTAAACGTGTTTGACAAACGCCACAAACACACAGATTTTTTATCAGTGTTACAACTGCCAGACTCGTCCAACTTGGTGTTTTTTTGTATTTACTTTCTTTGCACATTAACCTTGAGTACACTTGGAGCACAAACTTGGCACATTTATGGTTTGTTCTTTGGTTTTTCCATTAAAAAAAAAATATACAAAAAAGAAAAACTGTGTTTTGTTTTTGTTTTGTTTTTAAAAACTAAATGTAAAAATGTAAAAGTGTGTCCACAGGGTTTTATGTTTGTGAAAAATAATGCGTGTTTGGTTACTCCAATGTGTGTCGGGGACAAGAGAACAAATACAGAGTAAGACTAAAAAACCCAAACAAAACAAACCAGCTCTCTCTGAATCTGTCACGGCCACTCATTAGGGGCAGGCTGTCATGTTGATTGTATGATCTCCATCATGTGACCAGATCCTTGAACAGAGGTCTACAAACTAATGAAGAAATAACTTATGTGTTGTGTTGTAAGTGTTTGAGGCATGTGAACTAATCATATCTATCATGTAAAGCGCATTCTGTTTAAGCTGACCGTGACATGTCACTCAAACCAGATTGCACTTCAACTAAATCACAGTTAATCATATAGACAGACAATTATGCAAAATAGGTTATCAAAATATATCCTAGTTCTCCTAGGAATAAATGTGTGATGCATTTAAAAATCAGTGATAAACAGATTAAATTTCCTTCATTTGAATAAAGTTATTTAAATCCAAAATAAAAAATATGGTTGTTATTTTATAAAGATACCAGAAAAGATTTTATAGTGGCTGGAACACTGCTTAAAAACAGAAAGCAGTCCTAAAGGTACTGGTATTGGCTACACTCAAACCTTATTCTGCACTGAAAATACAATTTATTAAGAGTGGAAAAACACACACTGTGAAATCAGCAGTGCTTTGCGTCATCGTGGAGCTTCTTAATGCTCCATGATTTCTGCTTACGGCAGAAAGTCCCAAACGGTGCACTAACAAAATGCTTTAACCATTAGAATAATAAAAAAACATATGTTTTTATAGTTTTGAAATGGTCATTTTTTCAAATTTAGCTTTAAAACAAAAATACTAAAAGAAAACCTTAAACACTCAATTACTTGTTTTTTATCGTTTTATTTTGAAACGGAAAAACTGAGGAACAAACTATACATGGATTTTTTTTAGCAACATGCAAACAAATATAACCTATTTTTTGGTTTTGTTTTTTTTCTAAATGTGTCTGTTATTTACTACTTATAAATTTATGTTTTTGCTTTTATAAAATCAAGAATGTCCTATTGAGAAATTATCTTATTCCACTGATTAGCTCAACCAATATTTCTTTTTTTTAAAGGCTATAAATAGAGATTGGATTTTATTTTTGAGAAGCTTTTATTTTTTAGTATCTTGTCATCAACCCTTCTAACACACATGAAATTTACTCCTGCGTGTGGTGAACCTACCAAACCAGGCCTGTTGATCCCCCTGCACCTCAATGGCCAGGCCAAAGTCAGCGAGCTTCACTGCAGCGTTCTTACATTTGCTGGCGAGGAGCAGGTTCTCAGGCTGAAGAGAAGAAAATGAGAAAAGGTTATCAAAGGAAAAAAAAGATGTTAACATGCTAACATTTTTACAGTTCTTGTAAAGTAAAAGGAGCAGGTAGTGCATGCAAAGTTTGCAATGGGGTTTAACACATTCTCTAATGCATTCAGCTCAAACTGATTTTAAAAGACACATGGACATGTAAAAGCTTTACAGCAGAACGTAGGCCATATTTCTGCAATATTTCCTTTCAGTCCAAGACTCGTGTGATGAGTAGAGGCTCCATAGGCTCCATCTCTGTGGCCTACATAACGCAGCTAGCCTCATTATTCTCTGTCAGAGGAGAGCTCTAATAATGGACATATATCCCCACTGGTCTCTGCTCGTTCTCACCTCTCACTAAATCATTGCATCTGGAAAGGTATCTGGCAGCTTTGACAGGCGAATAAAGGCCAGCAGCAGGAAATATCAACACAAAATAGACTGCGGGGTTACTTTAATTGGTGTTCGATGTACTGCTAATACCAGCATAAAAAATAAGATTACCTACATAAAACAAATCAGTTAGGTTGATCAAAATGGTTAATAAAGTAATCCATCTGTTTGTTTCAGTTGATAAATGGACTCAGACTAGGCTAATAATAATAATGGCTGGGCGATAATTCAATAATGATATATATCGTCATAGATGAGTAAAATCAACAGAAAACATGTCCTCAATAATTTTACTGGTTATTAACTGCTAATAGTTCATAACTTTCTGACAAAATAAATTAAGACCCTTCAGCTAAACATTGGGAAAGTTGAGATTCACCTTCAAAATAAAAGCGTTAACAAATGTCAACTAAAGAAAAATAATCGCTCGCACTTGTAAACCAGTGTTACACGTTTCTCCTTCTTGTTGGCACATCTGAGCGATAAAGCGCTACACTGCTGGACCAGTGCACCATTGTAGGGTTAATACAAAATTAATTATCCATTTAGGATGCTTTTACACTGAAATGAGGCATTTAAGATGGTGTTAGTATGAGGCCCCAACAACTAAAATCCTGGAGCTAAACAAGGTAAGCTAGCAAAATAAACTCCACAGAGTGTAACTGCTTAAATTAAAAAAAAGAACGGAACAGCTCGAGAGGAAGTTGTGGATAAAAGAGGAAACGTCACCAGTTTGGCAGGATTTCAGATATTTTAAGTTTGACAAGATTCAAATTGATGTTGTCTAAAACGAATCAAAAATGATCAATACCGACTGATATGAAACTCCTATATTGTGAAAAGTTTTTCAGCCATATCGCCCAGCCCTACTTACTGATACCAATTTGTCCACAACAACACTTAAACTGAACTTAAATGTAACATTTTAATTATAGGAATTTATGTTCAGCGTCTTGGTTTTGCTCCTTCACAAGTTGAGTTGTTTGCTTTTATAACGTGTAGTTATCTGCAGTCTTGGTTAGCGCTCGTCATTGTGTTTAAAAAAAAAACAATCTAACTTGGACCAATGTGGCCAACTTTACTATGACTTATAATTCTGTGAGCTGATGAGTTAATATCTGATAAGGGCAACCCTTGCAAGCACATGTCAATGAAACCAAAACTATAAAGTTCAAAAGGTCAATCAGACACTTTGAGCTCTGCTGCCATTATGAAAGAACGTGTTAAGAAAAGCAGCCATGTTTTATTTTGTATTATTTCACAAAATTTATTGTTTTTACCATGACTGGTAGCAAAGATAGAAGAGTATTTTGAGCAAAGCTAAGTCATGGTGAGGGCTATTTTCTAAAATACATTAAAATGCAAACTCTAATAAAGTATTAGATGTAGCGTGAGCGTTGTTGACCTGGTAATTTTCATGATTATAAAAAGTTTCTCTTCACTTATAGAGAATAAAGTGAGACTCTTAGATTTAATTTGTTTAACACGTATTCCTGTACTTCCAATTAGCTAATTAAGCAGTTTCCTAACTTGGATGATGGTGAACAACAGCAGAGCAAGTCTAAAGTTTCTAAACTGAAAGAATGAGGACATTATATTTATAGGCTACGTTTCTGTCACTGCCTCCGCTGCACTGCAGCAGCATCAATCCGCATCCTTTGCCTTCCTTTCATTGTTTTCTGTCCTCTACTCATTTTTAGAAAGTCAAAGGAATAATAAGCACCTAAAGCAGAGACCATTAAAGGTGTGCATTTTTCTGCCTTGGAGCCCAAAAGTAACAGAAGAAAGTCACTGAAATAGTAATCCTAAGTCTCCATGCCTCATGTCATCACATTCTCCTGGCTCTAACGCCTGGTTAGGCCTTTTTTTCCCCTTTTCTTTTGTAAACCAGGGAGTTAGAACCTGCCAACACTGCAGCAGAAAGATAATCCGTGAAAATAAATGTGGGTGGAATTCATGATGAACCAGCGGCTGCCATCAAAAAAAAAAAAAAGGCAACCAGGACACATTCAAAACGTTCCGCAACAAACGCATCCGGTTAACGCGAGCGCACTGTCCCTTTTTTTTTCAGGCAAATACAGTCGGACGTAAACACAAAGCTGTGCGTGCTGACGGCCAGCAGCTGATTTGGTTGAGGAGGGCAGAGAGGGACGGTGACAGATGAAAGAAAGAAAAAAAAACTGCGTTTGAGAGCAGGTCATGAGTGGGCGTCTGAACTGGAACGATTCCCAGTCCCAGATCTCTCTTTCTTCGGGTCTATTTATTGATCTGTAAAGAATCTGGAGATGCCGTGGCAAATCTGTTTACAGAAAAAGAAGCTGGGATGAAGCGCTGCATTACTTCGTTTGAAAAAGATTGCTGCAGTGCCGAAAGAAAAACCTGCAGGAATTTGTTTCAGATTTGCAAAAAAAAAAACAAAACGGTGCTGTAGGTCGTAGTTAGATTACAGTCGAGTTAGTTTAGTTGCTTCAACAGCAGAGTTTCAACAAAATTATAAGCAGAAACCTAAATAAGATAGCATTTAACCTGAGTTAAACTTGAAACTTTTCTATAAGGTTAACTATTATCTGAGGAACAGCTCATTAGAGGACAGTTTGTTCACTGAAACTGGTCTTTTTGGCACCAAAAAAAAAAAAAAGACGACACTTCACTCTGTTATCATCCCACTTGCCATATCCTTATTCCTAATTTGAGGGCTGGTGTCAGTCGGGGTGTCCTCACTCATCACACTATGACCTATAGCACGAAATGCTCTCCGGTGCGTGGGTGTGAAACAGGATCGGTGCGTGAGCTAAATAAAGACTTTGACACAACAGCCCTGATCAACACAACACGCCTTTGCTGGAACGCTGGGACTGACATTTGCATAGAGGTCTACATGACAAAGTGCATCATGCAAAACAAGAGGCAACACACAGGCGGACACGAACAAAAACACCAGCAGGTACAACACAGAGCGGCTAAAATCAACATGTAAACAGGTTGACGTCGAGATCCTTGTTGTTTCACATACAGATCGTATTAAACTAGTTAGAGAACTGAAAAAAACCCTCGAGTGCACTGAGGGCTGTGAGGATAAAATGACACATTATTCATAACAAAACTATTTATATTTGACTAAACCTAAAAATAAAGCTCTTACTACATAAAACCAACTTCCCATTCTAATCTTTTACGAATGAAAATGAGCTGTCGCCTTCGGGTCATCTGGTCATCTATAAACCTCACAGGATATCTGATAATCAATAGACAGCGTTTCTCTCCGTCAAGTAAATGAACCAGAGCTAAGATTAAGTGGCCCCTCGGCCGATATTAAATTGAACAGCTGTGCAGCGACAGAAATCCTGTTACAAAAAGGTTACATAGCAGATGGACTGGTCGGCTAGAATGACCTGCATTGCAAGCTTGAAATTTCTGAATGCTTGAAATCCTTATCTGCTTAGAATGGTGTTTACACAAGAAGGTGGCTGTAAAGAGCTGCAGGTTCTGGATGGCAGAGGAAAACTGAAGTCCAGGAAGAACTGCTTCAACAAGTTTGGACCTTAATTCTAACATCATTAAAGTAGAATTTCCACAGCCTTTCATGACATCCCCGCCTCCACAACCCACAGAGTACAGAAAAGACGAGCACAAACTCCACTTACACAAAAACACAACTCTGAGGGGGACGGCAAAGCAGTTTCCCATCACTCACCTTCAGGTCCCGGTGCACCACGCCCATTTGATGGCAGTGAAGCACTGCCTCCAGGATCTGCTGGATGCAATGACTGCATGCAAACACCAAGGGGAGGGGAGGGGCGCATGTTAGTCTTAGCGGCGCTACAAACCCGTGCACAGGCCAGGGGGGAGCAGAGAGGGAGAGTTGGTGGTGGGGGAGGATATGAGGGAAAATACAGGGACTGAAAGGACTCTTCTGTTGCCAAGCGTCCAATATTATTGGTTTAAACTGAGCCACAGATAAGAATTCAGGATTTAGTTAAGGTTTGTTAAAATGTTTTGTTATTGTGACGTCATCTATTAAGTCATACAAGGCTAATGATAAGGTTTTGGTAGATAAATGTGTTGGAAGGTGCTCTGCAACAGAAGAATACTTTACATTAGTTTAATCTTCAAACAATTACCTGTCATTTATAATCTTTGTATTTTTAATGGCTATATAAAATACAATGTTTTACTCAGCAGGCCCTGGATGATGAAAGAAGGATGTGATCATTTTGGTTGGCCACAGGGGGCACAGAAGGCGTTGAGGGAGGTAAGTGAAGTGTGTCATTGCGCAATCGATAGCGTTTGAAATATGCATCTGTGGTGGGCCCTGCTGATACAATTACACAATCTGGTGTTTGGAAACCACCAGACAATAAAACCAAAACCCCCAAAAGCCAAATAACAGCGGGAGACAAACCGAAACATAATTGAGGTGTGAATTTACGCAGAGACTGGACAATAAATAAAAGGGATAACAGACATACGTGATGAGACAGACCATAAATAAAAAATGTTTATGTCTGAGTCCAGCTGTGAAAAGAGCAGAGCTGTACTGAACACATATCTGGGCTGACCATGCTCGAGTGCTTCCTGTGCACTGACATTAATACATTTATTTTGTTTGCTTTTTTGATTAAATGCAAATTAAACTTTGTTTGTTCCTTGAGGGTTTGTAGATGAAGCCTTCGTCTGTGGTGAAAATGTCAAACAGTGTTAAAAATTATTAATCAATCAGAAAATGACAATAAAACTATTTCAGATGTACTTTATGTGCTACAAAGTTTTGAGTTAACAAACACTATCTGTAAAAAAGCTAAGTTGTATTAAATTTAATCAGTTTATTACAGATTTTTAAATGCATTACAGTTTTATTTCCTATGAGAACTAGGTTATGTTTTCATAACCTATTTTGCGTAATCATCTAATTTTATAATTAAACTGTGATTTAGTTGTTTTGAGGGGTCACCTTAAACAGAACGTACTTATGGTTAGTTACCACACCTTAAACACTTACAGCACAGTTATTTTCTCATCAGTCTGTAGAAATGTTTAAAGGATCTGGTCACATGATAAGGAGGCCGTCCAATCGATGTGACAGCTTGTCCCCCAGGGAGTGGCCAGATCCAGAAGAAGGTGTTTATATTCCTGATCCGGAGCCAAAACCTAAGGCTGAATAAACGGTGTGTATTTTGGTCCAGCTGTGGTATTGTATGGTTGTGTTACTTGTATTTAATGTTTGAGTCTAATTCTGTATTTGTTTCCTGGGTCTCACTTGCACTGAAGTAAAGAACAGGTTCTTTTCCACACTTATTCTTTGGGACAGGACTGGTTTATTTGGCAACAATTAGATTTAACTGGATCTTCATCAAATTGAATCTGACAAAGATCCAGTTTGGATCAAAACGTTGTCAAAAAGTGTGCAGGCATTACTTTATTTATTCCTGTTTAATTAAAAACTAGCATATGGGTATCAGAGTAGAATATTTCAGGGTCATCTGTTTGCTTCCTGTCTTTTTATGTAGTAAATTCAACTTTCAAAAACCCTAAAATTCCTCCTCAAATTTATGCAACTAACTGTCTAACCACCAGTTAAACTGTATTGGATCCAGCAAAACAACATATTCTGTTTCCAACCATAGGCTGTTTTTTTTTTTTCAGAATGAATGTTGAGGGAAGCTTTTGGAAAAAAAAATTCTTGTTCGTTCAAATATCAAGTTCAATCAATCAACCCATCAATCAGGGAAGACTTTACAGTGAGAGAAAAACTCAAACTGAAAAACAAAAACCAGGAGAGACTAAGATCAACTGGACTGAGTATAAAGTTCAGGGCTATAAATTATGCGTTTTGTGTCTCATTCTCATTAAAGGTCTCCCAAAGAATAAATACTGGGCAGGTCAAATCTACAAAGTATCTGTTTATAATCCAGCATGTGGCTGTAAATATATGAGAATCTCTGCAGTGTTGATGTCTGTCTTTTGTTCACACTTTGAGTTTTGCACAGTTTTTATGAACACAATATAAAGCTACTATTTTAGTTCTGTTGCCAACTAACAAGTTAACCTACTTTACAGTATTCTTCAAAGACTTAAGTGGATAATTAGGTCGGCATATTGTTGCCACAAATGCACCACAGGACTTAAAATAACCTGCTCTTTTCCTTCACCGTTGAACTGGATAGAGATTACAATGAGAGCATACAGAACAAACCAGGTGCTGAGCTTGGTTAGAAATATGTAAATTTAACTACTGATAGAAATCTGAGTTGTTCTTGGTGAAAAGTGTAATACAAACGTTTTAGTTTCTTGCATCTTGTTGAAAATAACTCCAGCAGCAGTGTTCTGTACACTTAATCTTCACCCAGACACTTGATAATCCAGTCATGATTTTATACATGTGCAAACTAAACATGACAACCTGCTTGCAGGGGGAATATATCTCACTTCCTGTAATTTTTATTAATAGGACTTAAATTAATGATAACATTCTACAATTTGTCATAGCTGTGATTAATCTGTGAGAACTAAATCAAGGCTGCAGGTACTAAATATGTAAAAAGTATTGCTGTGATCTGCCTACATCATCATGACGCATTAAAAAATATAAACATTAAAAGACTGAGAAACACATGTAAGACTTTAGAGAAGGTGAAAATGGAGGAAAACTGAAGTACTTAGCTGGATTTAATTCTAAAATCTCTGGTTTAAGAATATTAGAAGAAAGCTGTTTCTGGATTAATGTTGCATTAAAAACAGCAGCTTTTCATGTTTCTAGAACTGCTAGATTAAGACTGCATTTTTTGACTTTAAGAGGATCATTTAGCATTAAAGATGTAAGCATCAGCATAAAGTCAACTCAACAGATCACATGATGTTTTATACTTATATGCTTCAACAGTATGTAAATGTTGCTGATGTAATTGTATAATTCTGTGCTTTAAACTTGACGTCTCAAACATTTTTTTTGACAATAAGTTTAGTAGTTTGAGCACTTCACCTTGCAGTCTGGCTACAAAACGTCTCCTCAGTTTTCTGTCAGCTCTCAGATAAAAAACAAATCTGCAAAAACACCCCCGTCCAGATACGACCCTTAAAGTCTTTACTTTCTTGTAGCTGTGCTTTAATTCATTCACACTGTGCCCTTCAGGTGATTAAAGGTTAACTGGCTTCAACAGAACGTTGATCAACATGAATTATATTAAACAGAAAAATACTTTTTTTTAACCAAAATGCCATTTAGAAGCTAATCTTCACTTATAAAATAGTGATTTTTTGAAATTGTTGAATAAATTAGAATATTGGTGAAACCAGAATTTACATTTACACGTATATGTGAGGTGACCATTTGTGTTTTCATTTGATTAATGGTTAATAAAGTGGATTAGAGTAGAGCCTAAACATACAACTGGGGCTTAAATAAGAAATAATTGTAGCATTAGGCAACTTCTGATGTGAAAAATCTAAGAAACCTTCTCTTATTATAAAAAAATACAGTTTTATTTTAGTATGAGATAGAAAAACTTGCTGCTGAACGACTCTACCTTGAAAACGCAGAAATCAATACAAGTATATTGAAATAAAAACAAGAAAAATCAATAAAGCCCAAAGTAAAGCTGTGGATAAATTGATGTTTATATTGATGTTTGTAAATACTAGATATTTATTAGGCATGTGCTCCCTGCAGGTGTGCACATGCTCATTCATTTTCTGATGTGTGAGCTTTCAGTCAGTGCAACAGGAGCTTCTGTTCTGCGCTCGCTTGTGGAACGGGTGTAAAAAGAGCAGCTGGGAGGTCGGGTAAATAAAACAAACAGGAAAAAGGTGGGTGAGGCAGGGTCCTCCAATAAAAAAAAACAACAACAAATTAATAAAACAAAGAAAAAACAAAACAAAAACATACCAAGACACAAGTCGGACAGGTGGACATCAGACCAGCGACTTACAGGATCGACACAAACCGACGAGGTCGAGAAGGGAGGAAGGAAAGGAAGCAAGCACAGGTTATAGGAGAGGGGAGGTTAGGAGGGTGAGGGATGCAGATGCTCCTCTACACATACTAACCTTCAGGTCCCTGTGCACTATGTCATGTTGGTGAATGTGATGGACACTTTCTAGAATCTGATGGATACAGTGACTGTGAAGACAAAACGGAGAGAGGAGGGACGGTGGCGTGAAGGAGGGATGAGGATAGATGAGTCACGGGGGAGGGATAAAGGTGGCAAAATGAAACGGAGGAGTGGACGCCGGATGAATAGTGCGACGAGAGAGGGTCAATAAGCCCCCCTCATTATGGATGAGAAAAAGGGCAGGATGGATTAGAGGAGTGACGGAGGAGAAAATGATGCAACAGGTGAAAGAAAAGAGGAGGATGCAGACAGAGGGAGGTGAATGAGTGCAGGTGGAGGAGACAAAAACGGTTTGTTTTGCTTTTTATTTATTTATTTTTGTTTCAAACATAATGAGACAAGAGCAGCCGCAGCAGAACAACCTGCCAGACAAAAAATAAAATAAACTCACAACACTGGCACAGGAAAGGAAAGGAGAGAACAAACAAGACGGCTTACGGAAGAAAAGATAAGCACCTTTTGCACAGAAAAAGAAAGAGATGATAAATGAAAGGAATGGAACACTTGTGCATAGGATGAGACTGAATCATAGAGGACTGGTGGGCAGATGCTGGGTTATTTTTCCATCACTAAAGGGAAAACATCACAGCGTGTGCTCTGCAAAGAGAAACATGAAACTACCTCACAATATATGTGTGTGTGTGTGTGTGTGTGTGTGTGTGTGTGTGCATTTAGGTATTTGTGTACGTAGGCTCGTTGTGATTAGAAAGTGTAATGCGCAGAATATGTGACTAATAGCAGGAGCAGGGAGACAGGCAGCCTGCAGGATCCACACCCACACAGTGTCTACTGAGTGGGAGGACTGAGAGAGAGAATCAGAGAGATATATGCATATGCATCCTTCATCTGAACACAAGAAAACACACGGGGTGAGCGTATGATGGGATGCTCTTTAATACTAACAGGGAACACAAAAAGCCTCGTAGTACTTCCTGATGACTACATCATCTCATCCCTGTGAACCCTATTCCAGTACAGAGCATCAAAAAGTACTTTTTACACATCCTTTATTCTTTAATAACACACCTCAGGAGAAAAGGACCTGAAGAAATCCTTTAAAAGAGCCTCACATTTCAAACGAGTCTGAAATGGAAATAAAACCCTTAAGGTTCGGCTCAAACGTGTATTAATTTAAAAAAGTAATAGAGTTAATATGAAAGATCTATCGTCCGTTAAATAAAGTGACACGAACTGAACAGTGAATCGCTGATTCTCCCGTCACTTCAGGAGGCGTTTCAGGTTATATTTAAAGCTGTAACTTAGTTTTCTTTACTGATACGAGCAATAGGTTCAATGATGCAAAACACAAACGCTTTAATGTTTAACCTTGTTCACCGACAAAGTGAAAAGACAGATTTCACATGTGGAGAGTAAAGCTAAGAAGAAGCAACATGATTTTTTCTAGTCTCACCCACAATACTCAGTCGGCAAAGTCAGCACTAGTTGGGGAAAGTCGGAACGGATAGTTAGCATAAAACCTACCCGACCTCAGTCACAGTCAATAAAGCACGTTGAAACTTCTCAAATGGAATATGCTATCAGGCAGTGTGAAATGGTTACCGTCTCAACTGCAAATCTAGCTCCCAACAGCCAATGACAAAGAGAAGGTGGGACACAGGAAGTAGCATCAGAAGGCCGTCTATTAGTGTTGTAGTCAAGACCACCTAATACAAGACCAAGTCAAGACCAAAACCAAAGTGAATCGAGACCAATATCATTGTTACCACAGTTTTCAAAAATTTTGGAAAAGTTGTTTGTCACCAGATTAGATCAGTTCATTGATAAACAA
>JAUBOC010000001.1:24703979-24716863 GCA_032275365.1 Anablepsoides cearensis
ATTATGAGAATAAAGTCATAATATGAGAATAAAGTCGTAATGTTATGTGAATAAAGTCGTAATATGAGAATAAAGTCGTAATATGAGAATAAAGTCATATTATTATGAGAATAAAGTCGTAATGTTATGTGAATAAAGTCGTAATATGAGAATAAAGTCATATTATGAGAATAAAGTCATAATATGAGAATAAAGTCGTAATGTTATGTGAATAAAGTCGTAATATGAGAATAAAGTCATATTATGTGAATAAAGTCGTAATATGAGAATAAAGTCATATTATGAGAATAAAGTCATAATATTATATGAATAAAGTCCTAATATGAAAATAAAGTTGTAATATTATAATAAAGTCATAAGTTTACGAGATTAAAGTCACAATAATATGTAAATAAAGTCATAATATTACAACTTTATTGTCGTAATAATAATAATAATAAAATCTCGTTGTGGCCCTGATACTCCGTCTTAGTGTATAAACGTCTCTGCAGGTGATAAAAAGGTGGGAGTGAGCACCCACCTCTCCAGAGGGCAGAGAGGAAAAGCAGCTGGTGTTGAAGAGCTCAGCCAGAGTGCATGCTGGGACTTGGCTGCCCACCCAGAGCAGCAGGGAGAAGGGGGCGTGAATCAGGTAGAGACCTCTGGGCTCCAGGCTGGCAGCGGTGCAGCGCAGCGCCTCCTCTGGGTTCAGAGGCTTGGAGCCGTCTGCTGAACGTGGCTGCAGGTCAGAAAGGTTACAAACGGTTCTGCTCAAAGACAAATATGAGAAAGAGCCTTTGCTTCATGCAGTGATAACGTTTTGTCCATGGCACTGACCACGGGCAGCAGCTGGGGGTAGAAGTGTCTGACGGTGCTGCAGGCGTCGAGGCCGAGCACCCGGCAGCGCTGCTGCAGCCTCTGGTGGACGGAGCTCCTCAGGCCCGGCAGCAGCACCTCGCTCTTCCTCAGGCTGTTCACGTAAACAGGAAGAGCTCGCAGGAACTGAGGGAGAACCAGCTGCACAACAAACAAACACGTCACAGGAAAGCTGACGGTAAATAAACTACATTAGAGATTAAAAGACAAACTTGCAGCTGCGTGTTGAAACACCACCTGTCCAGCTGATACTGAAGAGGAGCAGCAGTGTTTGCGGTAAGAGGCCAGAGCTTCGGTTATATCTGTCTGCAGCTCCTCCCTCAGCTCCTGCAGGGGGCGCTCCAGCACTGAACAGTACACTAAACACAAGGAAAATCACTCCTGTTCCTTAAATATTATTCAAATACTGATTTATTCTGTGTATTTGGTTAATCCGAGACAAATAGGAGTTTAATTTATCCTAAAAGTATCAGCATTTCCAGGAAAACATAAATGTTTTGTACTCAGAGACAAAAACTAATTTATAAAAAATAAAAACATTTCTTCAGAGCAGATCCCGAAAGAGAGGTATAAACTGACACTTGACAATAGCCATTCATATTGTGTAAATTTCTCTGCTCCACGGTGCAGGTTTCTTACACTTCTTGCAGTAGAAGGTGAGCAGCGTCTGGGCCTGGTAGTTCCTGAAAGTGTCCTGCAGGTGGCGCGAGCACCTTAAGGTCAGGGTGTGGACTCTGGTCCTCCTCTGTCCTGTCAGAGAACTGTAGGACAAAACCACCTGAAACACCAGGAAACAAAGAAATTACTCAGACATCATTTTTGTCCCATTTCAACGAGTCATAAATCAAAACATTCAGGCTATCTTTTGGTATTTCAGCTATAATACTTTTTAAGCTATTTCAAGTCTTTGGTCAATTTTTGTCCCATTGAAATTTAATAGAGATGTTTTAAACATCCTTAAAACTCTTTAAAATGTTTATAAATCTTCACTGAACTTTACACATTTTGTTCTGGTTCAGCTTTTCTTAACTTCCTCGTGCTAATTTTAGCTTTTTTCAACCATTTCCTGTTGAGATTCTACTTCTTTCTGCTAGATTGTACATTTTTGTGCTTTCAGCTTCTCTTTTCTAATAAGAGCTTTTAAGCTTCTTTTGGTTGCTTTCTGCTTTGCTGCAGTTTTAGCTGCTGTTTAGCTGTTATAAGCTAAAATTAGTTTTTAGGCTAAATTCACATTTTGAAGGCCACATTAGCTTCTTTCTGCTAAGTTCTGCAAACATCCTCCTTCTGCCTCTTAATGCTAAATTCAACATTTTCAGCTACATTTTAGCTGTTTTGATGCATATTTTAGCTGTTTTGGTGCATATTTTAGCTGTTCTACTGCAAATTGCAACTGCAACTTTTTGTTACAATTATTCTTTTTTTCTGCTAACTTTGTTTTTTTACACCATTTTCACCATCTGTAAGCTACTTTTAATGTGTCTGCTACCTTCAGTTTCCTATTATTATAATTTTAGCTTTTTTCTGCTATTTTAGCTATTCCTATGCTAATTTCTGCTTTTATGTGTTTCTTTCTGTTTTTATGTTTTATTTACTTTTTTTAAGCAGGAAACATTCACACCAGCATCACAGGAAAGGCAGTTTGTCTAGTTTTAGTTGATTTGTAAACTCACCTGTACGGCCGCTCCTCTCGCCTCATCCAAAGCTCTGGTGTGTGCGAGGTCCACAGCCAGTGTTGTCTTCTCATCCACTGTTGCCATGGTGATGTGTGCAGGACTCGGACCGGGCACAAACAGCCCATAACAGCCAGACACGCGTAAATCTGTTAAAACAAACAGAAACAGGTGAACACCACACAGAGGCGGCGGAGCCAGACTGGAGTCAGCGCTCACCTTTGCTGACGAACATCCTGAGCTCAGCCTTGTAGCCGGTGTCCCTCTGCACAACCCGCTTCAGGTCGGAGCTGAAACGCTCTCTGTCCAACTCACCCTGGAGTGGAAATTTAAAAGAAAGAAAGAAAAATACCAGCAGCTCATCGGTACGTGTCGGCTGCTTAAATAAGTCATAGCTTCAGCAGCTAACAGCTAAAAACACAACAACCAGAAAAACAAACTCAACTGGACAAAAAGCTTTCTGCAAAAATACAGAGTGAGCGTTGAATCACTGCTGGAATTCACAAAAGAAGCTGAAATTAAAAAGGAACGCTAGCCAAATGTTGCAAAAGAATAAGTCAAAGTTAAAACTAACAAAATTTCAGCTAAAAGAATCAAGACTAACTTAGACGCAACATAAATTAGTAACTTACGTGGAAACAGGAGAGCTAAAAATAACAAAAAAGCTAAAATAAAAATTAAACGTAGCAAAACACCAACTAAAAGTAAAAAAAGGTTACCTAAAACCAAAAAGTATCCAAAGATTAGCTTTAAGCTTAAAAGGTACCAAAAGGCTAGCTGAACCTAAAAATAACAGAACTGTGGTTAAAAGTTAAACATAAATCACCAGCTAAAAGTAGCAAAAGGCTAGTTAAGCTAAAAAAAATAGCACAATTGTAGTAAAAAGCTAAACATAAATCACCAGCTAAAAGTAGCAAAAGACTAGTTAAGCTAAAAAAAATAGCACAATTGTAGTAAAAAGCTAAACATAAATCACCAGCTAAAAGTAGCAAAAGACTAGTTAAGCTAAAAAATAGCAGAACTGTAGTTAAAAGCTAAACATAACAAAACAACAGCTAAAAGTAACAGAGAGCTAACTAAAATTTCAAAGTAAAAAAGCCAGCTGTGAGCTAAAAGTAGCAGACCTGCAGATAAAAATTAAGAGTAAAAACAGAGAAAGTATATTTCAAATTTCAAAGACAACAACTTAACTGAAGATATTAAAGAGATCTTGGTTTATATCTATGAAGAACTATTTGTGAATAAAGTTCAATAGTTTGAAAAGTATTAAAGTTACAGAAACTAAAAGTCTTTGCACCCGGCTCCTGACTGAGCTGAACAGACCTATAACAACTCTGAGCTCCTCCTACAGGGAGTAAAGTTGTTGTACCTGGAGGTAGCTGTAGGTGTGCAGGGCTCCACCTGTAAGATAAGGAATGTGACCTGGCCAAGCCCCGCCCACATCGTGCTGAGAGAGAACGAACATGTGAACACCGCATCCCTGACAGACGCACTCCTTAGCCAATGAGATGGCTTGCTCAGATGGCTGAAAGATTGTCTAAAATAAACAAACAGGAAGAGAATAAAACTGTAACTTTGTAAAACATGAATAAAAACACAATTTGTGTTTCACCTTCATGTACCTTTGGTTTGTTGGAGCCAAAGAACCCTGAGGAAGAGTTTGTGTTTGCAGTTTCTATCAGAGCAGCAGAATGAAAGATCAGCAGCTTCCCAGGACACTTCAGACCCTAAGATTTGTTCGACAAACACAACTATCATGTTTAGTCTTAACTGTAAAAGGCACAATATGTAAAAAATGAAGTAAAAAATGCAAAGAAATCTGCCCCACCTGCAGCACAGCCAGCCCAGCTCGAACAGGAAGCTGGATGGAAACTCCACTGGACTCACAGTCTGCAGAGAACTGAGGAATGAGCTGCAAAACGCTGCAGAGAGGGAAAAAAGACATATGCATGGTAATTATTAAACAAAAACATGGTACAAAATGATTATAAGCATCTGATTTCATAACAAGGTCACCCCAAGTTCAGACTGTGCAATGCTCAGATACAGTATAAAAGTCCGGGGAAATTATCCAATTTTTAAAAAATGAACAAAATGACTTTTCCACAAAAGTCGTAAAATGTGTCATAGAAACCAGGTGATTTTTTTGTTGTCCTTAGAATTAAAATGTGCACTTTGTTGTCTTTTCATCTGTTTACATGAAAAAAACAGTGTTTCTGTCTCAGGTAAGCTTAAAAACTCAAACCTGACATCCTCTCTGTTACCTGTCGATACTTTCTGAACAGTCTTTGAGGGACACCAGAAGCCCCTCCCTCACAGGAAGCTGCAGGTCTTCAGTCTCTGTGACCACCAGCATGTGAGGGCGGGACAGGTCTGGGCTGAGGTCGTACAGGTGGATCCTGCTGTCATACGTGATCAAACCCACACGGACTTCTGACAAAGGATGACCTTCCTCTCTACAAAGATAAAACAAAAGTTTTATAAGTAATCTCCTAAAGTATTTATATTGAGGTGGAAGCATTAGTTACCTTTGTAAAGAAGCCAGCAGTGTGTGTATTTGTTGTGTCACAAACTCTAAATGTCCTCCTCTCAGGGCTGAGGCCGACACGTCGATCGCTAGAAGCAGAGCAGCAGGTTCGCCCTGCAGAAAAACACAGAACAAATGTTACAAAAAGTATCACGATAATTTAGACCAGAGGTGCCCAAAGTTGGCCCACCAGCAGTTGTCCTGGTTATAAGATTGTAATCTCCTGTCCCATGTAGAAACACTATATTTCCACTTTTCAACCATTGGTCCAACTACAGGTACAAGACATTGAAGTCAGATAGTCTTACCTTGTAGTTACTTGTATTTTATGTTTAATCTTAACATAATTCAAAGATAAAGTGAGTACTATGAGTTAAGACTATTAAGACACCTCATAAGACCACATATACTCATGAGCCTTTGCGGTCTGAGCATGTGTTGAATTTTCTCCATGTCCATGTGATGGAAAAAAAATTATGTGGGCAACTGCCCTGGCTGCTAGCTTATTCATAACAATAAAACAACTTTACTTAAGTATTTACATTTCATGTATTATCAGTGGTGAGCACAGTCCCCCTAAAGCACTAAAGCACCGATAGGGGAACTAATTTCCTGATTAGTGCTTTAGGGCTTTTGCTAATCTTAAAATTTATTAGTGGATTAGCACTTGCTAAATTTAGAAGCACTAACTGAAGTTTATGAATGTTATTGATCAACGTTAATGTTAACAGCTGTCACACATTTTGTTCATATGTGTCACTTATCCACTATGTGACAATATATGAAGTCAAATACAGCTGTGGAATATCAATGATAAGTCTTAAGAGAGCAACATGTGACTAATGTTGTCTGTTGAAGAATGTTCATGGGTTGACTGGGTTATTTTAGTGCTTTAGAATTAGCTTTTGCTAAAACTTTCAGTGCATTAGTGCTTTAGATGGGACCTAATGTTAGTGGAACTAACTTTTAGATTAGTGCGGTCTACCACTGTGTATTATATTACTGCATTTGGCCCTCAGGTTGATTTTAATTTTGGTCAAAGAAAAGGTTTGGTTTTGACAATGAGCAGACAGAACACAAGAGAAATCATCACATTTAACTCGACCACAGATGAGCAGCAGAAGATGGAGAACAAGAACAGGTCCAGTGTTAACAAAATAAAAGCTTTAAAGAAGAAATAAAAATCCAACCTTCTCAGACTGAAATGTTTCATATGAACCCAAACTGAGTTCAGGTCTCTTGTCTTTATCGATCCGGACCCCCTCTGGCCCTGTGGTGTGCTGGTACTGTTGCCACGACACTGAGACAAAACATGATGAACGAGCGAAGTTAAAAAAAAAAACACAACTCAAACATTAAGCAGGCTTGAAAACTTGAGTTCATTCAGGTTTTATTGTTTGCTTTGAAGCTTAGAAACAAAATAATGAACTTGAACTCTTACCTTCACTGAGTTTGCCACAGAAGGGGCAGTAAAATCTTTGTCCACAGTCCTGCCAGCTCATCACTGAACACATGGACGCTCCGCACCAACGACAACCACTGACACAATCTGTGTCTTTGCACAGAGGCAGCTGAAGACAATAAAAAACACACAAATAGAAAATCATGTGAAATTTTTTTTATTTCAATTTGAAAAAATTACTTGCAGCTTGAAACCCACCTCGCCGGTGTTCTGACTCATAAACGGGGCAACCAGAGCTCCCAGCGGCAGGCGGCTGAGCAGCGCCGTCTGACCGTCACACGGGACGCAGTACGTCGTGCAGCGGATCGCTAACGGACTTGCATTACCTGCAACACAGGATTAATAAATAAAAGCACCAGGTTTACATTACAGCTGTGACAGGAAGAAGTGGAACCTTTCCTTTAATGTTTATTAGCTTTTACAGATCATTTTAAGCATTTTGATTATCCTTTATTTAATATTGATGCATCTGTGCAGCAGTCAAACTGGATAAAATCCATAATGGACTTTATGACCCAGGTGAGACTTTACCTCTGTCCTCTACGACACACGGGGTAGTTGAAAGAGGAGGAAGACGGGAAAAATGCTCCGAGACGAAAACCTTCCCCTCCCACTCCTCCTTGTCCTCCTCCATCACCTTCACCTTCACAGAAAGATATAAAAAAGGGTTATAGTAACATTTAACTGAGCTTAACAAGGCAGAGTCTGTTTTTAAACACTCACATTCACCTGGTTTAGCTCATATGAAACAGTTCATATATAGAAGAACTGGATCTTTATCTTCAACCTATTAAGTTCCATATCTGCCGTATCTGATCACATCAATTTATCTAAGGCTGCATTTGTGTCACCCTGAGCAAGAAAATGTTTTTTTTTTACATTAGTTGTAGAAAATGAAAGAATAAAAGAGAACTTACAGCACTGGGTAACAGTTTGGGGTCCAGACCATAACGGGACTCAGAGTTGGGAGACTGCAGAGAATCAAAAAATTGATTACAGAAACAAAACTTGGACTAAAAAAATAAAAAAGTCGCAAATGAGTTTAAAATAAGTCTTAATAATTATGAGAAGTGAGGAGAAATATTCTCTTTTTATAGACTTTTATTGCACCGAATCTGTTTTACGCAAGTGTGATGTTTTATTTTAAAAAACCAAATGAAATGTTACTTTTGTCTGAGTTTGGGGATTTTTTTTTTTACATTTATTTTTAAAACGATCCAAGAATAAATCATTTTCACCTATATGCACAAAAAGTTATTTATTTTCTGACCTGTGGAGTCATATTTCCATCCTGTGGAGCTGCGTTGGGATCAAAGCTGGTTCCTCGAGAGAAAAATCAAAATTCAACCTTATATTACAGAAGTAACTGAGAATAATAAATTAGGCTAATAGGTGATATAAAATGATTATTAAATTGGAATCTTGTGAATAATTTATACAAAAAGTGCTGAAACAAATTAACAGGTTTGTCCTGATTCCTCTAATGATCGCGTGTTTTTAAATAAAACTACCTCCAGGGTGAGCTGAAAGCATCCAGTGAGGTTGCTGCTGGACGGGAGACGTGGGTGAAGCAGGTTTGTGATGATTATATCCAACAGAAGACCAATCAGTCCGCTTTGCATGTTGACCAACTCCTGGAGGACTAACAGGAAGAGGGTTTATATTTGGTGATGTCTCCGCATTCAAGACGCTCTGGTATGTGTGCAGAGGCTGGAACTGGGCGGGTGATGCTTGGTAGGGGCTTTGAGGGGAATAAAGGGGCATCTGTTGGGGGCTGAAAGACTGTGATCCTCCATTTAATGGTGGAAGAGAACATGGAGGCATATTCATTCTTTGGCTTGGAGCTGGAATCATGGATGAGACGAGAGGATGAGGAAAGTTCTGCTGCCTGCTCTGATCACTGCACTGCACACTGTAAAAACTGTGGGCTTTGTTTGGACAGGCAGCAGAGACACTGGTGCAGTTAGTTCCAGATGCCTGCAGGTGGTTGCAGCCGGGGGTCTGGTGAGGGGGAGGGCCTAGATTGAGTTGATGAAAACTGGGCAGAGGATTGCAGAGGGGTCCGGGGGTTTCGGCTGTAGACCAGCCATTCTGGACCGCCCTCTGACACGAGAACTGACTTTGGTTAGGGGCCGGGGCATCCATCATCATCATCATCAGCCACAAAAGTTAAAGATGAGTGTGTTTCTCATTGGAGACAGGATCTAGGGAATAAACAGAATTTATTTAAAAAATAAATTAAATAAACCAACTCAGCCTGGATAATGAAGTGAGTTCCATTGTTTTTCTATGAAGTAATGAGAGGAAGCTGTGTTTTTTTTTATGTTGTCACTGGATTTGTGGGGCTTGCTTACTATTTATACCATGTCTCACTCAAAGTCCACAATGTGACTTCTATATCTCTCTTTTCATTTCAGAAATCAATCAGTGGAACAAATCTTACAGTATAATTACTTTGTAAATGTAACAATTTTTATTAGTCCTCTTTTGTGTTTGCAATGCCCAAGTCCAAAAACCTGGAATAAAAACAAATATTACACAGATGAAACCAACAATAAACATTAGTTGAAATTAATTTTCTGTGGTTCGTGGTGAAAATAAGTTATTTTAGATAAACAGACAACAAATTTAATGCATCTGAGGAAACTAAACCAGGTTACTGTAGAAGAGCTGCAGTTAAATCATTTTTAGCTTTTGGATAAACAGAATTGGTTGTATCCTCATTTTAAATTATATAGTTTGTATAGTTGATGTTAAAATAATCTAGATTATTTTTAATTAATTACAATAAACGTTCATAAATGGAAGCCTCAATGTTTTCTTTGAATTTAATTAAAACATTTTTTAAAGCATAAACAAATCGGCTACAATAATAGGCAGTTGGTATGTTAGCCTGGTAAAATGTGTTTATATAATTTAATTAAACAGCCTCTTTTTGTCCCACTGAAAGAGGATGAAAGAATGCTCTTCAGGTAAATTACCTGTACTATCTAAGAGACCTTTGGGTTATAAATTTCCTATTAATAATGTAAATATATTTCCACAATTGCCAAAATACATGATGGTTGTGAATATTTCATGCAGTTTAACAGATTACCTCATTAAGAATAAATTATTTTCTGCTTTTTTGTTTGCCTGCTGTGCTAGCATTATCATTATAAGGCAATGAATGACACAGATGTGTTCCTGTGGGAAGGAAGGAAGGTCTTGACATTACATATACAATGACACTTAGTGAAAAGACAACGATAAATATAAGATATATATCAAGTCTACGAAAATATATATAAATATATATATAATTTTGAGTGAATAGGTAAAACTCGATACCGTTTGCTGTCGACGGAAATAGCGGGCTGTCGGTACGCATCGCTGGACGTCAATGTTACGATCGTTTCCAGCTGCTTTTTCACTTGAAATGCGACCAAAGTCAAACATTTTTTGTCACTTCATAAAAAATGCTATACAAACAAAACGATTTACGTTTAATAAATCCAGCCGCATGATGTGGTAAACTAAAGTTCAACTGAGGCGTTAGCATCACAAAGCTAAGAACTAAGCTAGCGCGTTTCCGTTTGCTCTTTCAAAGTAAAAGCATGCACTTATGTAACGAAGTGCACATGCAAGTCAAAATGAGTCATTTATTTTTGTAAATGAAACTAAAACAAAATATGGGATTTTGTTAAAGAGGATGGACGTAAAAATAAACTAAAATAATCAGTAATGCACTAGGCTACTTAAAAACTTTTTAATAAAGTATCAATCAATCAATCAATCAATTTTTCACACAATTATCTACTTTACTCCTTACATATAGGCAAGAAGTAGAAAGTCCTTACTTTTATTTCATTTTTGCTTTTCATTCCAGCTTGTTATTGTAAAAAATAAATACTGTCCTAGATAGAGTGTAATTGTGGTTGAATGAGAAGTATAAATATATAAAATTCTGATACTGTGTTAGTTTGTACACAAACATGTCACACTCCATCAGGACAAAATCATAAAAATAAAAGGACTGTACAGTATTTGTATATCATGAATTGTATTATTGCATTTGGCCGCAGCCCTCAGATAGATTTTCATTTTGGGGAAAATGTTTGTGCAGCTTTGTTGTATGTATATATAAACTGAAACAGTTGGACAAGTGCATCCTAAATTTAACATAAATTATTTTTATACCATACAGTCATTTAGCATTTTTTTTTTATTCATCACATAAAATCTAACTCCTCATTTGAAATAAATACTTTTAATACTTAAGTACAAAAATATCAGATACTTTAAGACTTTTACTCAAGTAATATTACCAAGGTAATTTGTTGGTAAGATACTGGTACTTTTACTCAAGTATCACTTTGTGGTACTTTATTCAACACATTTTCCATACATGTGATGTACCTATGTATTAGAGTTCAAGAACATCTAGTTGTTCATGCATTTGTGTTTTTTTCTACTGTTATAGCAATTTTGGAGAAATTCTTGCAACTCTCTACAATGCAACACAAAGGTTTAATAGATCACTCCAAGAAGATGTGCTTTCAGTTTATTTCTGGAATACTGAGAACATTTCTTTTTGGTTACAAATGGTAACATATTCTTGGTACTGTTTTTATAAATGAATATACAAAGTTAAAACAAAACATATGTCAAATTATTGAACAGAGTAAAACGATAGTGTGCCCCCTACCAAAAAAGTGTTAGTTTTTTCACTTAAGATTCACCAGCGGCATCAAAATTTTTTGAAAAAATGTACAAAACAATATGTGACTATTTCTAAACCGTCCTAATAAAATCATCTTACAAAACACACTAAAATAACACTACAAACACTAAAACTTTATACACTTGTGAGATATTTTTTCCCTCAAGAAAGACAAAGACAAAATGAAAAGAACTGACAAAGAGGAATAAGTTTCACCAGTTTGGGCCACTTTGGCTCATTACACCTACAGCTGTTGGTAATACACACAACTCTGTTGTGGTTTCTCCTGCCTGGACCTTTTACTGGTTTTTGCTGTGTTTCTTGAAAAGCTACACTGCCTTAGTGAAGTTGTGATCCGGTTTCTGACGTAGTCTTTCACGCCTTTCCACGAACGGTTCCTCAGTGCGTGTGGCTCGGCCGCGAGGCACCGAACGCAGTCATCTTTCTGAGGCAGCTTGTGTTCTTCGATGAAACTCATCAGCTGTCTTTCTACGGCGGAGACCTCTGCTTCATTCCATTTATGCTTGGTTTTAGGATTAGAGACTTCAGGGGTTAAATAAAAAAAGAGAATTAGTTATGTGTTAAAGCAATAAAACAAAATCAAAGTCTTAATGGTCACCATAAAAACTACCTTTATCCTTGGATTTGGCAGGTTTAGGAGCAGTAGTCTTGTAGTGGTTTGTTGTTACTTCATGCACTTGTTGATGAAAGTGAACTGGTCCAAAGTTTGAACTGGAGACCAGGCTGGGCTGCTCTGTGACAACTTCTTGTCTGTCAGTAGGTTGTGGTCTCACTGTAGAAAATGAGAAAATAAAAAAGTTGTCACCATTTTAAAAACCATCAGTTTGGTTGAAGCCATGTTAACATATAATAAGAGACGTTACCAGAGCTCTGCTGTGGCTCCTTCCGACTGCGCCTGACGCTGGGTTTTGATGAAACCTTGCAAGAGCCGCTCTGTCTTTGCAGAGTCGTGATCCGGTTTCTAACGTAGTCCTTCACGCCTTTCCAAGTACGGTTCCTCAGAGCGCGTGGCTCGGCGTCAAGGCAGCGAACGCAGTCGTCTTTCTGAGGCAGCTTGTGCTCCTGGATGAGACGCATCAGGTGTTTTTCCACAGCATGAACCTCTGCTTCACTCCATTTAGGTTTGGGTTTGTGTTGTGGACCTGTAACGAGGAGGAAAAAGAAGAACAACTGAGTTTAAACCAAATTATGTGACTATTAGTTTGCTAATTATAATCAAAGAACTACCTTTTTCTCTTGCTTTCTTAGTGGTGGTCGCTGTGTTTCTTGTTACTCTAGGGTTTCGTTGTTGATTAGGATTTCCTGGTCCAAAGCTTGAGGTGGAGTCCACGCTGTGATGCACAGCATCTTGTTTGTTAGAAGGTTCCAATCTCACTATAAAAAAAGGAGGTAGACTTGACTTAGAAATGACAATTTTGGTTGGAACCAGTACCAACTGTTTCTTTAGAAGTTGAAAACTTAAGAGACTTTACCGTTATCGAGACATTTTATCTTCTTTAGTTTCTTCTGCTTCTGCCTGTTGCTGGTTTCTGAAGAAACCTTGGAAGAACTGTTTTGTCTTTGCAGAGTAGTGATCCGGTTTCTGACGTAGTCCTTCACACCTTTCCACGTACGCATCTTCAGAGCGAGTGGCTCAGCTTCGAGGCA
>JAUBOC010000001.1:24723075-24733450 GCA_032275365.1 Anablepsoides cearensis
AGGGTTAAAGAGCAGTACTTCATTTAATTTGTGTTTGTTTTTTGAGGCGTTTTTTGGAAATTTTGGCCCGATTGTTACACCAAACTTTAGCTGTAATTCTGGCTGACTTACTGTATATCTATTTTTGTGTTTTTGAGCAGAGATGGCTTAAATGATGGAAGGGGCCACAGATTTTTGTTGACCGTACCAGAGGGCCACATATCCATGCACACTTACCACTAACTTACACTGGTTGTAGTTCTGCTCTGCTCTGCTTTGGTCCGACCTTCACAGCAAACCATTCTAACCAGTGAGAGTATTTACACTGGCTCTGCACGGTGACAGCGAGAAGACGGCAATCCACCAAAATTACATTCAATCCTATTTTTTATTCCTATTTTTCTGGAGCTATGTTTATATATACTTATTAAACCAACATACAGTGCAGTAATTTAACATATTTCATGCTCAAATATAACAGTAAAAAAATAAATATGAATACAAAAGGTTTGAAACAAACAAATAAAAAAAAAACTTTCGGACATGTCTAGTTATGGATCGTCTCTATTACATGGGTATTTTGCAGGTATGCAGACAAAAAGAGAAATCTCACAGATCTTTTCAAAACTTTTCAAAAAGAGACTATAGAACATAAAAAATAAATAAATAAGATTAAATAACCATCTCCAACACAATCCCCATCCTCCCTTTATCTGCTCATCTGCAGGTGCTGTTATCTCTGCCCCACATTCTGATTGTACTTATTTTCTGTAAAAAAAAAAATAGTACAGATTTTTGAGGGTCAAAATACAAGTAAACATTCGAAGGAGCAACGACATAAAACACCTTTAGTTCAGACTACTGCGTGGTTCTGGTTCTAGTAAAAAGTCTCTGTTGTTTATATACTTGTGACTCCAGTAAACTTCTCATATTTAGCTTTGTGCAACGTGTTTTAGTGGTGACTTATATTAAAATCCTTCATGACAGACAGTGTCGCTAAGCAGACTGAACACAGGTTTGAAGATTCAAAGAGCTGCAGGCCCAACAAAGGTCACCCGCAGGACCACATACGGCCTGCGGGCCACCAGTTGCCCATCCCTGTTAGAGTTCAGAGCACAATTTGGGGATGAATCTCCGCGACTGCACTAAATGTTAGCTTAATATCAGTAAAATTTACAGTCAGTTTATGTTGCTACACTGTAAATAAATAAAGTCAACTGTAGCAAGAGATGAAGCAGAAAACACAAAGATGAAGGAGCGAACAAAAGAATACTGGAGAATAGTTTTCAGGAGAAAGTGATAAGAAGCAGAGATCAGAGCGATAGTTAGCCAGAGCCTCAGAGGGAGAGAAAGAAGAGGAGGGAGAGCTGAAGGAGGGGAGGAAACAAACAAGGGAGTTGCCAAGGAGGGGTGGAGGTTCTGCCGAGCGTCTCCCAGGGGTTAAGATGGAGAAGACGGCTCGGCGAGCACAGCCCCCTCCCCCCTGCAGAGACGCTCGGCGGGGGGTCAGCTTTCTGTTGGAGAGGAGAGAGAAAGAAGAAGCTCCTCAGCAAACCTCGACAGAAACACGGTGTTAATGACGGCGGCTCCAATGCTGCAGGTGGAGCAGCTTTGTTAGAGAGACGAGGGGCTTCCTCCACCCCCATCATCACTATACATTTAGAAAAGAATGTAGGACACGGAGCAGCCTGTGACGAACAGGAACTTACATTATTGTTGTGGATCTGAAGAATCCAACAGATAAAGAGTTAGATATAAACAAATCTTACAGCAGCAGGTGAAACATGAAAAATAGATTATTGTTGACATCATTTTAAATATATTACACTTTATGGTGGTATTTGCATTTACCGTCTGTTTCTTTAAATAAATCGTCTCATTAAAGAGGACTCTCCTTGTTAATTGGCACCAAATGGAAAAAATGAGCACTGCTTACTGTTTATCCACCCGGGTCCTCTGAGGTTTATGTAGCCTTGTTACATGAAAAATGAAAATTAAGTAACGTCTCTCAGGCCCTTTTCTTGCTGGAAGAAAATCCTGCTACAGAACAGAACCTGGATAGACTTCAGGTCTCTAGAGGTCTTCTAGTGCGTGTAGAGCTGGGTTTGCTCACCACTCTGCGTGATAGAGCTTGATAATGGTTGAAAGCAAGGTTGTGCAGGTTTGTTTTGGTCTGGGGTTTCCTACACCTTGGTAAATAGAAGCAGGTAAAGAAAACAAATGTTCTGGGATTCTGAGGAAAGCATTTTGAGGGTCTTGGCTCAGGAAGTGTTGATCTTCAAATCCAAAAGTCAGGAGTTTGATCCCTCTAACAGGGATGGGCAACTGGTGGCCTGCAGGCCGTATGTGGTCCCGCAGGTGACTTCCATCGGGCCTGCAGCTCCCAGAATCTTAGAATTTTAAGGCAAACCTGTGTTTAGTCTGCTTAGAGACACTGCCTGCCATGAAGGATTTTAATATAAGTCACCAGTAAAACACGTTGCACAAAGCTAAATATGAGAAGTTTACCAGAGTCACAAGTACAGTATATACAGTAAACAGAGACTTACCATTTACCAGACCCACGCAGGAGTCTGAACTAAAGGTGTCTTATGTTGTTGCTCCTTCGAATGTTTACCTGTATTTTGATCCTCAAAAATCTGTAATTTTTTTTACAAAAATATGAAAAATCCAAAAGACAGAATGTAGGGCAGAGATACCTACCTGCAGAGGAGCAGGGAAAGGAGGATGGTTATTTCTCCATCTCCATCTTCCTCCGCTTATCTGTAGTCGGGTCGCAGAGGCAACAGATCCAGGAGAAAAACCCAGACCTCTCTCTCCCCAGCAACACTTTCCAGCTCATCCTGTGGGGTCCCGAAGGGTTCCCAGGCCAGAGAGGATACATAATCCCTACATAAAATACATTTGAAGTGAGTTTTTGAAAAAGTCTGGGAGATGTTTTTACATAGCTTTGTTTAGTGGAACCAGTTCACATAATGAGCCCCAGTCTTAAGTTTTATACTTCCTGATTGGTTGTAGTTTTTTTACTTTAAACAGTAAAAGAATCAACACGTCTCTGTTTAATATGTGCCTCGCTCCAGCAGTAGTGAAGTGCGGATCTGAAATATTGATACCAGAACTTTATGCTCTAGTATCAATACTAAAATAAAAATATCAATACTTTGATACTTCATTCCTTTCAGGAACACAGTGGAAAGTAAATCTAAACTATGGACATTTTGTCTAAATCAAAAACGCATGGAGGGAACAAATTCTTCTTCCGCCTGGGTAATGAGTAAGCGCAGTGATTTGAAATAAACTACGTTTTATAATTTATCAGACACATTAGGTGTTTTTGCACAAAGTATCATTATCACTGCCTGAGTTTTACTTATCAGAATCTGAAAAGAAACTAGTTGTATCAAACATCTCTATCCAGCAGTGTAAACATGTTGCATTTTTGTTTAAGGTCTCTGAAGCCACAGAGTTAAATGGAGTCTTTAGATCTGAAAATAAACACAACTGAGAGCTTAATCGGTTTTCTGCGTATTATTGTGCAATTATTTAAAACTTAATTTATTACAGTGCTTAAAAACCTCATTTCATGATGAGTTCTGGTCATTTTTAAACTTATAGCATCTAATACGATGTTCAATTTTAAAGTGAAGAAGTAAAAGTATTTTTATGTTTTGAATGTAACAAAATAAAAGTAAAAAAGTATGGATCCTCACAATTTTACTTAAATACTGTAACAAAGTAAATGTCAACTGATATTACAAATCACAGAAAAGACTTTATTTCAGTCGGTTTTACAGATAAGTTTAGTATTCTTGTATCTCTGATACTTGATACACCTCCACATCTAATGAACTTTTGGGTTAAACCAGTTGAAGATGGCAGCCACGTCAACATTAACCAACACAAAAAATGGTTTTAAAGAGAAAGGTGGCTCTAATTTTTGTGTTTTTCCACCATCTTCAGACAACTCAGTTTGGGATTCTGTCAAATTTGTGGGGGAATGATGCCAAATTCTATGAAAATTAAAGCAAAGAAATTCAACCCAAGTTAAAGATATTTATATATAATAAAAGAAGCAGTAGATTTAGGTTTTAAAACATGACACGATTTAAAGACTTAAACTTATTGTTTGCTACAGTAAAACCAGCAGAGAAGCTAAAGGCAACAAACTCAAACATGTGTTTATAAAATGTTCTTTATTGATCGAGAAACCTTCAACAGATACAAAAAGCTTAATTTGCTGCAGAACATTTTCTCCTAAAGCTTCTCCTTTTCTTCTTGTTTCAGTAAGTCTGGATGGAAAGCTGAAGGAGTGTTTTTTTATTTTTTTGTCTGAGAGTTGGAGCTGACAGCCGAACGCAGCGGGGAAGTTATAAAGTATTCAATAAGGCTCTGGAAGACTGACAAAAAGAAATATAGACTATCACCAGCGTTGTTCTTTACCCAGGAGCTTTGAGTTCCTGAACTTCACACAATAATACTTTATTTTGTATTAAAAGACTCTGGAAGGAAAACCAGTTTACTCATGCATTCGTTATGAAGGTTTTTTTCTGTTGTTGTTTTATTGATGGCAGAACTGTAATCAGGGCAACTCTTACTAATGCCATGTGGACCCAAGTGTTAGGGGACGGGGTTGAATATTGAATATTTGAGAAATGAGGTCGCCCTGCATCCACATTTTGAGAACAGCGGCAGCCGTTTGCCCCCTCGGGGGGTCGCTGAGCCCGAAACGAGTTCCCACTCCCCGCGTCTGCGTGATAACATCCTCGAATTAAAGCCGAGCGTCTGCGTGATAAACTCCCCTTCTCTTTGTCTGGCTTCAAGTGCGACGTGCCGGAGCGCAGACCTGAAATAATGGCACATAAATACTGGAGGCGAAGAACCCCCCCCCCCCCCCCCCCCCGTTCTCGCTGCTGGGCCTGCTGGAGGGGGGGCAGTTTAATGTGGATCCAGAGCAGATTAGGGGGCTAAAGCTACGTACAGTAATCATTGTGATGGGCTTATACCGAACAGGGTGGGGGTCTCCTCAAGGTTAAACTGAGTGCTGTCTTTTCCAGCCATTAATCAGTGAGCGCTCGTTCAGCCGGTTTGTGGAGATGTATCAACTGTTTTATTGACCAATTTATGTATTTTTTATTCTTATTATCATATTGTTTTAATGTCGTTCATAAATCAGAACAATCAGCTCCAGGGACGGCCTCTGGCATAGGCAGTGTAGGCAAAGGCTAAGGGCGCCATCCAGCAAGGAGGCTTCACAAAAATGAAAATATATATATATAATTTACAACTTTTTATCAGAGTATAGTTGATTTAGTCTGTAGAAAAATAAATGGTTACTCAGGTTTTTGAAGGTAACTTGTTCTGTGGTGCAGAGGACGTTTCGTTAAAAATATTATATGATGCAGTCAAGACAAACTACAGGTGATCAGTGTGCAAATAGAAAAGCAAATAAGGAGAATGGAAGTGAAAAGAAACATGTATAAAAGGACAAGACTCAGGCCAAGGAAACAGTTATTTAACCACAAAATATCTAACAGAATTTCAGTTACAATCTCAGATAAAATCTGTTTTTTATTGTTCTACCTTCATAAAATACAGAGTTTATATTTTATTAATTCTAAAAAAAATGAGTAAAGCGCTCTTGAAATGCCTGGAAAATGTAGATTTTTGAAAATATTTTCCAGGGGAGTATACCCCTGGCCTCCTAGAACTGCTTCACTCCACAGCTGCTGGTTAAACGAACGGGTGTTTCTCATGATGTCAGCAGATGTTGGCAGATATGAGGTAGATTTCTGTTTTAAATTAATTATACCTTTAACTACTTCAATTGGACAACCTGGTTTCTAAAGATAAAATAATATCAAAGAGAAAACTATTTAATTTATGTTATTGTATGTATGTCACAGAGAAGCACTGAAAATGTTGTTTGTGTGATTTGAATGAAAATGAGACGCACATTTTGTTTTATTGTCCTTTGTATATGAGTTTTAGAAATTATTTGTTTGGAAAAACAATTTTGGAATTTTTTTTGAAGGATGTTGTTCTTTGTCTGCATCTTCAAAAATGTTTGTTTTTCTTATAAACCCATGAGAGCTGGGTACATTTTATGGTGTTTGGCACACAGAAAATAAACTTACTATGCTATTACTATATTTACTATATAAACAGTGAGTTTATAAAAGTACACCGGAAATCTTGCCTAGGGTGGTAAATTGGCTAGGGCCGGCCTTGTTCAGCTCATATAGGAACTTCGTTTTTGGTGCAACTTTTTTACATTTCAAACTTTTTGAGTAAGATTAGGAATGACAGGATCTCAAGGCGCAGTCTTGGAGAGGAGGGTGTTTGGTTTGGGAGCCACAGGGTCTCATCTCTGCTGTGTGCAGATGATGTGGTTCTGTTGGCGTCTTCGGGTCAAGACCTTCAGCGTGCACTGGGGCGGTTCACAGCCAAGTGTGAAGCGGCTGGGATGAAGGTCAGTTCCTCTGAGACCATTGTTCTCGGCCAAAAAAGGGTGGAATGCCCCCTTGACGGAGAGTTAAAATATCTGGGTGTCTTGTTCATAAGTTATGGTAGGATGGAGCGAGAGATGGATGGACGAATCGGGGCTTCGTCCTCAGTAATGAGGGTGTTGCTTTGGTCAGTCGTGGTGAAGAAAGAGCTGAGTCGAAAGGCAAAGCTCTGGATTTACTGGTCTGTCTTTGTTCGTCACCTATGGTCATGAGGTGTGGATCCTGGATAAAAGCGGCCAAAATGAGCTTCCTTCGTAGGATGGCCGGGCTCAGCCTTAGAGAGCGGGTGAGGAGCTCGGAGTAGAGTTGCTGCTCCTCCACATCAAAAGGAGTCAGTTGAGGTGGTTCACCTGATTAGGACGCCTCCCTTTAGAGGTGTTCCTGACACGTCCCATTGGTAGGAGACCCTGGAGTAGACCCAGGACTGTAGGGATTATGTATTCCCTCTGGTCTGGGAACAGAGCTGGAAAGTGTTGCTGGGGAGAGGGATGTTTGGGTTTCTCTTATGGACTGGATAAGCCAGCCCATTTCACTTCCAACTCGTCACATATTGACGCTTTTCCAACGTTCCCTCTGCGTTTTGACTCGTCGGGCACTCCCCTAGCGTCAGTAATGAGGCAGAATCCAGAATTTCAGAAATTGTAGAAGATTCACAAAAACTAACCATTCCAAAGCCTAAAATAACTTAATATTCGCCCTAGACATCCTATCCCTGACCCCACTACCTAAAATTAACCATGAACCCTAATCCTTAATATTACCCACAGACCCCCACTCAAAGACCCCTATATTTTGCGTTCCGACTCGTCAAAATCGGACGCTGAGGGAACCTTGGAAAAGCGCCAATATGTGACGAGTTGGGAGTGAGAATGTGTTACAGTAGATCAGTGGAAGAAGATTGAGAGATAAGAATGACATCATCGGTGGTAGAGCACAGGTTGAACGACTGGAAGATGTGGTAGAAGGATGTGAGAAAGGCAAGAAAAAGTCAAAGGTGCAGAGGACATGGAGGACGACTCAATGTGGTGACCTCATGAAAGGTCATCTCATTTAGCCTCAATCAACAAGCCAAACTTTTTTCAACTGCTCTGTCTTCACGTTGCCTGCAGCTTTAATCCAACTAAAAGTCTCTTAAATGTGACGATTCTTCTACATTTTGTTGATAAGAAGTGCAACAAAAGGCAGCAGCTTCCTGACAGAAGCCCATCACAGATATTTGGGTTGTTTTGTTGCCTTTGTGCCAGTTCTCTGTAACTTATTTATGATTCAGGAGACTCAGAACAGCCAACTGAAAGGAGGGGTGGAATACGAGGAGAAGGTTTTAAAACCCAGAAGGAAGCAGGAGGGTTGGATGAGTGGAAGGTGAAGCGGCGAAAGGAGTGGAAATGTTTCGCTCCGTCGTGAGACCTTCAAGGTGATCAGATGAAAGAACAGACCTGATGAGGAAGGAGGCGAGGGGTGTTTCCCTGCAGGCGGGGATGTGTTTGTGTGTGAACTAATCCCTCTCGTTTACACACGCGCGTACACACACACACCCTCCCTCTCAGTGGCTCAGTCAGTTGCACTAACACACTCGCTGAGGTCGGCAGCACAAAGCAGAGAGTCTTCAGGCTCACACACGCCTCGGACGCTCGACACACACCTTCTCTGCAGGAACCGAAGCTAAACTGAAACACAAGAAGCAGAGAGTACGTAAAAAAGGAGGTTAAAGGACGTCCACATCCTGAGAGAAATCTGAGAAAAACCACAACAACGACCAGGTAAGACCTGTTTTTCATATTTAAATTTCACCCTGCTTTAAATTTCTCTATCCAAACAGCTCAGAGAAACGTCTGTAAATCAACAACACCTGTTTTAGAAAAGCACAGAGTGCAGAAAGCTGCAAAAAGTCCAAGATTGCGTAAATTGCTGCACCTGTGCAACCTCACCTCCTCTCACTTTCTGGAACTTTATGACCTCCACACGTGTGTTTATTTATGTCACAATGCTTCTCTTTTGAGTTCATGCATGAATAACTCACCTGTGAGCCGGAGATCAAACATGGAGCAGTTTATGTTGTTGTAATGTGATTAAAGCTGATCATTTTCAGAAGTGTGGCAGAAGAAGCGGAGCCAAAAATAGGCATCGGCTTCTGAGAATTAGAGACAAAATTTGTAAGTAGAAAATTTAAAAATAAAAAGAGGAAAAGAAGGTGTCACTGAACATAAAATGTAACGTCTGAGAGTTTCTCTTCTTTCGCGTCGAGGAGCCAAAAATAAGAAAAAGTTTTGATTGTTAAACAACAAAAGTTTGAAAAGATTGAAGAAACTTTTTTGCAGTTTGTGCAGAAATTTATTTTATTGATGATTGTGGTCCAGTTATGATGCTGTTTTTCTCAAATCCCTTCACTTTAATCAGAAGTGTGCAGAAGTCTTAAACTTTTGTTTAAATGTAAAAATAGAGTAATAGTGAATCTGGAGGTAAAAAACAGAGATGAGAGTTAATTTCTCTTTCACTTCTTATTCATGACTATCTCTAAATAATAATAATAATAATAATAATAATAATAATAATAATAATAATAATAATAATCTTAATAATCTTCTTGATCCCATCCAAACAGAAGAACTCTATGGTTTTTACCATGGCAGATTAACTGGCGGCCCGCGGGCCACATCTGGTCTGAGAGTCTCCAAAATTCGGCCCACTTTTATCTGCATATTTTACTCAGCAAATCTGAGCGTAAACAGATTTTTAATGCATCAAATTTGACATTTCTGCTGTTTTTAATGGGAAACAACTGCCACACATGATAGTTTGCACATCTTGTTTACAGATTCTTAATTTAAGGACACATTAACTATAACATGAAACCAAAAGTTGTGCAGATTTTGTTTCTACAAGTCTCAATGACACCTTCGAATCTCCCCAAGCCTCTAAACCAGGGCTATTCAACTTGTGGCCTGTGGGCCACAGCCGACCCACAAGTGACCAAAGTTCGGCCCGCTAATTTCTTCATTCATCAGTCAAGCCCAAACCCTGGTTTTATTCTTTTTTTTCCTTTTGTTTCTGTTTTTTTTCTGGTTTTCTTCTTTAATCACTATGAGTTTTTCTAGTTAGACATAGACATGTTTGGTCTCTACAGAAATAGCAGAATCTTGGCTAAAAGCTGGTGAAAAACTTTTCTTTGAACATCCAATTACTACAACTACAAGCAGTTGAAGATAAGAATACGAAAGTAAAAATACAATTGGTTTAAAAATTTGGCAAGTCAGAGACGTCGAAATAATATTTGTGTTAAACAGGAGCCACAGAGTGTTATTTTTGTTTTTGATATAGTTTTATTATCACTACTTTTATTACACAGGGTTCCGTATGTTGTATTTATGATTAAATGCAGCAAAATAAACTATTTCAAAGGTAACAGATCTTTGTAATATTTGGTTTATTTACACAATGATTTTTAATTGCTGGATGTTCGGCCCCTGAGCTGTTGACCTGCAGTAACTGTGGCCCCCGGAGCTGTTCAGTAGCCCCTGCTTTATGCTATTATCTTTTTTGTTTCCTCAGATTATACTTTAATGACAGTTAAGTAATTCTTCACAAGCAGCACTTATAAGCCACTCCCACTCTGCTAATTAGTTAAGTGGCTCCAGTAAAAACAAGGCAGAGTCTGGTGCTTCTTAAGTGTTCAAACATCCAGCAGCCGCAGCAAATCGAGGTCAGAGACACTGTGAGAGGACAAACGTGGTGTTTTTGACCTTCACCGTGTTTATAAAGAGATAATAGAAGCAGGGGAGAAAGACTCAGAGTCAGAGGAGAGCTCATGGATGAATGGAGTCATTGTCGGGTGTGTGTGTGTGTGTGTGTGTGTGTGTGTGTGTGTGTGTGTGTGTGTGTGTGTGTGTGTG
>JAUBOC010000001.1:24787428-24800960 GCA_032275365.1 Anablepsoides cearensis
TGATGGATGGATAAATGGATGATGGATGGATGGATGATGGATGGATAAATGGATGGATGGAGGAAGGATGGATGGATGAATAGATGATGATGGATAAATGGATGGATGATGGATGGATAAATGGATGGATGGATGGATGGATGGATGGATGGATGGATGATGGATGGATGATGGATGGATAAATGGATGGATAAATGGATGGATAAATGGATGGATGGATGGATTATTTACCTTCAGGTTAATTGATGGAGAAAAATAAAATCTTTTCTACAAACTGAAACATTTTTAAAGTTTTTATTCTTTATTTGTTTTTTGATCCTGATTTTCAGTTGATTTTGTATCTGAAAGGTTTTTTAAATAAAATGGATGGATGGATGGATGGATGGATGGTTGAGTAGATGGATGGATGATGGATGGATGGATGACAGATGGATGGGTGGATGATGGATGGATGGATGGATGACAGATGGATGGGTGGATGATGGATGGGTGGATGATGGATGGATGGATGAATGGATGGATGGGTGGATGATGGATGGATGAATAGATGATGGATGGATAAATGGATGATGGATGGATTGATGGATGATAGATGGATGGATAAATGGATGGATGATGGATGGATGGATGGATGATGGATGGATAAATGGATGATGGATGGATGGATGGATGATGGATGGATGGATAAATGGATGGATGATGGATGGATGGATGGATGGATGATGGATGGATAAATGGATGGATGGATGGATGATGGATGGATTATTTACCTTCAGGTGAATTGATGGAGAAAAATAAAATCTTTTCTACAAACTGAAACATTTTTAAAGTTTTTATTCTTTATTTGTTTTTTGATCCTGATTTTCAGTTGTTTTTGTAAAAAACACAAAAAATATCTAAAGTGAAAAAAACTCAGGTTTATTTAGAACTTTCTTCACCTTCAGAACTAAAACACAAAAAATAAAACAGTTTTTACATCAAACAGCTGCTGTTTGTAACAAGAAACATCATTTAACACAAACTGAGGTAAAAATATTAAACAACAAACTGAAACCTGCTGAACGTGTGTGTGTGTGTGTGTGTGTGTGTGTGTGTGTGTGTGTGTAGCAGGCAGTTTACACACGCCTGAACAAACACACTTTTTAAAGTTATTAGAAATGTACAGACAGTTCCTAGAAGTGTGAGTCTGTCAGGAGTGTGTGAGTCTGTCAGGAGTGTGTGTGTGTGTGTATGTGTGTGTGTGTGTGTGTGTTTGTCAGGAGTGTGTGAGTCTGTCAGGAGTGTGTGCGTGTGTGTGTGTGTGTGTGTTTGTCAGGAGTGTGTGGGTTTGTTAGGAGTGTGTGAGTCTGTTAGGAGTGTGTGTGTTTGTTAAAACACACCTTCAGAGCAGCTGTGAGTCTCTCAGGTTCTGTCACACAAAGCAGGTCGGATCAAAGCAGCCTTATTAGGAAATCCTGGTCAATAACTGGTTGCAACAGAGCGGCTGAACCAGCAATTTCAGTAAATTCCTCTAATTTGGGAAAAAACAGCAGTGTGACTAAAATACTTTTGTTTTTACCAAAAAAAAAAAATCTGATTTTGTTGCTAAAAATAGCTTTTTCTTAGAAGACAAGTAGCTGGACTCAAAGGAAACAACAGCAGATTGATGGAAATTGGATTTCCTCCTTTAAAGTTTGTTTTTATCAGTAAACTGATGTTTATAATTGTGTTTGTCTAAATGAACAAAGGAAAACTATTTAAAGAGGTGAAGGCATGAAACCGTCCAGATGTGCTCTAAATATAAATATAAATCTAATTACTTGCTCAGGAGTTACAGAAATGTCTCATTTTCCTAAATTAAAAGCTAGATCTGCTGATCCAAGTTGCTTTTTTATGGCTCTGGTTCATTAAGAAAAACTGCAAATATTCCTCAGTAGTACAAATAAAAAGAAAAATAAATAGTTTTAGGATTGCTTTTTTTTGGGGGGGAAACAAAACTAATTTTACAAAAAAAGCTTTAAAGTCTTTGGACAAAAACACTAGTTTATCAGATTTAAAACACTTTAATGCAGAGAAATCCGGTGAATGTTTGAGAAAACAAAACATAAAATAGAAAAAGTAGAGACGTGATCGGGTTCAATTCTGTTCAAAAGACCCAAAACAAACCGAGAACACAAACCAACAGAGTGTCAGGGCACAGAAATGGATCGGCACGGTCAGAAACCAAATAAAGTTTGATTTTATTACCTGAAGACAAAACTGAGGGCAGAAAAACCCATGAGTGACTAGCTGCTTTAAACTTTTAAAATAATTTAACATATTTGTTCAAATATCTTGATTTAAATTGAACAACCTCTTTGTTACTTGGTTTTTTCACAGTTCAGAATTTATATATATATATATATATATGTGTGTGTGTGTAAATTTTCATTTCTACTGAAACATGTGACAAGAAGCAGCTCAAAAACTTGCTAAATCCAACTTTCAGGATTTTCTGTGTCAAACGCTTGACTCGTGTTTTTCACATGTTTTTTTCTCTCTCTGTATTTCTCAAGTGTAAACATCCTTAAAATTTAACTCAGGAAGTTTTAAAAGTCATTCTACTGAAGTGAAAAATGAGAAATGAGTTCATTTTCTCATGTTTTGGTTTCAGATTCGAGCTGAAAATGAAAATAATGAAAAGTTTCCTCTTTCAGGTCAGGAGGAGAGAAGCTCTGAGCTGAACTTTGATCACGAGACGTTTGGCTGAAAGCTCCTCGTGCTTCAGCTGTGAGAGGCACAAAGGAGAAGAATAAAAGAGATCATATGTTTTAAACCTACTGAGCCAATAAAAAAACAACTTTAAGACTTTTAAAATAAAATACCCACAAAGTTCTGAATAAGCTGGGCTCTTGTGTAAAACGTAAAAACATTTTAATTTGAAGTCGACCAATGTTTGTGTTTTCTTCTTCTATATGTTTTCCAATATGTGCCTGCCTTCACCTTTATATTTTTATATTGTTATGTGACCACTGGTGTTTTTGCCATCTTGATGAAGGATTAAATCAGTTTAATGATTTCTTATACTTTTTATAGACTTTGTGTTGTAATTTCTTTTGTTTGTATTTACTGTTTGTACTGACTGTATTAATTAATTCAATTCAATTAGCTAAATTGTTTGCTATCCATTATTAATACAATTTGTTTGTTTTAATAAATGTTTATTTTCTGTTTAAATCCAGACTTGTGTAACATTTGTTATTGTTGTCTTTTTTTATCATGGAAACAAAAGAAGTAAAATCAAGAATCTGCCAAAAAAAAAAAAAAAAACAACAACAACCTGGCAGCAAATCGAGACGATCGGTTCCACTGAGGTCAAAATAATTGGCTTTAAAAAACCTGCATCAGTCTATCTGTAACTTTATGCTCATACAGTATGTAAATATATAGGCAGCTGTTCTGGATGGATGGAGCAGTAAACTGGGTTTGTGTCCAGAACAGAACCAGACTGATTTAAAAAGGGGACATATCTGCACAATACACTTTTTAGCTGTTAAATATTTTGTTTTACTTGGAGTCTCTAAAAGCTCAGTTTAGTTTCTCTTGGTGCTGCAAAGATATCTCAGATTTTTCATTTTTTTTCTCTGCCGTTTTCTGAATTATTACATCAAATTATTTGAGGCAGAACTTTTAAATAAGGTCTGAACTTAACCAAACAATAATTTGGGTGGTCTTCATTCATCTCTGGTTCTGGGCCAGACTCTGGTTCTGGGCCAGACTCTGGTTCTGGGCCAGACTCTGGTTCTGGGCCAGACTCTGGTTCTGGGCCAGACTCTGGCTGCAACATGTACGACTGGATGGACAAGTCTTCTGTTGTTTACATCGTTTAATTAAATTGTAAATAAAGCATTTCTGTGCAGCTATATAACCCCCTCGTCCAGGGCTATTCAACTGGTGGTCCGTGGGCCACATTCGGCCCACGAGGGATCAAAGTTCGGCCCGCCAATTGGTTCATTCACCTCTTAAGCCCAAACCCTCAGTTTTTAATTACTCTAAGTTTCTTAGTTAAACATACACATGTTTGGTACTAACAGAAACGTCAGAATCTTGGCTACAAGCTGGTAAAGACAATTACTACAAACAGTTGAAGATAAAACTATGAAAGTGAAAATAAAATTGGTTTAAAAGCTTGGCAAGTCAGAGATGTTAAAATATTATTTGTGTAAAATAGGAGGCAGAATGTGTTCTTGTTTTTGATATTGTTTAATTATCACTACTTTTATAGTGTTCTTTATGTTGTGTTTATGATTAAATGCAGCAGAAATAAACTATTTCAAAGGTAACAAACATTAGTAATATTTGGATACTTGCTGGATGTTCGGCCCCTGAGCTGTTGACCTGCAGTAACTGTGGCCCCCGGAGCAAATTAGTTAGTTAGCTCTGCCCTATCCGTTTACAACTAAGGAACATTATTTTAGTGATTGACTTCTAAAATGTGTTTTTTATACCCAATTGTCTTATTATTATTGTTTTAAATTGAATAATTAAACTTAAACATTAGATTTTTTGCGATATTATATTGTGAATAAAACAGGATTTGTTTTTATTTACATTTTACAAAGCCACCTAACTTATTCTACTAAAACAAGGTTAAATATTTAGCGTGGTGTTATTCAGTAGCTGCTCCTTATTCACACCCAGAAGGTGTTTTCACTGAACGTGTTGGAAATGATTGTGTTTAAAAGAAAAAGCTGTGAAGAAGTAATGATTCAGGTTAGAAACATCATGTAAAACTTTACAGTCTGGCTGTTTATTGTTTGGTTATGAAAACAAAAACCTGCTGAGTGAAACCTCACAAATACTGCTGCTGCGTGAGAGAGAATAGAGGAAAAACATGGATCAGTTTCATGACTAATTTTATCTTAAAATCTCCTCTGAAGATACAGTAAAACACAGGCGGAGTGGAGACAGTCAGATTAAAAAAGCACTGGTATAATTAAAAAAAAGTGCACAATTTTTTACCATAAAACTGACAAAAAAGTGGAGGAAAACCGAGTGTTTGGCTACAGAAAACGTCAGAAGCTTTGATGATAATCATTCCCCTCAGATTTAAAAAAAATTAAATAAACCCCAAATGTAAATAATCCAAAAAGAAAGAAGAAAATCTCACAGCGAGGCAAAGAAAACGTCCAATTCCTGCCTCATTTTTGAACAAAAATATGTACAAGCATTAAAGTAAATAAATAAAGTCTCTGATTCCTTAAAGTGTTTTCTAGTCAGGAGGCGATGCAGCGTCCAGCCTTTGGTTTCTGATCCCACCGAGTCAAGTGATGGCCATCTTTTGTTTTGTTTTTGGTCACAAACAGAATAAAAACACACAAAAATAAAAATAAAAAAGGGCTTCTCTTCTAAAGAAGGAAAAGACTCGTCCGGTCTCTCTGCCCTCTTCATTCCTGTATAACTGGTTTGTCTGTTTCAGGCTTCAGACAGGAAGTAGTTTGAGGGCGGGGCTAGTGTACCCTACAGGTTTAATTAACATTCATTTGATTCTGATTGATTGTCTTAATCAGGGAGGAAATCTCTTCACAACTCTGGGTTAAAGGCTGTCGGGTTAAAAAGTCTCACGTGTCCGTCTCACGCAGAGTCCATCAATAAATATTCGACTAGAAATCTCTACGGAACATATATTAAATTTGCGCGACATGCTCGAATCGTCTTTGTCTTCTAGCTGTATGGATGCTGATTGGTGGAGGAGGAGGCGGAGGGGGCGGGGCCAGGCTGCTACAGATGCGGCGGTGGGTTTGGTTTACGGCTTTTGATCGCCGTGTGTGACGGCGTGGGGGGGGGCGGAGTCTCCCTGAGTCTTTGATTTGGAAGCAACGCACAGAACGGAGGAAAGGAAGTGAAAGAGGCGGAGCTTAGCGGTCCCGTCAGACAGGTCCTTCAGGTGTTTGTCAACAATAAATACAGATTTTTAGCGTCGACAAACTGAAATGATGTGTTTTGGTTTAAATATGTTGTAACGAAACACACTTTGGTAAGTTTATTTAACCCTGATGAGCCAAAACATTAAAACAAGAGTTTTTGTATGAGGACCAAAACTGTCATGTATAGAAATAAATCAGAAATACATAAATGGACCAATAAATAAATAAATACACTAAAAATGCACCAATAAAATCATGTTTTATAATTTATTTGGTCTTCATATTTATTTTTCGAGCTTGGTTCCAATGGATTATAAATTTTAGCACATAATTTACATTGTACTGTTTTTTTTAAATATTTCTTTTTTGCTTTTCCTTTTACTTGTACATGCATTTATGTCTCTAAAATTACCATATTTAGTTATTTTTTAAATACTTTTTCCTACAAGTTTTTTATTTTATTTTCCATGTTCCAGGTAAGTGTTTTTCCTTCTTGCCTTTGTTTTAATCTAAACTTTAAACTGAGGCAGCACAAGCTGCAAATGGATCCTGCTTCTTCCTGTCTGTTGACCAATAGGAGAGGAGCTGACCCAAGAAGCTCCACCCACCTTGAATAATGAGGCATAAATGCATAAAGTAAAGTAAAAACAATAAGCAGAGAAATATAAAAACACATAGAAATGAATTAAAAGATTTGTGGGAAAAATATATATAAAAAACAAATCATTTAAGAGACACAAATGCTTGTAAAAGGAAAAACAAAAAACTATATATTTTTTAAATCAGTAAAATGTAAGTTATATTCTTAAATACATAATTTATTGGAACTAAGCTGGAAAAACAAATATGAAGGTTAAGTAAATAATAAAACACAAGGTAAAGTTATTTTTTTATTTAATTGGTGCATTTTAAGAGTATTTTATATTAGTCTATTTATATATTTCTGCTTTTATTTCTAATTATGTCAGTTTTGGTTCTCCATACTTCTTAGCTTTTCAGCAAAAAATAAAACAACAGTTTTGAGAATTACCCCGATTCTGAAACTAGTTGAAATGCTGTGAAAAATGTAAATAAAATACAAATTACATTTGCAAATCTTATAAACTCAGATTTGACTCAAAAAAATAACCTATTAAACGTATTAAATGCTGAAACTAAGAAACCATACCTTAAAAAAAGCATATTTTATTGTTATGACAACACAACTTTAAAAAGTTGTCTATAAAATATGTAATGTGAATAAAAAATGAGCTCAATGAACATTTTGATCATTTTAGAGGCTGAATCTCTTAGAAATAAAGATGAGCAGAGGTTTAAGTGTCTAAAAAAGTAAAACAAAAAACACCTTATTTCTTTTTTTTTTAAATTATAACTTCTTAGTTTTAGTATTTTCTATGTTTAAATTGTTCCACTGGGAATAAAATGTGATTTTTTACAGGATTTCAGGAGGTTTTATTTACATTTTACACAAAGAATGACTTTATTTTGAAGTTTTAGCAGTGAACAAGCAGCTTCCTGTGAGTGTGCTGATTTGGAGGGATATTGGGGGAAAACCTTTTTACTGCTATTTAAACTCCATCAGGGTGTAGTGATGCTATTTCACCTTCAGAGAAACTCACCTGTTTATTTCAGCTGCTGTTTTAAAACAAAGCACTGTTTTGATGGTTTTAATGTTTTGGCTCATTGTTGTGTTGTTTGTTTTTGTTGACAGAACCTGCACGCCCATGGCTTGTCTCTCTCTTTCTTTCAGTCGGATTCCCATTTGGGTCTCGTCCAGCAGCGGGACGCGCAAACGAGTCCCGCCCCCTCCTCAGAGGAAGGTCCGAGCGCTGTAGTGCACGTGTGCAAAACGTAGGAAGGTGGGGTGGAGGTGGTGGGGGGGACATCCGGGGGGTCAGACGCTGTTCTCCAGCTGGCCGTGGTGGTTGGCCGTGGCCGGAGAGTTCTGCTCGTTCATGAGGAGGAGCGACGTCTCGTCCGGGCCGTTCTCCACGGGGGCGGAGTCTGCGCACAGGTCTGTGATGGTGATGTTGGCGGTGGGAGTGGTCTGTTCCGGGCGGCACGCCGTGTGGCCGCTCTCGGGGGACTGAGGCGTGCTGTCCAAACGAGACGCCATCAGGCCGTTCTGGTACTGAGCTCGAGTGATCTGATGGAGGGAGACAGAGATATTAAAGCTCCTGTGCTTCAAATACTAAACATCAAAAAACAAAACTCTTTCTATTTAGGAAACTTGGCATAAAACTCATTACTTTACACATTTTGTCACTTAAATGGCATATTTTTCTTTTGAACTTGGCTCAGTAAAAGTAAAACAGGAAGTGACATCAAAGGGGAACGATTTAAGAAAATAAAACTCTGGTCTTTGCTTATTGAAACAATATTGTTTTAACTCTGTCTCTTCTTCATCTCTCTGATAGAGATAATTCTTCTCTACAGCCTGTGTTGTCAGTTATTGTAGCAACGCTCTGTTTACATGCAGACATTCCCCTTTGACATCACTTCCTGTTACTGAACATGTAAATATCTCAAGATGGGTTCATCTCAGCATCGTGAAATTTGTTTTGAAAAACACTGTTGTTTTTTTTTTTTCAAAAATGCATTCGTATTTAATGTAAATTTATGTTTGATGTCAAGTGACAAGTTTTATATAAACTAGAGATATAATGTTTTATTCTTTTTTACTACAAGTGATAAACTGATGTTTTGTTTAGGAAATGCCTTCTTTGTGGACAATAATAATAATCTTATTGTGTTCTTTTTCACCTGCTGTGTGTAATGACTGCTCTGTAGTGTTTGTTCTTTTCATTTGCTCCAGGTCTGATTTGACAACTTTGTTCAGTTTTGAGCAAAGTTTGAACTATTCTGAGGCTGTAGTTTGGTTTTGCAGGAAGAGTCAGAGGTTCTGTGAAAGTAGTTTAGAAACTGGGTTTTGTGTTTACAGTTTAGAGAAACGGTAATAGTCAGCAGGGAGTTTGGACTGACCTTGACAAACTGCAGGTCGGTGAGCGCCCTGACGTTGAAGTCGGGGACGTACTGCTGCAGCGGGATGCTGCTGTTGAGCTGGCTGCAGCTGCCGCTGACGGCGAGCGAGTCGGTCCGGTCCGTTCCGCTCAGAGAGCCCGTTCGGTTCAAGCCGCTGAGGTGGGACGGTGAGCGAAACTCTGCAAACAACCGTAGAGGAATAATCAAAAATAAATAAATGAAAATGCACTGGTGAGAATCAGCTCAGGATGGATGATTAAAGAGCTCTGATCAGGACGTCCAGCCTATAAACACAGGTTAAAACTACTCAGATTTACAACATTCAGCAGGGTTTAGGTTCTGTGGTGAACACGGGTTAACACCGGTGATGTCATTAGAAACACAGCAGGTTTGATGAAACAAGAACATATGAGGATGAGAGGATTATTCACTGAGAAGATGCTCAAACACAAACTATATCTGTTAATCAGGAGGCCTCAGATCAAACAAACATTTCTGTTATTTCTAATGAAAACAATCAAAAAAAATTATTAGTTAGTTAAAGTTTATTTCATTTCCTTTAAAACAACATACATTCACAAACAACAAAAATAAAAATCATAAATTATATGAAAAAGTAGCAGAAGAAGAGAAAATCTTATTATATCTGCTCCTGTTTTTCAAATAAATAAATTCATTTCAGATCAGGTTGAAGTGAAGCAGCTTGTTGACAGAGGTGGAAACAGACTTACAATCCCAACAGATTTAATTTAGAATTATATAAAACTGTGAAACTCAATGGTTTATTCCTTTTAGGAAGCAAGAAACAACAAATAACCATATATTGGAATAAAAAAAAAATATAATTTTATGCTAAATTAATTGGAAAAATAACTTGAGATATTGTGTCAAACCATTTGCAGATGTTTTTTTTGTTCTGGGATTGATTTTAATATAGTTATAAAACATCTACACAAAAAAAAAAACAGATTAATGATAATAAATGAAAGTATTTAAAAACTGAAAATAAAAACAAATGTTTCTCTCAGTTATTTTTGTCTAATAAAACATTTAATCAGCTGTAGTCGTCCGTCACTGAATATTTTTAACCAACAATCGAGCGCGGATATGAGAATACAATCACTTCCTTTTACTTTTAAACTTTAACTCAAAAATTTATTTTATTTCAGAAATACGTTTGTTTGTTTGTTTGTTTGTTTGCCGCCACACGTCTGTTTCTTGTTTTTATTTTTCCACCTCTGCTGACATTCATGTTTGAATGATTTCAAACAAACAAAACATTCCCTTCATTGTGTCACACACACACACACACACACACACACACACACACACACACACACACACACACACACACACATTTCACACGCATTATGTGTGTGTTTCTCATTACCGGTGGGTGTGAGCCGTCCAGCAGGGGGCCTCAGTGAGTCATAGGAAACTGTTTTACCTGGACAGTTAGTTTTCAGGGCATTAATCCGGGATATTTAACCCAGGTTATCTACAACTAACTCTACAGTTAGTGGTTAGATTTAACTACACCTGTAAATATTTATAGTTTATTTAGATGAAAGAGTTTAATAATCTGAGTTAGTGCCTTTAAAATAATGTTGTAATAATGTTACTGAGATTAAATCTGGAATTGGTCGCTGCTTTTTAGATGATTTTTAGCACTACAGGTGACTCTACAGCAGCAGCTATTAAAGCTAAAGATTTAACTACAAAAAAAGCCTAAATCTTCATCTTTATAGCTTCATGTCTTCTACTTATTTAGCAGAGAAGTGATGAAACTAGAAGAAGCCATTAGGATGCAAGCAGCTTCACACATCCAGGGTGGAGAACTTTAGCTGCCATTCAACAAGGCTGACTCTTTGGCAAACAAATTCATTATTAAATCAATATCAAAACTGTAAGAAATGATCATAGGAATAGTTTGTTTGCTAAAAAGGCAGCTTCTGTGTGACAGTTTGCTGTGGTTTAGAGCAGCTCTACATTAATCACATGAAGGATAAAGCTGGTGCTGTGAGGTGAAAGTTACACTTCTGTCCATCACCCGGTGGCTGACCTGGTTGTTAACAGAAGTCTGATTCAGCCAGCAGCAGCGTGCAACTAAAGCCCACCCTCTGAACCTGAGACCCCCCCCACGACATGCCGGCGTTTACCTGGCAACCGAGAGAACAGAGAAAACCTCTTAAAGGAGAGGCGGAGAGAACGAGGCGCAGCCGCTGAGAGGAGGAGGAGGAGGAGGAGGGACAGTCAGTGACAAACAGGACATGCTAAACCATGAAGACTAGAGGTGTCCCCATCTGATATTAATATCCCAATAAAATCAGGCAGAAAATAAATATCGTATCATATCAGCCTGCATCTAAAAACACTCTGAAACAAACCAGCTCAGGGTTTCTATCCAGCAGCTTCTAGATCCATTTAAGTAACTTTAAATAGTTATTTTACATTTTGTTTTTATTGAATTTATTGAGGTAATTTTCAGGGATTTCTCTTTTATTATTTATTGTATTTAATTGTACAATATTCTTGTGTTTAAGTTAAAACATTATGTAACTGATTGGTTAATAATACAAACTGTTGGCTATAATTTACTGTTTGATTTGATCAAGACTTTTGAAGATTCCACTACAAAGAAAGTAATATGTAGGATTTGTTTTGATATCGTATCAGAAGTTAAACACCCCTAATGAAGACAACCTGAGTGAACACACATCATGATCGTTACTTTGATTTGATCAAACAAAAGCTGGATGGAAGACATGAAAAATGCTGCAGGAAAATTAAAAAAGTTCATGTTTCTCTTCACAAGAATCCTAAAAAAAAACAAAAAACGTGTCAGATAAAAAAACAAAGGAAAGTGAGAACATTAACGTTATTTTTATTTTTCATCAGCCTAAAATATGAAAGTGATCAAACAGAACAAACTCCTGCATAAATCTTTATTTTAAATATCATCATTTTGTTTTGTATATCCACTCAGAGCTCTTTGGTGAGCGGGCTCAGGTGGGGTTAGGCCCTGGACCGGTCCCAGGTCCATCACAGGGACCAGCAGACACAACCAACCACTCCCACTCCCACCTACGACCAGTTTCAAATAACCAGTTATAACCAGTTAAACCAACATGCAGGACTTCAGACTGTGGAAGCAAAGCTGCCACCTGATTACTGCAACACAACAGCGCCCTCTGTTCCACCGTGCAGCCACATTACCTACAACTCATTCAGATTTACTTCTTTTTTATTAGTTAGTGCTGCAACTTGTTTTTTTTTTAATCTAATCAGGACAGTGTGCATATAGAAACATAAACATAAAAACATCTAATGCTTTGCACCAGATTAAGCCTTAGGCTAATTTTTATCAATAGTCTCTCCAGACAATAAAAACAAATACATAATAAAACAGTAATGAAACTAAAAGGTCTGTTCCTGCAAACAAGATGATTTTCCATTTGATAGAATTAAATAGACAATATAGTTCTTTGAAAAAAAAGCAACAATGTTGCCGCAAAATTATTTACTCCTAATGACAAAAAATATTTCAGATCATTAAAATGAAATATTTTGGGCTCACCTGGCATGGACGTGTTGAGCGCCATGAAGCCGTAATAAGAGAAAGGTCCGGTCTCAAACTTCATGTTCTCGTTTCCGGCCTCCACCTCGACTCGACCCTGACAGATCCAACACAAACACACACACACACACACACACACACACACACGGAGGGGTTTTCATTTAATTCATGGCAAAACATTCAAAAGAACAACTTAAACCACTGAGAAATCCAGAGGAAGAGCAAAGCTTGAATCCCCACAAAGAAAAACGTTGGTAAACTCATTTTAAAATTCTGGTTTTAACTTTTAGAGCCTCACATAGTCAAGCCCCATCATATCTCAGATTTGATCCAGCTTCAGACACAAGCTCACAGTTTGAGGTCATCAGGTCAGAGGTTGTTGGTGCTTTCCAAGCACCTCAGCTCTGGAATGCATGTTTTAATTTATTTTATTGTTTTTTATGTGAAGCACTTTGTGATTTTATATCTAAGAAAGGTGCTATATAAATAAACTTTACTTACTTAAACAGTAACTACTCTCTGAAAATCAGCTGCCTGCCTAAAGGAACCTAAAATGATACTAAACTTCAAAAGTTCTTTTTGCTTTTTATTCAAGTTTAAGTCAGATTTTAACTAATTTAAGTTAAAAATTGGGAGCAAAAAGTCAGATTTTCTTGCAATTTAAGGCACTCATCCAGGTTGTTTCAAATATTTTATAAAGTTCCTTCAGTGTAGGGATTATGTTTTTAGCTGGAGGTGAGATAAAGCTGCAAATTATATTCAAATTCTTGTTTTTTATTATAACTAAAACAGCATTTTTTGAGGTTTGGATCAATTGTTGCATCTCTGAACAGTAACTTGTGTCTTTACAGCATTACGCCTGTAGATGGCGCTGCAGTCCCAGGTAAAACAAGATGTTTATTAGCGCAGTCCTCTGAAGAGGCTCTGCTTCATTTGTAGGAGGAAACATGTTTACTTTGGTTCTGACTGAGGCCTCAGTGAAACGAGCTGCAGAGACGATGAGGTGAAGAGGAACAAAAAGACTTCCTGTGGTTTCTTTGCAACATTAAACTCAGGAGGGAGATGGAGGGATGAAGGAGGCCTCTGTC
>JAUBOC010000001.1:24840807-24852950 GCA_032275365.1 Anablepsoides cearensis
AGCCTCGCTTCTGTCAGTGTGCCCCAGGGCAGCTGTGGCTACAATGTAGTTTGCCATCATCAGTGTGTGAATGTGTGTGTGTGAATGGGTGAATGTAAAGCACCTTGGGGTCCGGAGGGACTTGATAAGGCGCTATATAAGTTCAGTCCATTTACCATTTACCATATATATATGTATGTATGTATATATATATACACATTCAGTGAATACTGCACATTACAGTTAGTATAATAAATGCATCAGACAAAAACGATGTGCAGTTTACTATAAAGGACACCAGGAGGCGTTAAACTTCAGATAATGAGGGATGACAAAACTTCCTGAGGATATGAGCTCTTTAAGAATCAGAGGATTCACACACAATAATTTTAAAAATAGGCTTAAAAGTCATTTGTAGGATGAGATTGGTGTTTGGCTTTTTTCAGCCCGGTTTTAAGAAGGAAAATGGAAAAACTTTCCATTTGTCCACAATTTCAGTACAAACCGATGATTCATAAAATAAAAAAGAAAACATCCTGTTGGGTTGTTCCTTCTTTCTATTTTTATTTAATCAAACAAACTTTTATAGGCAAAAGATAAGATTAAAATAAACTACAGAATCAAACCAGTGACTCATGTCTGATTTTATAAACTTTGAAACCCAGCCAGCTTTATTTTCAGACACACAGAGATAGATAATACAGGAAACTGTCAGTGAAGGAAAGCAGCCTGTGTTTGGATGTCAGAACTTATTTATGGTCCCTCTGTTGGTTTCTTTCATGAGCCTCTTTATAGAAACAGGAAATCTTTAAAAACTTTACTGACACGAGGCTGCAGAAACAAACTCATGGCCCTGCTTTGTGTTTTCAGGCTGCGCAGCGAGAAATGGATGGACGTCCAGGTTGGAGACATCATCAAGCTGGAAAACAACCAGTTTGTCACCGTGAGTAAAAACAACATGTTTCAACAGCTTCTTATTTTAGTTTCATTATGTTAATAAGTTTTTATTTTTCTACAACTTCTTAATGGTCAATAATTATTTTTGTTTTTTGGATACTTTGTAGTGATAGAAATAAAGTATTTTTAACTCATTTGCTTTAAACATCACTTTAACTAAAGCCTCTTAAATACCTTGAAATTTTGATAAAATATTTAATTTTGTACAATTTCTGATTTTTTTTTTTGCAAAGAGAAAAGACTAAATATTTGCCAACAAACTATTTTCCATTGAAATGTTGGATACTGCCTCATAATAATTTTGGTGTGTTTTCACAAAATTGACACCGAAAACAAATTTGGAAAATTTAACCCTTAGACCAGTGGAATATTACATTTTACTGTTTGTATTATCTGTAATAAATGGATTTGTGATTTCAGGCTGACCTCTTGCTGCTCTCCAGCAGTGAACCACTCAACCTCGTGTACATCGAAACAGCAGAACTGGACGGGTTAGTGGATGTTTTATATTTAAAACAAAACTTTTTCACTCTAATAGTTGTTCATGTGACCCGTCTTATGCTTTTCATGTGTTCTCATGTACCTCTTCTTTATTATTTTTTGTTGAACCACATGTCCTTGGTTTGTTTTGTCCTCTCCTCTTCCTCAGTGAGACGAACCTGAAGGTGAGACAGGCCCTGACAGTAACAGGAGATCTGGGAGACGATGTTGAAAAACTGGCAGACTTTGACGGTAAGTTTAGCCAATAAATCCATCACAGAGAGGCCTTAGTTCCAGGAAAACACTCATTTCTGCTGCATTTGTTTATTTACTTACAAAATGTTTGAATTCCGCAAAGCACTTAGTTTGTCCAACTTCAGTCTTTTGCTTCCAAATCATCCCCCATAACCATGGGTGTGCCCCATGGCTCTGTCCTCGAGCCCCTCTACTTCATCATTTACCAATATCATTTCTTATTCTTCTTAGTATTCATTTTCTTATTCTTATTTTTTTATTCTTATTTTTCTTATTCCTATTCTTCTTATTATTAATTTTCTTATTCATATTATTCCTATTCTTATTCTTATACTTATTCTTATTAACCATTTTCTTATTCTTATTAATTTTCTTCTTCCTATTGTTATTTTTATTCTTATTCTTATTTTTCTTATTCTTATTTTTACTCTTATTCTTATTAATCCTATTCTTCTTCTTATTATTATTCATTTTTTTATTCTTTTCTTATTCTTTTTATTCTTGTTTATCTTATTCTTATTTTCATTCTTATACTTATTCTTATTAATCCTATTCTTATTCTTCTTATTATTCATTTTCTTATTCTTATTTCTATTATTTTTCTCATTCTTATTCTTTTTATTCTTATTCTTATTATTTTTCTAATTCTTATTCTTATTCATCTTATTCTTATTGTTCTTTTTTATTCATTTTCTTAGTATTCTTATATTATTCTTATTCTTCTTAAAAAACATTTAAAAATATATGCTGTATCTCTGCGTAACCTCAAGCATGTTGTGTTTTCTGTCAAGGTGAGGTGCGCTGTGAGGCCCCCAACAACCGCCTCGACCGTTTTGCGGGAACGCTGACCTTCGCCGGACAGAAATATGCGCTGGACAATGAGAAAATCCTGCTGCGAGGCTGCACGCTGAGGAACACCGAGTGGTGCTTTGGGCTGGTGCTGTTCGCAGGTCGGGGAGATGCTTCAGCATCAAAATCATCACAGCAGAAACTGCTCCCATCGTCACTTTTATTGTTTTGTTTTCTCGTTGTAGGTCAGGAAACCAAACTGATGCAGAACTGTGGGAAGAGCACGTTTAAGAGAACCAGTATAGACCGACTGATGAACGTCTTAGTCCTCTGTGTGAGTGCTTATTTTATTTCACTAAGTCTTCACAATAATCTGGACAAAAAACATGAAGTTTTCAACCAATCACCTTGACACTGATTTGTAAAATCTTTTGTTTTGGTGCTCTTCCTGCAGATCTTTGGTTTTCTCGTCTGCATGTGCACGGTCCTGGCGATAGGAAACTACATCTGGGAGATAAACAAAGGCTCCAACTTCACCGTTTTCCTGCCGAGGGAGGATGGAAACACAGCTGGTTTCTCAGCTTTCCTCACCTTCTGGTCCTACGTCATCATCCTCAACACCGTGGTGCCCATTTCTCTTTATGTTAGGTAACATCTAAAGCTCACGTTGGCTTTTTAAATCAATATAAAGGCAAGATTTAAAAGAAAAAAATCTGGATGATTTGTCAGTGTGGAGATTATTCGCCTGGGGAACAGCTTCTACATCGACTGGGACAGGAAGATGTACCACTCTCACAGCGACACGCCCGCCGAGGCTCGGACCACCACGCTGAACGAGGAGCTGGGCCAGATTAAATACATCTTTAGTGACAAAACAGGAACTTTGACCCAGAACATCATGATCTTCAACAAGTGCTCCATCAACGGCAAATCTTATGGTAAAATCCAAAAAGTCATTTTATAGGTTTTATTCATTAAATATTTCATGTTTGTTTATTGATTGTCTCTACAGGAGACGTGTACGACGACACAGGACAGAGACTTGAAATCTCTGAGGTGAGTCCATGGAAAATCCTTGTATCAAAATAAAAACTTCTGTCTGTAGGACTTAGAGATATTACTAGAGATATTGGTGATTAAATCTCCAAAAACAGATGTTAATCTAGTCGACCTAACTAGCCTATTGCTACTTGTATGTTTAACGTTTTATCAGAAGTTTCAGCTGCAGAGCCGGTCTGAATAAATTTGCAGAATTTTAATAAAGAAGCTTAAACTGAGTTAATAAAGATAAGATAATTTGCTAAAAGTAAAAAAAAGCATGAACTAAAAGACAAAACTAACAATCTGTTACCTGAAAGATTAAAGTAGCAGAATAGCTGTAAAAGCTATAGCAAATGGGTAGCTAAAAGCCCAAAGTAACAGAACAGAATCTAACAACTAAAAATAGTAAAAGTATACCTAATTGATGCGAGTAACAAAAACTAACTAAAGGTATCAAAACACAAGCTAGAAGCTGGAAGTAGCAAAAGCCTAGTAAAACAACTTAAGTATCAAAAGGCTAACTAGATGCTAAAGCAATAGACTAGTAAAACATCTAAAGTTTTAAAAGGCTAACTAGATGCTAAAGTAGCAATAGGCTAGTAAAACATCTAAAATTTTAAAAGGCTGACTAGTTGCTAAATGAAGCAAAATGCTAGTTAGAAACTGATAGAATCGAAAGGCTGCTAAAAGCTAAAAGTATCAAAATGCTAACTAGATGCAAAAGTAGTGAAAGGCTAGCTAAAAGCGTCATAATAAGATAAAAATATGCTGAAGCAGAAAACTATATTTTTGAAGAAACTTAGGAGCTTTATATGCATTTCTATGAGGTTAATGTTTGAAAATAAAGTACAATATTTTGAAAAGTATAAAAGTCCCAAAGACCAAAAGTCAGAGCAGCCGTCTCCTGGATGAGCTGAGTGTTTTTTTTAACAAACGGTTAAAATAGCACAAAGTATTCAGCAGTAGTTTGATTGCAACAAATGCACAAGAAGAAAAACCACGTAGTTGTAGATCTGTGGGAACACTGCTCTACAACCATGTGGACGCACATTATTTGTTGTAACTTTAGAGATTTATTAAAGAATCTTCTAACTATAACCTTTTGTCCACCTCCTCTGGTCCATTCTCCACCTCACCCTGCAGCAGAAAGACTCGGTGGACTTCTCCTTCAACACACTGGCTGACCCCCGGTTCGTGTTCTACGACCACTCCCTGGTGGAGGCGGTGAAGCTGGAGAACCCAGAGGTCCACGCCTTCTTCAGGCTGCTGGCGCTCTGCCACACCGTCATGGCCGAGGAGAAGAAAGAAGGTGAGGATGGAGTTATTTTTTTTAGTTCAGTAACCAAAAAACACAGTTCCTCTGCCACAAAGCTGTAACTCCTGTCCTTATTTTAATGAGAAATGACCAGTTTTTCTCCTTCAGGTGAGCTCTACTACCAGGCCCAGTCACCAGATGAGGGCGCTCTGGTGACAGCAGCCAGAAACTTTGGGTTTGTCTTCCGCTCGCGAACACCCGACAGCATTTCCATCGTGGAGATGGGGAAGCAGCGCAGCTACGAACTCCTGGCAATCCTGGATTTCAACAACGTTCGAAAGAGGATGTCTGTCATTGGTAAAAAAAAAACAAGTCTCAGTTTAGAAGCAGATTTAGCTTTGGCTCTTCATCAGAACCGTCCTGTGAGCTGTGTTTAATATCTGGATGCTTGTGTTTGAAATGAAACCCAGATGTCTGATCACGCTTGTGTTTTGTGCCAACAGTTCGGAGTCCGGAGGGGAAACTGTCTCTGTACTGTAAAGGTGCAGACACCATCGTCTACGAGAGGCTTCACCAGTCCTGCAGCAAACTGATGGACGTCACGACAGAACATCTAAACGTCAGTCGGTTTCATTCTGACACCAAGATAGGAAATACTAAGAATGCTAGCTTTAAGGATGCTTATCCTCCACTACTTCCACTAGCCCTAAAACACTTAGCCAAGGTTGCTTACCTTTGGCGGCCATCTTGAATTGGTTTGACTTCTTGATCCAGTATTTATTTTCTGAGTTTCATGAGTTATTTTGGTCATATACGATGATAAGAATCATACTGCATGCTGTGTATTATTGACTTAAACAGAAAAATATAACAGATTTCTTTATAAACCAAATAGATAACATTTATTGTGTTCATAGTATCAAGACTTTTTATCTCAGTTTAACTCCTTATAATAATGTTCATAATGAAAAAAACACATTATATTCTGTAAATAACTGTTTAATTCAGACCGTTTGATATAAGTTTAGGACAGATAGTGGATTCTTTGTCTCTTTCCGCTTGTGTTTGTAGAAACAGATAAAAGCAGAATTATCCGATGGACTTTTATTGCTCAGAGCTCATAATTTACACAGCTGGGTATGAGTTTTATTTGTATCTCCATGTACCATCAGGTGTGTGTCTGTGGTGTTCAACCATATACGTACATGTGCTGATCTGCAGGAATTTGCAGGCGAGGGCCTCCGGACTCTGGCTCTGGCCTACAAGGATTTGGACGAGGAGTATTTCAACGAGTGGAAACAGCGCCACCATGAGGCGAGCACCGAGCTGGACGACAGGGAGAGCAAACTGGACGAGCTGTACGAGGAGATAGAGAAGGATCTGCTGGTGGGAAACCAAAGAAGAAGAAGAAACTCTTGAGTGGAGCTCAGAAAAATCAAAATGTAACTTGTAGTTTTATATCTGTGCAGCTGCTGGGAGCCACAGCCATAGAAGACAAGTTGCAGGACGGAGTCCCTCAGACCATCGAGCAGCTGTCCAAAGCTGACATCAAAGTCTGGGTTCTGACGGGTGACAAGCAAGGTGTTCACCAGCTTTTAATCAAATTACACTTCTGGGTTTAAAATCAAGGATTTAAGCACAAAATCCGGTAATGTTAAAACAAAACTGAAAAACTGTCACTGTTTTATGTATTCGAAAGTCTTTAAGATGCTGAAATGAATCTAAAAGTGTGATATTCTCTGGTTAGTCAGGGTTATTTTGCGGATTTTAACACCATATTTTTGTATTTATAATAAAATCTGACCTTTAATTTTTAAAACTCAGCTGATGGAAAGTGTGATTTAACCTGTTACTGTTAAATTATCTAACTATTGTTTCTTTGTGTTACAGAAACTGCAGAAAACATCGGTTACTCGTGCAACTTACTGCGCGAAGAGATGAACAAGGTTTTTATCATCTCAGGAAGCTCCTCTGATGATGTCAGACAAGAACTCAGGTCCCAAGACACTTATTTAACCTGTTTAATTGTTTAGTTTTTTTAACTGTTTTTTTTTTTAAATAGTTTAGTTTTTCTAATGTTTTTAAATTGTTTAGCACATGTTTTTTGGCATTTATGTTATTCTGCAATCTTTGTGCTGTTTTGTACAATTTATATATCAAAACATTCAGCTCCTTCACGACATTCCTGCTATGACTTTTAGTACTTCAGCAATTTATACTTTTTGAGTTATTTAACTTTTTCTGGCATTTTTTCTCATTGAAATAAATGGACCTGCAGCACCCTTAAAACCCTTCAAAATGTTTCCAAGTTACTGAACCTTTTAGCTTTTGTTCTGGATCTACTTTTTTCAGTTTCTTTGTTCTAATTTTAGCTTCTAATTTGCTGATTTTACCTTTTTTATGCTTTTTTTTAGATATCATTCTGACCTTTTCTGCTAATCTTCTGGTAATTTAAACGTTTGTGCTTCTTTCAGCTGTTTTCTGCGAATTTTAGCTGTTTTTTGTGGTTTCAGCTACTTTAGCTACTCCCATATTTTATCTTTTGTTCTGGTTCTGCTTTTTTCAATTTCTTTGCTGATTTCAGCGTATTTTGACTTCTGTTAGCTTTTTAGCTATCGTTCTGTCTTTTTTAGCCAGTCTACTGCTAATTTCAACTTTTTGTGTTGCTTTCCATTTCTTTTTTCTATTATATAATTTTTTACGTTTATTTCAATGTTTTCTGATAATTTTAGCTGTTCTTAGTGATTATAGCTACATTTTTAAGTTACTTTGAGTTTTTTTCAGTTAAATTCCCCTTTTTTTGTGATAATTTCATCATCTTACTGCTTAATTTATCAAACATGCTCATTCTGTTTCTTTGTGCTAATTTTAACTATTTCAGCTACATTTTTAGTTACTACAGGCTAGTTTCAGCTTTTTTGCTATTCAGCAAAACTCTTTCAAAGTTAAGCATTCACATGGCATTTTTGCAGTTATTAAGTGTTTTTGTGTATCCATCTTTTTGTTATTATTTGGAGCAGAAACGCACAGATCTCCATGAAACCAAACGCAGCAGAGAACTCTGTGTTTTTACCAGAAGAGAAGGGTGATGGAGTGAAACTGATGAAAGATGAGGTGGTGAATGGAGACTATGGCCTCGTTATCAACGGACACAGTCTGGTACGTCAGGAATATCTAAAATACTTAACATGGAGAAAAGCAGAGGTAATATCTGTACCTTTCTGTCCATCAGGCATTCGCTCTGGAGCGCAGCACGGAGCTGGACTTCCTCCGTACGGCCTGTATGTGTAAATCAGTGATCTGCTGCAGGGTGACCCCTCTGCAGAAGGCTCAGGTGGTCGAACTGGTCAAGAAATACAAGCAGGCCGTCACGCTGGCCATAGGTGATGGAGCGAATGACGTCAGCATGATCAAAGGTACCAAAACAATCACAGCTTTATTTTATGTGTTTTTGTCAGCTGTGGGAAACTGTTTCCAGAAAACCAAAACAGCTTCAGACATTTAATAGTTTCTTCACTCCCCACCCCTCCAGCGGCTCATATAGGCGTGGGCATCTCGGGTCAGGAGGGCATGCAGGCGGTCCTCTCCAGCGACTACTCCTTCGCCCAGTTCCGCTTCCTGCAGCGCCTCCTGCTGGTGCACGGCCGCTGGTCCTACCTGCGCATGTGCAAGTTCCTGCGCTACTTCTTCTACAAGAACTTCACCTTCACCTTCGTCCACTTCTGGTTCGCCTTCTTCTGTGGCTTCTCTGCACAGGTGGGACAGTCAGACGCTACAACACGTGTTTCATTTAGATATTATTCATTAAAACATGTTTCTCTTTGGTGTCTGCCTGTTTCAGACAGTGTATGACGAGTGGTTTATCACTCTCTACAATCTGATGTACACTGCACTACCTGTACTGGGAATGAGCTTGTTTGATCAGGTAACATGATGCTTTCTGCATTTAAGGACTGTTTTTGTTGATTTCTTATGAAAAAAATCTTAAAATATGAGAAGAAAACGTCTTGTGTTTCATCATACTTTTCTGTTTTGTCTTCTTATAGTTCTTTTAGCTTTGAGCTATCATTTTGATTCTTTTAGCTTTTTACTGTTCTGCCTCTTTTAGATTTTAGTTTTTCTAATATTAGCTACAATTTTGTTGACTTTAGCTTTAGCATGCTTTGCTACTTTTAGCCTCTGGTGTAAAAATTTTATCTTTAGCATGATTTGCTTTTTTTAGCTACTATTCTGCTACATTTAGCAATTGTTTTGCCTTTTTCATGTTTTAACTACAGCTCTGCTTCCTTTAGCTTCTAGTTTTTCTAATATTATCCACAGTTTTGCTGACTTTAGCTTTAGCCTGATTTACTAGTTTTAGCTACTATTCTGCTACGTTTAGCTATTGTTTTGATTTCTTAAGATTTAGTTCTGCTTCTTTTAGCTTTTAGTTTTTCTAATAGTAGCCACAGTTTAGCATGCTTTGCTACTTTTAGCCTCTATTGCAGAAGTTTTATCTTTACCACGATTTGCTTGTTTTAGCTACTATTCTGCTACATTTAGGTATTTTGATTTTTTAAGATTTAGTTCTGCTTCTAAGCTTTTAGTTTTTCTAATATTAGCCACAGTTTAGCATGCTTTGTTACTTTTAGCCATTATTGTAGAAGTATTATCTTTAGCATGATTTGCTAGTTTTAGCTAATATTCTGCTACATTTAGCTATTTTGATTTTTTAAGGTTTAGTTCTGCTTCTTAGCTTTTAGTTTTTCTAATATTAACCACAGTTTAGCATGCTTTGTTACTTTTTTTTAATTTTTATTAATTAATAATGTTTATTCATTTCATTACATTAAAAAACATAAAAAACATAAAAAAACATGATTTTCTTCTCTTTTAGCCTCTATTGTAGAAGTTTTAATCTATAGCACGATTTGCTAGTTTTAGCTACTACTTTGCTACATTTAGCTATTGTTTGGTTTGTTTTAGCTTTTGAGTACAACTCTGCTTCTTATAGCTTTTAGTTTTTGTATTAATAGCCACATGTTTGCTGACTTTATCTTTAGCATGATTTGCTAGTTTTAGCTATTATTCTGCTACATTTATTGATTTGATTCTTTTAGGTTTAGTTCTGCTTCTTTTAGCTTTTAGTTTATCTAATATTAGCCAAAGTTTTGCTGACTTTAACTTAAGCATGCTTTGTTACTTTTAGCCTTTGTTGTAGAATTTCTATCTTTAGCATGCATTGCTAATTTTAGCTACTATTCTGCTTCCTTTAGATTTTGTTTTAATATTTTTTAGATAGTTCTTTGCTACTTTTAGGTTTTAGTTTCTGTTCTGCTTATTTTAGCTTCATCAAAGCCCTTCACACTGCATTTCTGTCATAGTTTTCTCCACATTAATTTTTCTCTGTCGCCCCCTGCTGGTCAGGACGTAAACGAAGTGTGGAGTTTCCAGCATCCGCAGCTCTACATTCCGGGTCAGCTGAATCTTTACTTCAGCAAGAAGGCCTTTTTTAAATGTGCCATCCACAGCTGCTACAGCTCCCTGGTGATCTTCTTCATCCCCTACGCTGCTTTACAGGACACAGTGAGGGATGACGGGAAGGACATGGCTGACTACCAGTCCTTCGCCCTGCTCACACAGACCAGTCTGCTGTTTGCAGTCAGCATACAGGTAGAAAGGAACATTTTAATAAGTTTAAACTGTACAGTGTGTAAAATGAGTATAAAATGTATAATTTCTGTGTTTTGTGCAGCTGGGCTTGGAAATGTCATACTGGACGGCAGTGAACACTTTCTTCTTTTTGGGCAGCTTGGTCATGTATTTTGTTGTTACGTTCACCATGTACAGTGACGGCATGTTCCTCCTCTTACCATCAGCCTTTCCTTTTATAGGCGAGTAATAAAATGCAGCATCTATCTGACAGGTTCACACACAAGTCAACCACACAGTAATGATGAATACAAATTCTTACATATTTTGTTTTTGTTAATCCAGGATCGGCTCGGAACTCTCTGAACCAGCCCAACGTTTGGCTGACCATCATCCTCACCGCCATTCTGTGTGTTCTTCCAGTGGTGACGTACCGCTTCCTGTTGATCCAGCTCTGCCCCACCATCAACGACAAGGTACAGGACCGAAGCACAGCTGTACTCACAACTTTCTTTTTCATATGTAGATTTTAAAAAATCTGATCTTGTAGATGACCTTGTAGACGATTTTGAAGATCTTGTTGATGATCTTGTTGACGATCTTGTTGACAATCGTGTTGATGATCTTGTTGATGACATTGTAGTTGACCTTGTTGACGATCTTGTAGTTGACCTTGTTGACAATCTTGTTGATGACCTTGTAGTTGACCTTGTTGACAATCTTGTAGTTGACCTTGTTGACGATCTTGTTGATGACCTTGTAGTTGACCATGTTGACAATCTTGTAGTTGACCTTGTTGACGATCTTGTTGATGACCTTGTTGACGATCTTGACCTTGTAGTTGACCTTGTTGATGATCTTGTTGATGACCTTGTTGATGACCTTGTTGATGACCTTGTTGACGATCTTGACCTTGTAGTTGACCTTGTTGACAATCTTGTAGTTGACCTTGTTGACAATCTTGTAGTTGACCTTGTTGACGATCTTGTTGATGACCTTGTAGTTGACCTTGTTGACCATCTTGTTGATGACCTTGTTGATGATCTTACCCTGGAATTGACCTTGTTGACGATCTTGTTGATGACCTTGTTGACGATCTTGTTGATGACCTTGTTGACGACCTTGTTTTTTTCACAAACCTTCAGGTGATGTTCAAAGTCAGGCAGGCCAAAGCGACTCCTCCCCCTCCGCCTCGCCGGACCCGGATCCGCCGCAGCAGCACCCGCCGCTCGGGCTACGCCTTCTCGCACGCGCAGGGCTACGGGGAGCTGGTGACCTCAGGGCGGTTCCTGCGGCGACCCGCCATACGATACACAGGATTCCCGCAGGTGGGTCGGACCACCACAGGCTTCAGCCCCATGGGCCGATCGGCCGGTTACAGTCCGACGGGACGTCCCCAGAATTTAAAGGTCTCGGATGTGGAGGTGACGTCGCTGCAGATGTACAGGACGATCGTAGACCCGCCCCTCTCACACACGGGATGACGGGACTTTCCTGCTTCTACTTTAAAGAGACGGCTGCTCTCTGGTCGATCAGGAAGATGTTTCATCCTCTGAGTGCAGAACTTTTCAGAGTCTGCAGCTCTGAAAGCATCGATGCTGCTCAGCCAGCAGCGCAGCTCCTTCTGATACCAGAAACAGGAAGAGACAAACTCCAGAAGGAATTAAACTTATTTAACAGGAGGAAAAATGACGAGGCGTCATGTTTACAGACGATCCGGCTGTTTTTCTTAATGCTGGGAGTCCAGATGCAAAAT
>JAUBOC010000001.1:24860958-24871083 GCA_032275365.1 Anablepsoides cearensis
AGATTTTTAAAATTAATTTATCAACTTGTTTTCTGAAGATGTTCTGTGTTGAGGGATCAGTTGATCTGTGTTCGACTACTCCACCTAGGCTGCATTTTCGAGTGCAGATCTACTGAGAAACTTGCTTTTTCAGTCAAACTTAATTTAAAAGCTGTACCTTTGAGGTTAAACAAATGTTCATAATAAGTTTCAATAAATTACAAGTTAAAAAGGGCATTGAAATTTCTCTTTTTTGAATCGAAAAAATATCAAACCGTGAGACTAAAGTACCGAACCAAACCGAATCGTTAATTTTCTGTATTGTCACACCCCTATAGTCACAACTTATTTTGCCATTTTTAGTACAAAGCTGACGATTAACGTAGAAATAGCCGAAAACTAATTTTATCAAATTCTAAATGTTGATTAAAAATCCAAGATGGCTGCCACAGCTTACTCTAAAAGGCTATATATTAGCCATTTTAAGACTTAATGAAATTATATTTGTTGTGGAGAGTAGGTAAGAATGATTGCATGCCAATTGTCAATGCTAATCCCAAATTAAGCTAAGCACTGATGCTAATGCTAATTTTACAAAGAGCTATTTTTAAACAGACACAGCTATATTTATATACAGTATATAGTACAGTAGAATTACAAAACAATCTGTCACTTGTCAATTGTTTAGGGGTTTCACTTGGGGTGGCCTATCAGCTGCCTGGTGGCACTTGCCACTCTGTCCACCCCTCTGGCTCTGAGGAGATTCAAACAAAGAGAACATGAACACATCTAAATTTGTCAGGTCACAGCCAGGTATGAGACTTTTACGAGTTTGTGTGTCACAGATTGCCATCCCTGTGACGTCTGTCACAAACGTCAAGAAAACGAAAACTGCCATCTTGGTGCCAAACGCTCTGGTGATCGCAACGGCAAACGACAGGGTGAGAGCTGAACTCCAGAGAGTTGTTTGATGAAAACAAGATGCTTTTCTGAATGAATCTTTCTGTTGTTGCTGCTGCAGTATGTGTTCGTGTCCTTCCTGTCCAGAGAAAACACCTACAAGTTTCTGATGTCGGTGTGTCTTCACCTGGAGGTAAGGCAGATTTCCACACAACGCCTCATTTTTTCTCTTTCTGATTTATTTAATGTTATTCAGTCATGGGGAAATAAAAGTCCCTCTGTCATGAGACTGGACGACCAAATAATACACAGAAAACCAATAAAATTGTCAGTTGAATGTTTATTTTTTAGATCTAAAGACTCCATTTCACTCCGAGCCTATGGCTTCAGAGACCAAAAACAAAATGGCTACCAATCATGTGTTCTAATATTTATAGAAAAACTGGTCACATCCCAAATATGATGTCATACCCCTAAAACAAGAAAATACTCTTAAAACAGTCCTGAAATATAAAACGTTATGTTTACACTGCTGGAGCAAGGCACTTGTTAAATAAAGACTTGTTGATTCTCTTACTATTTAAAGTAAAAATGACTGCAATAAGTTACAAAGTTTATTTAAAAATATTTCAGTTAATAAAACACAAAATATCCAAGAAAGTTTTTAACATGTTCAAATGATTTAAAAATAATCAAGTGTAAAAAAAACACAGGAACTATTGTCGGTATAAATTTATCACAAATTCAAGTCAATTTAAAGGATCTCAAAGATTATTTTGATTTGAAGATGATGAAGTTAGGTCCATTTTCAGTCAATAAATAAACAAATGAAATGTTTTACTTGTATTTCATCTCATGTCATCCTGGCATGCAGTAGATATTAGACGTCTGTCAGGTTGGTTGTTCACTTTGTTGTGGTTTTTGTGCACAGGAAAGGAGTCCATGCAGCAGCCCCATCCCCTCCTCTGCTCCAAACAGCTTCAGAGGTCAGAGGTCACCACTATCGCCTCGCTTTCCTCTGGTGAGTCTCTACGCAAAAAACACACAAACTGTTTCACAGGCTGGTTTTATTTTATCAAAGCCTCCAAACGTTTGAGGCAGGAATTATGTTTTCCTTTTGTCTCTAAAAAGACTAACATTTTCTAAGATGTTTTTCCCTTCTTGTTAAAGTTATCGATAACAAGAATAAAAAACATGTTTTTCTGCAGAGGGACTTCAGTGACCTTGAAGGAGCCGTGCGACAGAGGAGGCAGGAGGTGGAGGAGAGCAGCAGCTCCGACTCTCAGGCTCCAGACTACGATAAGATAACCGGTATCGTCGTCCCATCAACAAACACAAGCGTTAATAAATTTATGCCAATGCTAATGCCTTTCATCACATGGCTAACATGTGATGAAAGGCAGATGTGAAGCCTCGCTTTTTAAAGCAAATCGGCTGACAAAATATTTTTGACAGTGGAAAAAAAAAACTAAACCAAAACATCCAGATAAAATCTTATTGAGCAACAGATAAAATGTCATAAAAAGACCTGCAGGAGATAAATGTGAGCAGTTAAACCTAAAAGAAGCAGCTAATAACTAAAGTAATAGACTGAATAAAACCAGCCAAAGTTTAGCTTAAATCTAAAAAGATCAAAAGGATTAAATTAGGCAAGACTAGCTTAATGTAGCAAAATGCTACCTAAAAGCAAAAAGTAGCAAAATTGTATCTAATTTTTGTCAAAGTGAATAGGTAAAAATTTAAAGTAGCTAAAAGCAACGACTAACTAAAAGTAGCAAAAATCGGATCATAGCAAAATGCTAACTAAAACCTGAAAAGAATAACAGCTAAAAGTTGCAAAGTACAAATCAAAAATCTAAAGATGTTACAATCAGCAAAAGGATAGCTAAATGAAGCTAAATGTAGCAAAAGGATAGCTAAATGCTAGTTTAAAGCTAAAAATGGCAGACCAAAAGTAAAGCCTAAAGTTGTGTAATGCAAACTAAAATCACCTGATGCATCTCAGGTAGAAAAATCAAAAGTTGTTTCTTTTTTAGACAAACTAAAACCAGCAAAAGGATAACCAAATGTAGGAAAATGCTAGCTGAAAACTAAAAGTGAAACAACAATAGTTAAAACCTAAACTTGGTGAGACACATGGTACAATGTTCTGATACATCTAGTTGGTCCAGGTAGAAAATTTTAAAGCTGTTTCTTCGTATTCCAACTAATTTTTTAGACAAACTAAAATCAGCTAAACAATAGCTAAATGTAGTATATATTAGCTAAAAGTGTCAGAACAGTGGGTACAATCTAACAGAACATATTTCCAAATTTGAAGAGACTCTAATAAGAAAAGTTTTTTAATTTTTTTAATTAAAGTTAAATATTTAGAAATATCTAAGTTATAAAATCAGAAATCACAGCACCCATTTCCTAAATGAGCGGAAGCATTTAATATATAAATGGCTAACGTACACACAACGTACTGTATGTTTAGGTATAAAACTGCACAAACCTTCATAATGTTAAAACCAATATTTTAATAAAGAAATAAGTTAAAATAAAAATGCCAGAGCTGTTAAATCGGAATCTTTTAGACATTTAAGATTATTTCTTACAAAATGATATCATGTTTTTGTTGAACTTGATGTCAGAATGTACTGTTGATAAAGCTCGTTTTGGTTTTCCTGTAAAATAATATGAATATATTTTAAACACAGACTTGCCTGTTCCTCCCTTCTTGGACGCTCTGAGCCAGACGTCACCTCCAGTCCCGGAGCAACAGTACAACATAAAGAAGCAGCACCTGAACCAGCAGAACCCAGACTGCAAACAGCCCAGCAGTCATCACCCAGGTACCAACACAGACCCCAAAAAACATCTGGATAAACTAACATCTGTTCACTTTATTTTCTATTTGTGCTTTAATCTGAGAATGTATATAAAAAATTGAGTTTAAAGCTTAAAATTGAGTTTTTACTTTATCAATATTTGGTCATTTTAAAGAAATAAATAGAGCCTAAAAATTACACTGGAGACCTCATTCACCAAAATGTACACAGATTTCTGTTTAATTACAGTAAAATTACAAAAATTTCATTAACTTTATATATGTATATATACTAGGGGTGCCACAATACATCTGTATCTGTTCAATACACAGTTTGTATGGCTCAATTTTAAAATTTATTTTATCAGCTTGTTTTCTGAAGACGCTCTGTGTTGAAGGATCAGTGGATCTGTGTTCAACTACTCCACCTAGGCTGTATTGTGGAGCACAGATCCACTGAGAAACTTTCTGTTTCAGCAACATTTCATTTAAAAACTGTACTTTTGAACTTAAACAAATGTTCAGAATTAATTTCAATGAATTAGAAGTTAAAAGGGGCATAGACGAATCATGAATTTTCTGTATCCTTGCACCCCTAAGATATATATATATTTACATGAAGGTTGTTGTTTAAAATGGTTTTGCTTTTGTTTAAAATGGTTTTGCTTTTGCTTTTGTTATTAAAGAGTTTTCTTTAATATAGAAACACTAAAACCATATTTGTGAATAAATGTGACTCAGATTAAACAAAAAAAGTTTATTTTTTTCCTGTTTTCAGGCTCAGAGGTTGTGATAGACAGCAGGAACCTGAAACCAGTTTCTCTCAACACTCTGCTGGTTGTTTACATGTTTCTGTAAGTTCCTCCATTTAATCATTTATTACAAAAAAAAAAAATTCAAAAGATTTTTAGCTTTTTTGACTCAAGTTTCTTTCCTCCTCTGGTCTTGTCTGTCTGTCTGTCTGTCTGTCTGTCTGTCTGTCTGTCTGTCTGTCTGTCTGTTTGCTTTTACAGAGTGTGTGTTCTGGTCTTGTCCTCCTGCTATCTGGCCTTCAGGATCGTGTCTCTGGAACAGAGATTGATGACACTCGGGACTTTGACTGAGTTCACACACCACGAGTGAGTTTACAGCTCAGAATAAAATAATCCAGGCTTTATCAAACTGTGAAATAACTCTACCTGAACAGTTCATCTTCAAAACATTTTAACAAAAATGTTACAAGTCAAGTTTACAGCTAATAACAGTGGAGGTTATAGATATAAATACGTTTTAAGCCCCGCCCCTTTATGTAAATAATCTAAACAATAATATTCTGTCTCCAGAAGCAACCTTCTGACTGGCAGTTCTGCTGTAAATACTGAGCTTTTCTCTGAACTGCTCACCATCAACCTGCTGAAGCTGGAAAAGGTTGGTTTTCTAATATCAGAACTAATCAGAATTTTACATGATTATACATTAAAATCACATTTATTTGTAAAAGAAGGAACTTCAAGGAAGCATTAAATTGAATACAAATCTGCTTCTCTTGTTTGTGTTTGATCATCACAGTCATATAAATTAAAAGTTCAATTTAGTGAATAAAAAGAATCGTAAACTAATGTATTTAACTGAAGTAAGCTGTGTTTCTGTGTTCAGCATTTTTCTCGGCAAGAATTTTTTTTCTTTTGTTTCCAGGTGCAGAAGAATCTTCAGAGATTGTTGGAAGAAGCTGCCTGACAGTATGTCCAAATGGAAGTATATAGTACTGTAAATATTCTGTAAAAATATATATTTTAACAAATGTTACAAACTGAAATTCTGCCCTACAAGCTTCCAGATTCTGCTCCAGATATTTCTTTCTCAGTTCACATAAAACAGTTGTTGTTTTTTAATTTGACCCCAGATTTTTGACAAAAACATTTAAATAACCAGGATGTGACCGCCAGCTGTGTTTAGCTGTGGGCGGAGCCTCTGAGTCTAACCAATCAGGGCAGTTTTTTATGTTGTTTAATATTAAGATTAACACAAATGTTACAGTTTGTAGTCACAGTTACGCATATGAATGTGAAACTATTACACCTTTTGTTTTACTTGATAAGATGAACTGTTACAGAGGAGAGAACTGCTGGGAATAATAAATGTATAAAAACTAAAAAAAAAATAAATGCAGAATTTGTGTAGTTTCAAATAACAAAAATTAAATAAAGTTTTATTTTTGCTGTAAAATGTGTGTGAGCATTACTTCTCTGTTAAAAGCTGACATTTTGGTCACAAAGAAGTTTTTCGAGGGCTCAGTTTTTGTTCCACTTATTTCCGCTTTCATCATACGGTGCAGTATGAGGGCCAAAATTAAGACTACTGCACAACTAGTGGTTGCTAGTTTAGTTTATAAAGTTTATTCATTTCTTTAAAAACAACATAAATTCAACAACAAAACAAAATTACAAGTCATAAATTAAATGAAAGGTAGCAGAAGAAGAAAATAATCTTATTATATATGCTATGTGGCTATATCTATTCCTAAATAAAAGGCCAACACAGATAACTGAGCAGCTGGCCCCGCTTATGGCCGGCGATGGCAAATGAGAAGGAGACTATTCATTTGGGTTAGCATTAGAGAGGCTAGAGACTAGCATACCTTGACTGCTCACCTACAAAGAAGCAGTAGGCTACCTGAGACGTGTCAATCTCAGGTTCTCATCAAATTTTATATTTTTCAGATCTATTTTCATAACTTCACTTTTCTAAATGAAAAAAAAGAAGCTGAAACTGTTTGCAAATTAATTTAAGAGAAAAAAACAACCATGAACTTAAGTGTTTCTCTCTGAGAAATGAGGGCGCGTCTTAAAAATCTTAGACTCTTTCTGTCAGAGTGGAAGTTTTTGACCAAACAGGATAATTTCTGTCTGGGAGGAAAAGATGAGAATATTAAATTGTCTTTAACTCAGTAAAGAGCTCCTGTTTGTGTTTGTTAATAATTATCTGAATGCAGTTTTCTGACAGACCTTCCTTAGGATTTATGGTCGTCTGCAGCTCTGGGGGGTCAGACCCCAGCTGATCTGCTGATGAAAAAAAGAACTGAAATTTTTGATTCTGTAATTTTAAAATGAGAGAATCTGGCTGTTCTCAGTGAACATTCTGAAAATCAGCCTCTTATGATAAAATGTGCAGATGAGTGAAGGACTGACTCAGAGATGTGTGCTGATTCTCTCAGCAGGCTGCCAAGGTGATTCTATTCATGAAGTTTGTGGGTCTTTTTTAAAGTTAAATGTACTATTTGTTTGTTTTAAATTGGTGAAATAATTAAAATTTGGAGAGTTTAAAAACAATTGTATTAATGAGTTTATAAACATCCATATGTGAAATTAAACCAGGTTAAAAAAAAGTTTTTTATTGTTTGTTTCAGAACTGATTTTCATGTAGTTCTAGTTCTGACCGGTAGATGTCGCTGTGCAGAAAAGATCCATCACGGTTGTTCTTCAGCTGAAGCAGAACTCTGTCATCAGATGAGAAGAGGCTGAAAATGTTTGAATTAAATGAAAAATGTGATGGACATCTGCCTCAATGTTTTCGTTTTTAATTATTATTATTACAAAAAAAAAACGCATCAAAGTAATTCGTTTAACTTTTAAATTGGTTGAACATAAATTAGATTTTTTTTCTGGATTTTTGTTGGCTTCAGCTTTAGTAGTTGTGACAGAGAAAGCAGCTGTTGTTCCCTGTATGTAAATACTTCTGCTGCCTCCCCACATGAGGGTCTCAGCCTCTGAATGTCTCAGTGTGTCACCAGGACTGAAAACAAATGTCTTTGTTAAAAACTAAAGACACGCAGACATTTACGCACTCGTAGAAAAATACTATTCCTTATGCAGACTTAAAAAAAAAACATAAATAAAAAAATATTAATAAATAAACCCAATGTTTTTATCAAGGACTGTTGTTTGGATGTTTTTTCTTCTGATTCTTCTGAAAAATAAATCATGATTTCTCAGATTCCTTCATTTTTTTCCTTCGACTTTGACGCACGAGAACGCTGTGGACACCCAGCTCTGCGCAGTCCCCCTCCTGCAGGGCTGTCTCCGGAGAGAGGAGGAGACACACACATTACAATAAACCGTTTGAAGGGGTCATCTGAGAGCCAGACTGAGCCAGAGACTGAACCTTTTACGCACGGAATGCGCAGATCGCTGCCGTGCGTCCTGGCGCATCTCCTGCCCGGATTTAAACGGTTTCTTTGGAGGGCTTCCGTTTTCTGATCATCTCTAACTGTGTTCGGAGTTAAATGCTCTCTGGTTCTGGATCAGGAGGCTCTGGTTCCACGGTAACTGCTCGGCTCGTTTGGATCCATGTCGGACAAAAAGCCGTCTCTGCGGAGCGGCGGTTCCGCTCAGAGCCGCTTCCAGGTGGACGTGGTGACGGAGGCGTCCGGACCTGCAACCGCGGATGGGTCGAGGGCTGCACCTCCACCTCCACCTGAGGAGTCCAAAGGCCGATTCCGGGTGGTGGGCTTCATGGACCCGGGCGCAGACATCGGGCCCCCTCCCGATGTTTCCCACGAGCCGGACGCCGCAAAGAGCGACTCTGTCAGCCTCCACTCCACGGGCACTGGCCAGACGCACATCTCCGACTCGCACTCCAACACTTACTACATGCGCACCTTCGGACACAACACCATCGACGCGGTGCCGAACATCGAGTTCTATCGGCAGACCGCCGCGCCTTTCGGGGAGAAACTGACCAGACCGTCGCTGGCGGAGCTGCACGATGAGCTGGATAAAGTAAAAGAGATTTGTTTTAAAGATCTGGGAATCAACCAGAACCATCTTATCAAGCTGCATTAAAGTCAAAAACTGTCACTCAAAATTTGATTATATTGTGAGAAACTCAGAAAATGTTATTTAAAAATCTATAAAGCTCCACACAAAATGTTGAAAAACTCTCAAGGAACTGAGTGAATTAAAAAAACAAGTTAATTCTTCATTTTAAATTAATGTTAGCAACACATGTATGGAGCTAAACTGGGGCCATAAGTTTTGTTCAAAATAAAAAGTTTTTGAAACTAAAAAAAAAAAAAAATCATTTTAAAACTGAAAAATAAGTTTGAAACAAAAATAAATAAATAAAAAAGACTTGAAACTCCAAAAATATATATTATAAACTGGAAAAGTTTCAAACATCTTGTCTGTTTGGTTTCTTTTTTTGTTTTAGTTTCAAAAACTTATTTTGAACAAAACTTATGGTCCTAATTTTGCTCCATACATGCAGAAGTGTCTATTTCAAACAGAAAATATTTTATTCTCTTCCACTTATGACTGCTTATTGTGACCTTTGACCCCAGAATCAAGGACACTAATCCAGTATATATCTTCAAATTGTGACCTGATAGTTAAATTTTCTAAATCATGATTCAGTCTGATGAGTTTTTTTTATTTTATTGAAGTTAAATTTTCTTTATTTTCAAGGCTCCACTCCTCATTATGTTTAAATCTGGATTTAAACTCTGAAGAAGCTCAGTCACTGTTTGGGAGTCAAATAATCCAAATCTGAAGACAAAATGTGGTTCAGGATTAAGACCCTCGGGGGGCACGAGCAAAACATTTTGCTCCTCTTTACTGGATTTCGCATCTCTTATTGATCCAATATGATAAACGGTTTGTTCTAATATATAAAATATAGTTTAACTGAAGCTGACTGATTCTGAACTCCTCAGGAGGTGGTGAGGAGGCATTATTAACTTCTATTAAAGTTTTCAACCTTAAAACAAAAAGAACAAGAAGTGTAATAATCAACAAAACCCAGAGAAACACATTTTAACTTTAAGTTCTTTGTCAGTGTTTTTATTGAACCAGCAGATATGTGGTTTCACTCATCATCACATTGACTGTAGCTCACTTTCGTCAAGTTACAAAAACTGTACCTTTTGGAAAAGATGTCAGTTTGTCCAGAAGATGATGTTTCTGAGAACCAAACGGACGGATGTCAGGAAACCACAGGACTCCTGTTTGTCTTGTCGGTCTCAGATGAACAATGTAAATAAAGAGAACCACAGAAACACTTTTAGCTGAGCCTCCATCAGCGTCATTATTGATCCAGCGTGGAGCTGCGGTCGTTTAAGGATTGTTTCAAAAAGTGACTCTTTCTTCCTGTTTTCAAACTTTCCTCTTGTTTTTCATTTAGCTTCTCGTGAGAAAACAAACTGAACTAAAATCCACTCGTTCTCATATTTCTGTACCTGTTTTTATCAAAGCAGGTGAATCTGTTCAGATCATGTTTTTCAAAGGAGGTCTGAAGGCAGCACATTTTCATTTTTTCAAGTAAAATTTTAAAACTGGCTTTAAAAAGTCAGAAAAAAATCACAATTTTTCAATCAACAAAGCCGGGGGCGGCTGTGGCAGAGTGGTTAGGGGAGTCGTCCTGGAACCGGAAGGTCGCCGGTTCGATCCCCCGTCCAGCTG
>JAUBOC010000001.1:24923460-24934006 GCA_032275365.1 Anablepsoides cearensis
CCAGGCTCTGCTTCCTCATGGGAAGACGTGTCGGTAGGATTGAGGAGGTCTTCGAAGTATTCCGCCCACCGACCCACGACGTCCCGAGTTGAGGTCAGCAGCGCACCATCCCCTACAAGACCAATTCTGTCAATATTTATTAAAGAAATGATTTATAACAAGTTAGTCTTATACAAATACTAATGAGCTTTAGGATATACAAATAAAGAAAATACACCTAATTTAGAAAAACACATTCTTAAGTCACACCATCAACAACAACAACTTTTTCATTGATTATTTCTTGGAGATACATTACATCACAATCCAGCAATTTAGTTTAAAAAAAGTAAACCTTCACTAAAAACCTGATTATTTGACTTCAAAATAAGAAAAGAGCACAGAAAAAAAGTTAATTCTCTGTGACTCTTTCACAGCAGAATCAAAGATTACTGAAAAGTCCAACAACCTTATCTTGGCTTATAATTTGGTCAGCTGTCATAACAAGACTGCACTAAATACAATGACATATATATATGAATGAATGAATGAATGAATGAATGAATGAATGAATGAACTCTTTTCATGTTCAAACTTCAGTTGGCCAACCTCTCTAAAAATCATTTTTTGAATTGGGCTTAAGTAATATTCTAATTTTCTGAGATACAGAATTTAGGGTTTTCATTAGTTGTCAGTTATAAACATTCAAAATTAAAAGGAAAATAATCTTTTGAAATATATCAGCCTGTGAGTAATGAGCAAATATAAATATACAAGTTTAATTTTTGAATGGAATTACTGAAATAAATCAACTTTTTCATGATATTCTAATTTTATGACCAGCAGCTGTATGCCACCTTTAGGGCCAGATAAAATGTTAACAAGGGCCAGATTTGGCCCGCGGGCCTTGAGTTTGACACATGTGCACTTAAGTCTTATGAAAATGTTTTTTTTATGAGTAAAATGGGTGCAAACTAAATAAAAAGAAACAGATGAGACAAAACCAAACCTGTTGTGTTCAGACCAGAAGTCAGAGTAAATGATTGTTTGGAGCGATGAGTTTAAAGACTGAGGATACCTGAGATGATGAGGAGGATTTTCCTGCCAGCCTTGTCCATGATCAGAGCTGCGATGGCTGTAAAAACAACCTGAATCAGAGCCACGATGACTGAAGCCAGGTCACTGTTCTGCAAAAACACGACGTGCCGTAAATCAAACAGGTCAATAAATTCTGCTTTTATTCATTTCTTGGTTTAATTTATTTGTTATTTATTGTTTACATGATGAGATCCTGATCAGAAGAAACTGAAAGTAGAGTTTTTTGAAGAAACACATCTCACTTCAGTCCATGTGAATCATTCTTTGGTTTATCTTTTTCAAAATAAAGAGCTAATTTCAGCTACTTTTAAAGCTGTTTCAGCAATTCAGCAAAAATCTTTCAGCACAAAACAGGAAATGCAACTTTTGTATTTTATTTTGAATTTGGATATCTGGAGCAAAAATTAAACACTGTGGATTTTTTATTTGTTCAATTTTCTGGTTTTACAAGAGAAACACAAAAAACACTTAAAAACTTTTATTTTGAAATGAAAAACCAAAGAATGACCAATTATTAGTTCAATATCTGCTAAATTAAACAAGTTTTAGCCATTTTTGTGTTGCCTGAAATTTATAGGCCATGTCAGCCATCTTGAAAAGGTTTAAATAAAAATCTTCATGAGTTATTTTGCTAACAGAGAGGAGATTGTTCAGCTTTGTTGTGCTGGTGATAAGAGGAAAACAGGGTTTGGTACCTGAAAGTTTGCCTGTTTGAAAATATTCTCAGCGTAGAACATGATGGCGTTGATCCCGGTCATCTGCTGGAAGACCATCAGCATGACGCCGACCATCAGGGGCTTGTAGATGCCGGGGTCCTTCAGGTCGAACAGGTGGAAGCTCGAGCCCTGAGGGGGAAACACTCCAGAGGTTTTAACGCGCAGGGAGCGAAACACCTGAAATAAACAAACGACGGCGGCTTCGCCTCCATCACCGGCTCACCTGCTCCTCGAAGGCGTCCTCGATGCGAGCGCACTCCCACTCCACGGGGGCGTCCGGCCCGCGCAGGAAGCGCAGCGCCTCCTCGGCCTCGCGCCTCTTCCTCTTGGACAGCAGGTACCGAGGCGTTTCTGGCATGAAGCACATGGAGACCATGAGCAGCGTCGGGGGGACGGAGCAGCAGATCGCCAGCCAGCGCCAGTCCATGAAGAGACCTGCAGGACGTGCAGAGACACCAGGATTTACACCACTTCTTAGGCAACGAAGGAAAACACCAGTTTGTGCACAGATGTTTGTTTCTGTTTGAATTCTAGTTTCAGAAGATTTGAACAGTTTGAGTTAAAGGTCGATCTTTTCATGATGAAACTGTTTATCAAACGCTTCCTTGTTTTCTTGGCTTTTTGTCAGATTGTTGTTGCGTCGCAGGTTCTATTCTTTTCTTTTGTTTGCTTTTTGTGGACTCAGTTCACCTGCTGCACCTTTGATTCAATCAGTCTGTAAGTTTATCACAGCTGGTCTTTTCCACTAATCATGGCAGCAGAAGAAAGAAGTTTTACAGCTGATAACTCAAACTCTCGTCACGTCACTGCAGCAAACATGACATCATTTGCAAAAACCACAAACAGCTAAACAACAATAACTCAAATGCAGTGCAAATGTTTAATGCTGAAAGATGTTTGCATTAAAATTTTTACAATTTGTTGTATAATTTGTTATATGTGTAATTTCATTGTGCTCTGTATATGACAATAAAGGTCTATCTTATCTAAACTTATAAACAAAAAAACTGAAATTAGCAAAAACAAAACAACTGAAAAAGCTGAATCTAACACAATGAAACAGAAAGGGCACATTTGCTAAATTAAGTAATATGTAGCTAAAATGATCACAAAAATGTTAATTTAGCTGATAAAAACCCAAAAATTATAGCTGAAAATAGATAAAATGTAGCTTCAATTGCAGAGAACAACTGAAAAAAGAATAAAAAGATCAAATTAACAGAATAGCTGAAAAGAATAGAGAGATAGCTGAAAATAAGCTCAAATTAATTTTCAAAATAAAAGCTGAAAAAAATAAAAAATTTGCTGAAAATAGGTCAAATGTAGCTTGAATTGCAGAAAACAGATGAAAAAGCATTACAAATCAAACATCAGAATAGCTGAAAAGAACAAAGCAGAAAAGCTGAAAGCAAATTAAAATCAGTAAAGAAAAAAAAGGAAGCTGAAAGATGGTAAAATGACTACAAAGAAGTTTAAGAATAAAAAGATCTATTAGAATAGCTGAAAAGAACAGAGAAGTACCTGAAAATAAGCTAAAATGTATTTTAAAAAAAGCTGAAAAAAAGCAAAAAAATAGCCGAAAATAGAAAACAGTTAAATTGCAGAAAACAGCTGAAAGAAGCATAAAAAGATCAAATTAGCAGAATAGCTTAAAAGAACACTGAGACAGATGAAAAAAGCAAAACATAGCTGAAAATAGACAAAATGTAGCTTAAATAGCAGAAAACAGCCGAAAAAGATCACACTAACAGAATATTTTGAAAATAAATTAAAATTAGTAAAAGAAAGAAAAAAAGCTGAAGGAAGCTACAATAAGTGCAAAGAAAAAAAAGAATCAGAACAAAAGTGAGCAGGAAAGATTTATAAACATTTTGAAAACTTTTCAGGATGCTGAAGACAGCTCCATTCATTTTCAATGAGAACAAAAATGGCCAAAAAAGCTAAATATCTCAAAAAGCTGGAATGAACGGAAAGTTTTCAAGTATAAAATTGTGGAAATAGAACAAAACGTGTGGAACAAAATACATTTGGAAGAAAAATGGATCATCAACAGTTTGAATGTTTTATGAGTCTGAAGAACAGATCTGAGCTAAATCCTAACCATTCTACCCTATATTAGCTGAATTAGCTGACAGACGTGATAATATGGAAATAAAAGGCAACAAACTCTGAGCACCAGAGGAGTCAGAACAACATGAGACGACCAGCTTTTATTGGAAAAACGTGAGCGGCATGCAGCAAACCAGATTAGTGGGACAAAGTTATTTTCACACAAAGCCAAACAGTAGAGGCTGCTGTTGAAGAGGAATCTGATCACATCTGAAGACAATCAGGTCACCTGACAGCCAGCTGGCCGCCTCTTCTTTATAATATTAGATTAAGAGTCACAGAGGAGAGAAACAACCTCTGATAAAACACTTCAAATCACACAGTGCTGTCTGTGAGTGATAAAGCCAGCAGCTTTTATTGATCCGAGGGCACAGTGGTGGATGAATGTTTAAGTTTCATCATGTAAAACTCTTAATGATTGACAGATCAGCTGCTCGCACCGTTTCACGAGTCTGAGGCGTCCTACCTGCGAGGTAAACTCCCATGATGCCCAGCACCACCATGAGCTGAACGCAGGAGCCCAACGTCCCTCGAACCTTTTCATGTGCAGTCTCAGAAATATACAGCTGAGTGAGGAGAGGAGGAGAGAAAAAAAACTATTTAATATTAAAACGAGTCAATATCAGAATATAGTTTGTAAAACCACCTTTAGCAGCATTAGCTTGATCGGATCACTTTAAATAATCGCTTTAATCATGTTAAGTTTGCAGATGTTTTTTTCAACATGGCTCTGTTAAAGTGCCTGTGACATCAAATCTTAGTAATAAATATGAATGCATTTTTGGAAAGACAACATTAATAACATATTGTAAAAAAAAATTCACAACTCTGAGACAAACAGCGGTTGAGATATTCGCATGTGAAGTGACAGGAAGTGATGCCAAAGGGGAATGTTTGCATGTAAACAGTGTTGCTATAATATTGAACAACAAACTGTAGAGAAGAATCTGTTTCTTTAGATTATTTTGAGTCTATCAGAAAGATAAAGAAGAGTCAGAGTTCAAATAATATTGTTTCAATAAACAAAGACAGAGAGTCTGAAGGAGTTCCCCTTTGATGTCACTTCCTGTTTCACGGTTTTGAGCCAAATTTAACAGAAAATATGCCAGTTATGTGACAGAACAGATAAAATCACGAGTATTATACCAAGTTTTTTAAATACAAAGATGCTTTATTTAACTTTTTGTTTTTGAAGAAGAAGCATGTCTGAAAAAAATCATGTTTGAAAACACAGTTTTCAGAAATTTCCCTGCTCAAAAGTTCTTGCCTCTTGCACGGATTTGTTCTTTTAACACTGTGAAGCTCTACTCAGAAAAATGCAAATTCTTGCAATTTTTTGACTGGTCTTAAGATTTTGATCAGGAGTGTTTATAGACTCTATGGATGGACCTCAGTGATGTAGCTTCAAACTGACAAAACACCTGCTTTTATACAGGGAATCTCCCTAATGTTGATCAGTTTTGAACAGATAATGACTTCAAGAAGAACTAAGTGAATGAGTACACTGTATTTAAGAAAGAATCTTACCGGGACCACCAACGACGTGACGCCGCTGGCGAGGCCGGTCAGAATTCTGCCAACGTAAAACATCCAGACGTTCTGAGCGGCGATGATGATGGTGAAGCCGAAGACGAAGGGCAGCGCACAGAGCATCAGACTGAGCTTCCTGCCGATCTTCTCCACCATCCAGCCTCCCAGCAGCCCCCCCACAGCCGCCCCCACCGTCACTATGGACTGAAGCAGAACGCTCGGTTAGAACACAAAGCAAAGCAGTTACTGAAGATGTAAGCTTTTTAATCTGCTGTAATAAGAGTTTAAAGACAGCATGTGATGACATGAAGCTGCTGAGGCAGCCCCGGCTCAGCTCTCCTAACAGGCACGTGACATTACGTCATCGTGATGACGGACAACATACCCCGAACCAGGAGGCCTCCTCGTCGTCCAGCCTCAGGCGAGGGTTGGAGATCTTCATGAGCTCAGGGATGGCGGGGGAGCTGTAGCCCAGCACGAACCCGAAGCTCATGGGGCCCAAGACGGAGGCCAACGTCGCCAGGTACAACTTCCTGTTCTTCACCTTACTGCAGACAGGAAAACAGATGGTAATCATGTAATCTGTTTGTCTTTTCAAAGAGAAAAAGCAACATTTTATTCAAATAAAAGGCTGTATGTTCAGTTTAACATGGAAACTGTTCATTTCTATTTGTTTTTTTTATCTAACCACTTCTGCAAACTTTGTGCTATTTTAACACGTGTCAAAAAAAATGCAGCTCATTCAGGAAACGTCTGCTGTGACTTAAAGGTTTTTTTTGCAACTTTTATACTTTTCAAAACATTATTCCTTTTTAAAAGTGCTCCAGACTACTTCCTCTATGTTTGTTTTGTTGCGCTACTCACCACCAATCACCAGGCTTTTCTTACCTTTCTGCTAGATCTAAATCTGCACAATTTTTGTTTGTGATTAAATTAAAGGTTAAAAGCAAAATTTGCTGCCTGGAAAAACAGCCAAAAGCAACTGAAAATAGGTCAAGCATGGTCGAGTTGTTTGGGCATGAGAACACCTGTAATGTATCGTGTTTACATTCAGGTTTGTTGAGTACAAGGCTTTGTTTACATTGAGTGCATACCCACATTTCAGAATTACAGTAAAGTCTTTCAAACTGAACCATTTGATACATTTCAGGAGGAAAACTTTGTACGTTAATAATGACCTTAAAGTGTCTGTGACATCAATTTTTTGTAATAAACATGAATGCATGGAAAGATAACATTAATAACATACTGCAAAACAAATTTCACGTTGCTGAGATGAATGGTTGTTCAGATATTGACATGGGAAGAAACAGGAAGTGATGTCAAAGGGGAATGTCAGCATGTAAACAAGGTGTTACAAAAGCTAACAACACAGACTATAGAGACAAGTTTGATGTTTCTTTAGATTATTTTTAGACGTTATCAAAGAGAAACAAAGAAGAGGTAAAGTTTTAAAAATTTGTTTTAATAAACAGAGACCAGCAAGTTTATTTTATGAATGAGTTCCCCTTTGATGTCACTTCCTGTTTCACTTTGGCTGAGCCTAATTTAAAAAAAAAAAGTAGGCCAGTTATGTGACAAAATGGGTAAAACAATCTGCACTATGCCTATTTTCTTAAGTATAAAGATACTTTGTTTGACTTTTTGTATTTGAAGGATATGTACGTCATATCCAGGGCTGGAGGACATATACTAGTTTTTATGTCCTGATGAGACAAAACAAACAACTTGAAGACACAATTAACTTGAAGCCTTTGGAACTAGTCAAGGATATTTTTCAGCTGCTCCGCAGCATTTACTAGGGCTGCAACAATACAGGAAATTCATGATTCGGTTTGGTTCAATACTTTAGTCTCACAATTCAATATTTTTTTCCGATACAAAAAAGAGAAATGTCCATGCCCCTTTTAACTTGTAATTTATTTGAATTAATTATGAACATTTGTTTAACCTCAAAAGTACAGTTTTTAAATTAAAATTAGCTGAAACAGCAAGTTTCTCAGTGGATCTGCACTTGAAAATGCAGCCTAGGTGGAGTAGTCGAACACAGATCCACTGATCCTTCAACACAGAGCATCTTCAGAAGACAAGCTGATAAACTAAATTTTAAAAATCTGTATTGTTCGATACAAGTGTGTATTGAACGGTTCGATACGGATACATGTATTGTTGTACCCCTACCGTTTACATTGCTGTAATGTAATGTGTCCATTTTAAACAAAATAAAAGCATGATCTGTAGGTTTATGGCTGACCTGAGGTAGGCATCCTGCTCTGAAAGGAGCCCCGTCGGGTTCTGATCTCCGCTCTCCTCCTCCAGCAGCCTCCGTCTCTCCTCCTGGATGTCCATACCGATCCTCTCTGGTGGTGCTCAGCTTCTCTTCTTCTCCCTGAACATGTAACCAGCCTGAAACAACAAACATGGCCCAACTTCCTGGTGAAAAAAGCAACCGAAAAATAATGCAACTGCAGTTTTACAGAACTACACTCACGTTCAGGTAAGTAGAACAGGAACAGCTCGTCACCGCCCGAGTGATCGGGGAGATCTTTGCTTCCTCCACCGGCGGCCAACTTGCTTTATCAACATTTCAGTCAGCTGACCGTCGTGTGTTTCAGCTTGTTTGTACGGCTTTCAAAATAAAAGTTTGGTAGTTGTCACATACTTTGTTTGTGTCTTTGAACACTCCAAAAATACCAAGCTCTCCGGGCATTACTAACCACATGTCGAATTGTACAAAACTGTTTTTCTAAATGACTGTCAAACACTGTTTTTTGGACACAAAGAACATTGTTTTCCAATGCTAGCGTAGACGCTAGCAACAGTGTAGGCGGCTTTATTTGCCATAACGTAAAATAAATTGAAAAAATAAGCACATGAACTGAACGATAACCCACTTAATAATTAATTTTAAAGATTAGCTTGCTAAAAAAATAACATAATTTATAACATTTGGGCTAAAAAGGGTCTTAGTTTGACTACCTTTAGAGAATCTAAACAAAACCGGACACAAGAGAGGGTGAACATCTCGCTTTAAATATAACCTCTTTGTTTTAGAAAATAAAAGTTTTTGGTTTCCAAAGACACGCTGAGATTTAACATTACACCGTTTTATTCAGTGAAAGGTAAAGTAAAGTAAATCAATAATTAAATCATATTTTCAGATTTTTATTTTCAAATAATGAAACAGTAAGTTGATTATTTACAAGCAGATAAAGAGTAAATAAAGACATTTAGTTTTTTTTTTTTTTGGCGTGTTTGATAAGCTAGCTAAACACAGAAGGTTTGATCGATTTAGATTAAATTTATTTTTATTTTGTTCGTTTTCAAGGACATTCTATTTAAAAGTTCTACATTTCATTGTTGTTTGTGCAAAGAAATCACAATTATTAAAGTAATAACACATATTTTAAATAAAGTAATTTTATGTCACACTGTTGTCCTAGAAATGGTACTTTACATTTTAAAGAAATCAACTAAAAGTAAGTAACTCAAAGTAAGATCTAGAGTAGCATTGTATCATGTAAATTCATTTGTATTGTGCCTGTTTTTATTCTGAAATATAGATTAAAAAATATACATTTATAAAATAAAATGGTTGAACCTTTTCACATTCATCTGGGTCACCTTTATTTAACTGTCACAATTAAAGTATTAATCTTATTGGCTGAATGCTGGAAAAACTTTCTGAAAACCCCAAATTTAACACGCATCTCTTCAATAATATCCAGTTTTCACAGCTTTATTTACTAATTAATTTAAAATTTCTGATGTCTTTCAGCGTGCCGAGCAGAGTTTATTTCCATCAGTTGTGTCAGAGGAGAAGGTGGAAGAAACCAGGAGAAAAAGTGATTTTACTGGTTTTAGTCAACTTCCTCAGACAACCAGAGAAAATCAGCCAGAACTGCAGGGGAGCCTCATCATTCAGAGCAAAGCTACAGAGCAGTGAGAATCACAAAACATATTCAGGAATATATACAATGTTTTTTTTGTCTGCTGTGTATCTTAAAATATAAATGTACTAAATTAGATTTGTCAAACTGGACTGAAGCAGTTTTTTTCAATAGGAAAGAAAATATATCTTTCTTGTAACTACAGAAAATAATGTATTTAAGCAAAACAATCCAGTTGTTTATTAAATAATGCTGATGACGTTTGTTTTAACAGTTACACTAATGGAAAAGAGGCGATGGGAACGTGTCAGTATGAGAGAGTCGTCATCTGTTTTACCAAAGCAATCACTTTGCAACCAGAACAGGTACCTAAACTAAAAAAACAAACATAAAAATAGTTTTATTTTTGTTTCTGTTGAGGATTTTATGTCAGTATTTAATTTTAATTGTAATTATTATGGATGAGGTTTTTCTGTGTGTTTCAGACTGAGCTTCATGTGAGTCGGGGGGGAGGCCTACCTCCAGCTGTGTGACTTCCAGTCGGCAGCAGCGTGTTACAGACAAGCTCGTTTCCTGGAGCCTGGAGCCTTTGACGCCCGCTTGGCCTTCATCTACTACTTCCAGGTGAGGTTTCTGCATTTGTTCTGTTTTTCTGCTGAAGGGATTACTTTTATTAATCTAAACTGTTTCCTGTTGTCTGCAGGGTCAGTGTTTGTTCGATCGAGGTCTTTTCAAAGATGCTCTGGAGGCTTTCAGGAAAGCTGCTGAAGTGAAGCCAGATTGCAAGATTTACAAAATCAGAAGGTCAGGAACTGATAAATGTATCCAGTTTAAAGCCCTGTTACACTCAGTGTTGTATAAAGTACCACAAAGTGATAATTGAGTAAAATTACAAGGTTAAAGTCTCCTTTAGGAATATTACTTGAGTAAAAATATTAAAGTATCTGATATTTTTTGTACTTAAGTATTAAAAGTAAAAGTATAAACTTAAAATGAGCAGTTAGATTTTATGTTATTAAAATAATTAATGTTAAATTTAGGATGCACTACAGTAGCTGTTTCAGTTTATATACATATATCAAGGCTGAACAAATATTTTCCCCAAAATGTAATAATATAATTTATGAAATACAAATACTTCTTAAGAACAGTACTTTTATTTTAATGATTATGTCCTGCTGGAGTGTGACATGATTTGTTTGTGTACAAACTAATACAGTATCA
>JAUBOC010000001.1:24952650-24966039 GCA_032275365.1 Anablepsoides cearensis
ACTTATTGAAAACTCAAGACAGCCATAACATTATGTTTCTTTACAAGTGTATGTAAACTTTTGACCACAACTGTATCGCCTTGCTTACAGTATCGCAATACATCGTCATATATCATATATTTTAATTCTTACCAATCCACAGCCCCGGCCAACAGCTTCTTCCTGTAGATACATTTTACTCTTGGTTGTAGGAGTGTAAATCATTAGTGTTATCATGATAGATTATATTGATTAGTTTGGATGATGATACGATGTTTATCAATATCCCAAAGTATCACAATATGATTTCAATTTAATTCATTTCACCAGTCTGCGATCATGATGTGATATAAAATGTCCATCTAACAATCATTTAATGATTGTGTGAGATGGACAGAAAATATAGATCCCATCGGTCATATGATGTTTTAGTTTTGCTTTGATGTAATTGAATCATTAATCATTTAATGGATAAATTGATGTGGATACATGTTACACCATTAGTTGGTTGTCTGTTTATGTTTACTTGCTGCTTCAGCTGTTCATGATGTTTGAAAGTGGGTTTATGCAGCATATATTTGCTACAAATACTGCTTTTATATCACATACAATCAGATCTGTATTGTTCCTCTGTTACTAGACTTTTTACAGGGATGAAAATTGCACTTAGATGTTTGCAAACAACAAAAAAGTGAAATTTATTTATGAAGTAAAACATAAAATATGAATAGTTCATGTTGTCTTCAATGAGTCTGCAGCTTTATTTATTGGATGTAATTTTATACAAAACTCAGTCATGTCAGCACTTTAGTGTTTTTTGTTTCACACATTTTTTTCCTCTTAATTTTTAATTTTCTCCCCCCACAAGGAGCATCCAGTCCCCACGAGGCTGCATTTTCCTGAAAAATCGTCCCCACCAAGTAGCAAAAACATGGGCCCCCGTACACACAACACACACACACACACACACGTAAAAAAAAAATACTCTGGAGTGTACATCCTCGTACAACTCATTTTCAGCACAGATTTTATTGATTTGACGTTAAAAATGGAGCAGAGAGTTCTAGTCTGGCAGATCAATGAACTTTTTCTATCAGCTTGTAAAACATTTTGCCTTTTTTCCAGCTTTTGCATCTTTTTGGCGGCTGATGATTATGGTTTTGTTCCAGTCTGTGACTATAACTTAGTTTTACAGATATTGAGCTAAAATTTGGTCCAGTAGTAGCTGGGAGTCATCATTAAAATATACTTTGAGCTTTATTTAACAGCACAAAATATTTATTTAAAGCTTGGCCATTAATTCTTGAAGAAAACTTTGACTTTTAGAAACATTTCCCTTGAACGACTTTAGAGACAGATTTTAATGAAACTTTCAAAAATTAGTTGCTGGGTTTACATCAAAATCAGAAAACTTTGCCGCTGTTTGTGACAGCATCTACAGTTTGATAAGTTTTGAAGTCAGTCTTCCAAGATGGCTGCCAATCAACCTTAGCAGCACAAAAAATGTAAAAAAAACCTCAGTTCTACAGATGTTGAGGTAAACTTTGATGCTATAGCTCCTAAGAGCTGTCAGTTTTGCTTTAAAACACTTTGGCCAATGACTGCTGTACAAATGTTTGAGCGCCGTGTGATTTCTTCTAAAATATCCCTTAACACAAGTTCTTACATCAGGCTTTCTGTGACACAAATGGCATAACGAGACAAGACAATAACTGAGAACAAGTGCAGCGCTGCAGACAGCTGTGAAAACAGAACGAGGAATAACGTTGACTGTAAGAAAAAAAAAGAAACAAGAGGAGAGGGAGGAATAACAGAAGAGGAAAAGATACACGAGAGGAGCAGAAATTGTAATAAAACAGGAAGGAGCGAGACAGAAGAGGGGAAGATGAGTCGGTGGGCAGACACGGTGGTCCTCAGACGTCTCCTCATCCTCCCCTCATCACTCACTCTTCTTTTCTCTCCTCCTCTTCCTGAACCGGCCTCCCCCATCTGCTTCTTGCTTCTTCTGAGGCTGCGTTGCTTAACCTAAAGGATTTGTTCAGAAACGACTGATAACTAATTTAAACACGTTTCAGAGATTTACCTTTTAAAAAACAGCCCGACTTGATATATGCAGATGCACCGTGCTCTAATTCTGAAATTATGTTGGGACTCATCTGTCAAATACTCTCATCTTTTCTATTTTTTAGAATCATGATAAAAAATAGGTTTGAGACGGACTGTAAGGTATTTCTTAGAGCAACCATACTGTTTATGTTAAAATAACAGTTTCTGTTATAAATTCATCTAAAAAGCATGAGAACATGTAACAGTTTTATGGAAACACTGCTTGTAACAAAGTGAGTAAAGATCCAATTTAACATATATTCTTTGCTAAACTGATCTGAGTGAGTTTATGCCTCACTGATTCTTAGGTCAGAGTTTAGTGGCTCAACAAACACGACATTCCTCAGAGGATGGTGAGGTAATGGACTGAAAAGGAGTGAAAGTTTTAAAAAGAGCTGCAGAGGACTCAAGTATATATAGCTCAATAATAAAATTAAAGGTGTATAGCACATGTGTCAAACTCAAGGTTTGTGGGCTAAATGTGGCCCACCGCAGCATCTTATGTGGCCTGTGAGAGATAATTATTGCTGCTTTATTAACCTGAGATGTATAAAGTACTTTGAATAAATAACTAAGTAAAACTAAGTAAAAGTAAAAAATACCATAAGAGAAAATAACTTTGGTAAAAAAAATAAATAAATAAATCACTGTTAAGAAAAATACTTCCTTTAAATTCAAACACTTCAATTTTTAGAGTCCAGTAACAACTCTTTTCATGATGAGTTCTGGTCATATTTAAATTTGTAATTGGTGTTAAATTTTAAAAATAAAGAAGTAAAAGTATCATTTTTATGTTTTGAATGTAACAAAATAAAAGTAAAAACGTGTTTAAAGAACATGCTTGTTAAAATTACAATTCCTCATAAAAAATACTTATATACTTTAACAAAGCAAATGTACTTATTTATGCACCTCAGCCATACACTACATCTCCCATAATGCACCTTGATTATTTTACCCTCAAACTGACAGCATCCCTCCACCAGGTTAGAAGTAGCAGGAAGCCAGCAGTGGTCGGTGTAATTTACTGTTTTTTGCTACGGTTACTTGTACTGGGAAGTGGGAATCTTCCACTTATAAGTTATTTAAACTGGAATGCCGCTCCAGTGGGAATTCCCTCTGGGAAAGTGGGAGAGTTCAGAATTCAAGACCATAGCTACATAGCACAACTCAGTGAGTAAAACTGGCTTACTTTTATTTTTAAAAGTATTTCTCTTTTACTTATTTCACATTTAGTCAGTTGCACTCATAGTACTTTTCAGTGTTTATAAGAAGACATGTTAAAATGCTGTTTCTATGCAGGAAATACCACGTAGAGCTCAGTTAGTTTTTGTTAGCCAAGCTCAGGAACGTGACGTCTTCTGTTGGATTAAAATGAATCACAAAATGTTTAAGTTAATTACAATCATAATTAGAGATGTGACGTTCACGAATGATCCAAATCATTTGAACGGCTCTTTACAATGAACAATAGGAGCCGAATCGCGGGCAGTAATGAGCCATTTGTAGTTTTCTTTCTTTTATTCTTCATAAAATCTTTATTTTTTCATACTTAAATACAGAAGCTCACAGTGAAAGGGGGAGGGGGCTTTCCGCTTGACAAACACTTGGTTCCACCCACATGACGGGATGACGTCATTACGTACAGCTACGTGATGACATAACACGTTCAAAATCGAACGACTCTTTTGAACGGCTCTATGAAACAAACGGCTCCCCAAGATCCGGAACCCTTCAAGGAGCCGTTTATCCCATCTCTAATCATAATGCTCATGTGGCCCTCAGTGAAAACAACTTGGACACTGATCTCTTGTACCTGATCTCATTTAAGACTCTTCTCATAAGCTGTGGCTGTTTTGGTCAAAACCTCACAAAAAAGGATGTTCTGTGCTCTCATGCAATGTTGCTGCACGCTCAGAGAATGTGTCAACGATGATTCTCAGCTACTTCTGCATCAAGTTTTAGCTCTTCAGCTCTAAAACTGAAAGAGTTTTAGCCATTCTTGTGACTAATAACGATTATTGACGTTATAATGGATTGACCATAAAAGTTAATTATGTACTTTCTGAAAGTTTAGTTCATTAGTTATGTTCTCTACAGTGAAACAGAGTTAATAAATAACTGATTTTGTCAGAAATAATAATTGAACAAGTAACTCAAAGGAGAAATAAAGAAAGAGGGAAACAATGACGGGAGAGGCCAATAAACTCAGACTGATTTAGGGAGCAACAGTCCGAGACAAAGCCTCGCAGGCAGCCAGAGTCACTCCTCTGTTCCTCCCACCTCCTCCCTGTCCTGCCACTCTGCTGCTCCTGCTGTCTGCAGAGCAGGAGGAGGAGGAGGAGGAGGAGGAAGAAGAGGGATGCAGGGAGAGCACACCTTACCTCCCTTCTTTACTTTCTTCATCCTTCTTTCTGTCCACTCCACAGCAACAGCATAACTCATCAGAGCACCATAACACAATCCTGCTGTCATTAGCAGGCTAACACACACACTGACACACACACACTAACACACACACACACACACTGAGAGGCATCCTCAACACAGACCCAGACGCCCTTGGACTGCTGCAGGCGAGGTAAGTGGCTGACTGCTTCTTACCTCCTCTGAGTGGCTTGTGTGAAAGTTTGTGTAATTTCTGATTCAGTGTGTGTGTGTGTGTGTGTGTGTGTGTGTGTGTTGGCCTGCATGAACTGTTGTGGTTTCCCTCTGCTCTGTGTGTGTGTGTTTGTGTGTTTACAAGGCAAACCAGAGCCAATGAGTCTTGTGTGTTTTGCACCAGACCAAAACAAATCCAGAAAATAATGCTGACTCGCTCTCAGAGGACTGTGTGTTTTTGTGCAGGCATGTGTGCGTACGTGTGTGTGTGTGTGTTTCTGGAGAGGCCCAGGTCTGACTGGAAGCTTGTCAGCTGTTGGGAGATGCCTGCATGTGTGTGTGTGTGTGTGAACTGGTGAGGTAGAGGCTCACATCTGTGCCAGCGCTGCTTGTTGAACTGTAGTTTCTGGCTTTTTTGGCTCTCAGCTGCAGCAGAACGTTGCAGGGATAAAATCTGCACACACCATCCTGCCATTTAGCAAACGTAGTCATGGAGCAGAAAAGAAGTCACAGCGGCTCATGCAAAAGCACTCCTGTTGCTAAAAGTAAGAGGAATTTGGTGTATTGTTAAAATCAGATATTGAGTCAGCAGTTTTAGTACAGAAAAACATTTTCTTCAAGTTTACATCTAATTGTTGTTTGATTCTCATTTTAAAGCTCATATAAATATTTTATAAAGTAAGAAACAATAGCTAAGCATTTTCCCCCTATCATCAGTGATTAAAGTGTCCATAATTTAAAAAATTGTCCACAAAATCAGTTACCAGGAGTCAGACATGCTTTTTATTCTTAACACCTGCCTGTAAACCTTTAAAAACCTTAATATCATTCAGTCTAATATAGCTCCTCCTCATTAAACTGTGGCTTTTTTGTCTTTATTGTTATTTTTATAAAGTTTTGCTTTAAGATTTAGATAAAACCTTTCAGCTCAAATCAGATCCCTTCAAGAATAAACATTCATCACCTTAAACAACTTAAACTTAATTCAATTAAAAAACAGTTTAGGTGAATAAAACAAGAATATGAGATTTTTAACTTTGACATTTAAAAGAAAACAGATTATTGGATTTATTTATGTCAACAATTTCCACTTAACTTAGTTGAGAAAGTGTAACTTTCACAATTTATTTCAATGTAAATGAGCAAGTGGCCTTACATTTACTCAACTCAGTTAGTTTAGTGGAAATTGTTGACATAACTTGGTTAAATAAATACAACAATCTGTTTTTTGAGTGTATTTGACTGAACACAGTGAGTTCTGTTAAAAAAAGGCCCAACTTTTAGCATCAATTTTACCTTTCATGCTGATTTTGATCAATAATAATGCAACTCTTTGGCGTTTTAATGATTTGAATCTTGTTTTATAAATGTATCGGAACCAGAGCAGAACATAAAACTATAATCTGTTCACTTGCTTTGAAGAATAACAGCTTTAATCCACTCTCTTTTTTCTTCTTTGCAAGGCTTTTCAATAAACATGAACTGAATGTGGTCGTCTTCCTGGGAAATCCAGTTCTGAAGAGCGAGTCAATAAATAGTTCAGAGCTCAACTGTGAGCAATTTAACCCAGTCTTTGTTTACCCCCGGGGGGCAACTTAACTCCTCCAGCCTCTCCTCAGCTTCTTAAAGAGCCTCTGATTCTTTGCTCTCACTCGGGCTTTTAGCCTCAGTTTTTGGACTTCTGCTCAAATCCCTTCTTCAGTTGTCATGTGTGCTTTAGGAAGGGACCACCGAGTGTTAGGCTCATAAAACAAAACAAAAAAAAAGTAATGAGTCTGCGTCTGGACAGGCAGACACCCAAACCAACGCACTCTTGTCCCTGACCAATGTGAGCTTCAGAAGGCAGACAGTCACACACTAGGAGTTCTCTAATCACCAGTGTGTCATACCGCTTTTCATTATTAAGAAATTTTAAGAATTCCGTGGTCAGGCTTCAGCTGCAGCTCTGACTTCTGTAGCATCTATTTTCAGAGTTAAAAAAAACGTTCTGCTCAGCTCCTCTCAGGTGAGGTTCCACCTTTCTTTTTGCACTTTTCATCGTAACGAATCAACAGACGCTTTACCTAAAGAGGCAGCACCTTAGAGGCTGTTAGTCGGTACTAATTTGTACATAAATGATGCAAAGCGTCACTAGAAAGCATAATGTGAGACACTTTCTAGCATTAAAAGAGAGAATGCATACTGCTCAACATCTTACCAAAAAACCCCCACTTTATTTATAAAAACTTTATTTATAAAAAAAACTGTTGCTCCGTAAAAAACAAAGGGTAAAATATGTAAATCTATAAAAATAAAAAACAATTAAAATGAATACAAGTACAATTAAGTCCGAGGTTTTGAATATTTTAAAGAAAAATCTGATTTGTGATGACTCCAGACTTTTCTGCAGTGTTTGAATAAGTTTGATGAGTTGTTCTTCCAACACGTTCTCACTACCGACTCATCATCTTATTGACGCTCGGTCAGGTGTCGTCTGCGTCCAGTTTTGCTGCGTCAGGTAACCCCCTTGCGTCAGCCACGACTTTCTGGGTTGCGCCACACAGGGGTCTTTGGGTTGGGGTCTGTGGTTTATATGAGGGATCAGGAATAAGGGTTAATTTTAGGTACTGAGGTCAGGGATAGGATGCATAGGGCTAATAGAAGTTAAATTTAGGGTCTGGGACGGTTAGTTGTTGTGCATTTCCTACTCTTTTCCAAAATATGACAACACGCTCCTCCTCCATCTCATCTCGTTAATGACTGACGCGAGCGGGGTACCTGACGTGTCCAAACTGGACACAGATGATACCTGACCAAGCATCAATATGTGACGAGTTGGGAGTGAGAATGGGTTTGTTCATCATCTCTTCCTGCAGCCCACAGTGATGAATGCATCCTCCTCTCATCAGCTCTTTTCACTTTGGGAGTTTTGTTTTGTCTTTTTTTTTTTCTCATGGGAACATGATGTTTGCCTCTCCTATCTGTTATTTGGCAACAAGATGAGTTTTCCGCTGTAAATATGCAGCCAAATGTGTTTTGGGAATCCCATGCAGAGGAGATGTTGAACAGTGACAGCGTCCTTATTTATGTTAAAAGTTAAAACAAGCTAAACCAGGCAAACCAAGCAGGCATTACAGAGTCAAAGAATGTAGCTCAGTGGTGTTGAGGTGGAGCACTCCATATAAAATGTGTTCTGACGAGGTCCTACAGACCATCTGTCATCCCTGCATCCCACCAGCTTCAGTGCTGGATTCATTTTACTTACTGTACATCCACTGTTTCAGATAATTGACTGCGTACCTTGCCTGCTCAGAGGCATAACAGCGGATGGGTTGACTTTAGGTGTTTTTGCATCGTAAGGCTCGACTTGACCCTACTTTACTCTACTCCAGCCCTGTTCATTAAGCATAGAGCCACCTCGATGTAAGCATGATCATAATATTTAGTTTTATTTGTGACAACACAGTCATGGAATCCGCCAAACTTGAAGAAAAGTACCAAATATTGAACCGGACCATCCAGCTGTATGGCGCTAAAGACAAAAGGGCAGGACGACAGAGAACTAATGTTAGCTTGATGATTGGCAGCTTGATACTGTTGTTGTGTAGTTAAACTTGTGGGAAAAAGGTACAGTTGTTGCAAATGGTTCACGCAAAATTAATCTCAACTGTGAGATGTATCCCTCACCTGATTTGACGTTAGTTACTGTTACGTTGCCCTTTGATTGGGTTGATCACCAGCAGTGGAGTTTATCTCACAGGTGAGATTAATTTTATGTGAACCATTTGCAATGACTAAGTTTTTTTCCCCTTAAGTTACACTAAACAACATTTGTAGCAAGTTACCAAACAACAAGCTAACATTAGCTACAACTAGCTTACCGTCACCTTGCCCTCTCGTTTTAAACATCATACTGCTGGATGCTCTGGTACAATTTTGTTACATTTCCTTTGAGTTTGATGTAGTCCATTGTTGTGTCAATGTATAAATTAAACAAGATAAGACTTTCACATTTATAATAGGATGGCCTGTTCTTATCAACAGTTCGCTAAAAAGTTGCTTTTCTAGCGGGAATATAATAAAACTTGATAATTAATAACATTTTTCTTCTAAACAAATGATAAATATTGAATAGAAAATAAAAGTGATAAAACATTCTAAAAGCTGTTGTTTCTTTACATATTTTGTAGCTATGTTTGTGGGTTTGCAATGGCATGGAAAGGTTTGGGAACTCTTGATTATTTTACCTGATCTAAATCTCATTAGAAACCCCCCACAGGTTGGCAGAATCTAAAAGAAAATTCATTAATTGTATAATTGATCGTTTCAGCTGTAAAACATGTAAAACCCGATATTCTTATTACAGGTGTCCACCAGAACCTGGACGATAGCCAACGTTGGGTCATAAACGTTAAGCACTGCTCTGATATATCAGCCTCAATCCAGCCTCTCAGGGGATAAACTTCTGCTGTCTGTCTGTCTGCTAAGGTTACTAGTGTTACAAAAACAAGACGGAGAGGCGAGGGGCCCCAGGGGTCCGCCAGGGTGGGGACTGCACAGGGAGGGGGAAGGGAGGGAAGATGAGGGAACTGTTTACAGCAGAGTGGAGGAGGAAAGAGGAAGACCCTGTCTGGACGTAAGTGAGGCAGTCGGCCAATTTTGTGTTTAAACCACAGAAACCTGCAGAGCAAGAAGTGGAAACATGAAGAGGTGCTCTTTTCTGTGGGAGCAAAGCCTTTAGTTTATGCTGTTTGTGCTCTTGTGCTTTTGTTTCACCAGCTGCTTGACAACTAGTTTTTACATAACTCCATTGTCCACAAGCCAAATCCACAGGGGTTCAATTTATCAGTCTGTAGTTTTATTGCTGAGTCCAATAGGTGGCGATAATGAGCTGGTTTGGCTTCTGTTTGCTCAACTAAATTCTTAGCAGGAATTCAACAGAATTTATGTCCTTGTAGTCCCTAAATGTGGAAAAGTATATAGTCTTCCCAAAGCAATCATTCAGTTTTTTCTCTTTCTCCATGAGCGTGGTGTCAGCGTGAGGAAAAGAAAATGTTTCAGCCGAATGAGGACAGAGCAGCAAAACGAACATTTTAATTAAAGAACCTGTAATGAAATAAGGACTTGGTTTTCAGGCAAAGAGGAATAATTTAGTAACATAGGTAGAAGTCATAAAAAGCAAAACATTTGCTTTAGTTTAGTAGTTTTGGTTCTGGTCATGGAGCACTGGTGATGTGGTGAGTGGATAAAATATCTCAATGCAAACAGAATAAAAAAAATTAAGACTGCAGAGCATGAGAACCAAAGGGTTCACTCTAAAATCTGTGCAATGATTCAGCAAAACAATAAAGAAACTGAGAGGAAGATGATTTGGTGAGTTTCTGAAAGAGACCTGATAAAAGAGCAGGTGTCAAAATGTCCTGAAACTACAGAGACATGGAGTAAAACAATCATATAAACATTTTGTTCCTATAAATAAGAAATTAATCATGCACTAAACAAACTAAAGTGTTGCAGAACAGTAAAGTTACAAAGTCTAGTATCCAGAGAACTGAATGTCTTTAAGAAACCAAACAAGTTATTAACATAATTAAACTCCTAACAACGAGTTAAGTTTCTTGACTCATTTTGTTAGACAGGGCTTCAACAGTCAGTTTAACTTCTTTACGTATGTGAAACTTGCTGGGTTTCTTCAGTTTCTTCATAAATATAGAGGACAGACAGACACAGTTTGCTCCTGGTTTCGTTTCTATGGGAAGAAAAACATGTTAATAAAATAAATAATTACAAATACAAACATGGAGAGTAGAGCCAGCCTCACAGAAAGAATAAGGAAGTTACCGCAAGCTCTGTTTGGATTTTAAAAACTCTAGAAACCATGAGTAAACCTGCCATCTGAGAGCAAATATGAAACAATAAGATATTTTCTATAAGATAGAGCTTAGCTGTTAAGAGATTTAAGATTTTAAATCCTATTCTGTAATTGACCCGGAGACAAAAGAGAAAAGCTAAAACAGGAAAAATATGATCTTTAATACTTATTTTCATCAAAACTTAATCTCAAACAAAAATGTAAATTAGCGTAGGAGTAGCCAAAAACAATCTCTACTAAATTCTAAATGTTTGTGAAAATTTAAAGATAACAGCTAAATTTAAAAGGCTATAATTCAATCAATTAGGACTTATTGAGATTAAATTTGAGGGTGCACCTGTGGTGGCCAATCACGTGCTAAGCGTGCCACCCTGGACACCCCTCTAGCTCCGCCCCTGGGTACAACTCAGCTAATTTTGCAGATATTTAGCAAAAACGTTAAAGTGATGGTAGCTGAAAGTCATTCCCCACACACATTTTGTAATTTCTCCCAATATCACGCATCATTTACAAGATTTTACGTAGTTTTTTTTTTTGTTTGTTTGTTTGTTTTAAACTCTGGAACGATAGCTCTTAACCTGCAGCTAATCAGGGTTAGCTTCAGGTCAGAAGTCCAACTTGAGTTTAGTTACAGTCACAGAAACATGAGCATGTGTGCACGCAGCAGTAACAGATACGTTCTTGTGTTTTATGCTGGAACATCTGCATACCTGTTCTTGCACAGGAGCGTGCACGATGGCTAAAATGTGCACGAGTTCCACCACCGGCTGAGCATACGCAGACGTGTAGCCGTGTCAGACAAAGTGTGCGTCTCCTCTGTGAGTGTGTGTGTGTTTGGCTACTGGCTGGGCTCCAGCTGTGTCTGGTTGGATAATGAAGTCCAGGTGCTGCTGCTGTGGCTGCTTTAAGACACCTGTCACCAATATTTAGTAAAAGCCAGACTGCAGAGAGGGCGAGACGAGCGCTTTGCTTATTTTAATAAGGCTGTGTTACTGAACCTGAAGACACTCAGGGTTTCTTTTCTCAATCTCAGCCCGGATCAATAATTTTGTGTTTAATATGCAAAGCAAAATTTGACTTTTCAACTAAAATTTGGTTTTCAAATTTGGTTCAGTGGATTAATTTTGTTAGAAGTGTAATTTAAATACCAGATTTTAATTTTCTTTCAACATCTAGCTGAGAGTTAAACAAACTTGCAAATGAAATTTAGCAATTATTATATGTTAAATAAGTTTGTGCACACAGTAAGTTCTCATTTAACATAATTTAGGCAATATGCATTTGTTGTAACTTTACAAAGGCAACAAGATTTGTGTTTCCAGGAACATTTCCCACCAAAAACTGTTGCTTTTCTGACAAACTTCAAAAGGTTTTACTCAGTTATGAAGCTTTTGCAAAGTCCTTCAGGTTCCCCCCTTTTCCTGCATCTGTCAGTTCTCGCCAGCCTGTACCTACAGACATCTACATTTCCTTATAGTCTGAGGGGTTTAAACAAAGGCCTACCTGTGTAGCGTCCAAGGAAACTTACCTTCGTCCTTCCAGCACATTGGGGCTTGTTTAACTTTTTAATGGGCCCCTTTGCTGTCCAACTCCCTTGTCTTCAGCACCTGAGGCCTCTCACCAGCCCTCCACCTGCCAGCAGCTGCCTGCGTCGACCGCTCCTGCGTTCAAATATGTTGTTAGAAAGACAAGCATTTGTTGAACGGTTGTGTTAAATTGTTGCTTTTTAGTAAGTTTGGGGATCTGGTTTATTGTCTGAAGAGGCGTGACCTGTTGAATCAGCTGATTATCAGGTAAATCCTCCAGCAGCACTTCCCTTCAGTCACCACAGATGTTCTTGAGGGACTGATTTCACTCCAGAGAGGAAACACAGCTACCGCAAATGTGTTCTCAAGACCTGAGGAGCCTCAAATTAGAGTTGGAAAAGAAAAAAAAAACACCCACGCTCTGGCCATAAGCTTTCATCCGCAGCTCATAGAGGAGCTGCAAAAACTCATTAGGGATCTTGATTTTTTTTCCCCTTTCTTTCTGCGCTTCAGAACGATCCGGCATGAATGTTTTCAGTCCATTTATTTTCAAAACAAAAGTGACAACTAGTACATTTTTTAAACAAAGTTTTCTTTCTTTTCAATCGTTAGGATGAGGGTGTGGTCATGGGAGCAGTTTGGGGAGACGGGTGTGGTCCTCCTTGGCTTCCTGACGCTGGTGGTGTCCATGGGAAATCTGTCCTCCAGAGGCTTACAGGTACAACAAACTCACACCTCGTCAAAAACAGATTCATTGTTTTGGGTGGGGTGGCTCATTGGTGGGCCTGATGTATAATCCTTCATCAGAGCTAAACAAAACAAAATAAATCTGAAGCTTCTATGTTGAATAGTTTTTTTTTTGTATGTCCAGACACCCCCTTTTTAGATGGAGCCCCCTCCTCAATATGGGCTCTATCATAAAACTGTTGGTGGGTGCAGTGTAGGTCAGATACCTACAGTCCTGCCAAATTTCATGTTGATCGGTGCAGCTGTTTCTGTGCTACGATTGACCAAAAATCAATGAAAAATTTAATAAAATAAACAGCAGAAAAACAATATGACCCCCGCTTCCAGTGCTGGGGGGAGGGGTCATAATTATAAGCTACAGCTGATTAGTTCTCGGAGCCACTGAAGTCATCATTACAATCATTTCATTAAGGAAATCGAAACAAAACAAAAAACTGATGCAAAATAGAGAATTTGTAAAGTAATGTACTATAACTGTTGTAAACATTTAGTTTGAGATTACGGATGTTAACAATTAATCGACTTTAGATTAATTGTCGATTAATGATTCATTAGATTAAAGTTTATTCCATTCGATTA
>JAUBOC010000001.1:25001358-25012734 GCA_032275365.1 Anablepsoides cearensis
TCCTCACATGTGGGCTCTCTCAGTGTTTGAAAATCGGCCGACTGTGTTAAAATCCTGTAGTGTGGCCCAGCCTTTAGGAGATTAAATTTAATGCTTTTGTGAGTGGATCTGCCTTTAATGGGCTGTTTGACAGGCGAGGTGTCCACACACCTCAAACAGAACAGCTCTGTCAGCTGAAATGAAGCTCGATACGACCTTCAGGGACACGGCAGCAAAGTGCAGGCTCACAGAAAACGCACAACGACTCGCCCTCTGTGACCTTCAGATAGAAAAAACTGCTAAATCCGCTGCTGTTCCTGCTTCTGTCACGCAGAACAGAGTCAGATCCTGTCTGTCAGTCCATTTTTACAAATCATTACAAAAAGAATGAATATATCTGAAAACTGAAGACGTAATGACAGATAAATACATTTTCAGAGGTCAAACACTAACTTTACAATGATCAATGATACAATGAGTCAGTAAATGTGTCAGAAGATTATTTTTCAATGCTACAGATCACATCAGACACTCTCACATAATCAGGTTAGAATGTATATATTGTGTTGTTATTCATCTGGTGTTTGTTTTTCATGAGTTTAAGACCTGATAAAACACAAACTTTACTTGTTTTACACTGAAACGTCTCCGCCTGACGCCTCAAAATGAAAGCTACTTCTCCTCTTTTTACTATGACTGTATTTATATCAGAAAGAAAAATAAGTAGGTCCTCTGGACGGATTCTTTAGTGAAACATTTCATCTCTCCTCCAAGAGACTTCTTCAGTCTGAGGAGTTTCAGGTGAACTCAGCCTTATAAGCACTGCCTCCACATGGTGGACAAACAGGTTAGTCACATGCAAAAGAGGGCCATCAGCCAAACGATAGGCCGTTAGTGCCTTGATTAGCTGTAATGTTCATACAGAGTCATGTGCTCCATCACCTGACTATCATCCTCTGGACATACAGTAAACCCATCCAGAGGATTTACTTATTTTTCTTTTAGATTTTTCTACCTGGATTACTGAGATGCATCAGGACACTGTATTTATAGTTTGTATAACTTTAAAAATGTACGTCTTCAGCTGGAGCTGTGTGTCATTTGTGTTTTTGAGACAAATAGACAAAGAGTTATAGATAGATGGGAGGAAAGCAGCAGCGTATGAATGATTTATCTGTGGGTAAGTGGCAGAAAGAGCTGCAGTCAAACTGCTGCACGAGAATATCTCACCGGCTCGTCCCGAGCAGCTGAACGCACCACAGAGCAACACTGCAGACCCCGATCCAGTCATCTGAGTTCAAGGTCTTATTAGTAAAACAACACTTCTTGTAATGATTTCACTGGAATTACATTATTTTTTTCTTTTTACCAAAAGGAGTCTGATAAGCTACCAGGTTAAGGACCAGCATCAGTGAGATGTTCAACACATTTATGACACTTTTTCACTTATTTATTCTAAAATTCTATGAAGTTTTTGCTTTAATGCAAGCGTTAAACATAAAACAGTCTAACACTGAGATGACAAGGTTGCAAATATGCTATATGACTGACTGATATAAATAAAATTAGATTTTCACTTAGATGTTCTTTAATTTCTATAATCCATTTTGGTGTTAGAATACTTAGAAAGCAGAAATCTAAGAGTGAAAAAGTTTGTTGAGAAGAAACCAAAACCATGTGTTTAAAAAAAAAGACACTTATTTTTCCTGTGTGTTGCTGCCTCCTGCTGCACATTCATGCAACTTCAGCAGCTTCTGGTAACACCATTACAGGCACAAAGCCACAGATAAAAATAAAATAAAATAGACATTTATTTACAATGACATTAAAAATAAAATAGAATTGGTTTTAAAAACATGTTTACAGCACACAATATGATATTGTACTCCTTACTTGGAATGCATTCAGATGTTTATAGTGTTAAAAGTTGGAAAAATAGTAGACCTAGTAATTGGATTTCATTACATAATATTATTCTATACACTCCATCCCTTTAATTTTCATGTGTCAAATGACTTACCTTTTTATCTAATCATTTTAAATTGGGAGAATAATATAATTTAAAAGGTTTTCATATTTGAAAGTTAAAATTAATGTTCAATTAGTGTTCTAAGGTTCAATATAAATGTATGGGAGTCAAATTAGGGAATATTCATCAGATTAAGTTAATTATAGATTTTAATGTAACATGATTTATTCGTGATAAACAAGCATCTGCTTCAGTCATCTCCTTATTCAGTTTTGCATTTTGATTTAATTGGAATGAACTTAAATAAACTCAATCATTTGTTTATTTAATTGCAGCCTAATAACATGTAAAGGAAATTAGTCTGGTTCTTAGAATATTACTGTATTTTTTAAAATTAAAAGTAATGAAATGCTCAATTTACAGGATGATGAGTTCATATTTTGTCTTAATTAAGCAGGAAAAGTTTTTCTTTTTCAATGCTTGTGCTTTATTATTGCAATACAAAGCTTAAAGTTAGAAAAAGACACGAGCTTGAAAGGTCCATAAAGGAACACACAACTGCAATTATTCAAATAGATTTGGATATAAAAATCAAATTTGAGAAAAAAAAAATCAAAAACAAAGTCATACACAGATACAAATTTATGTGTAAATAAATTGTAATTTATCTAATAATCGAATCATATCTAAAAGAAATCTAATTTTTATTTATGATCAGTAAAAACAAAGGTGATTACATTTGCAAAATAAAGTAATAAAAATATTTGCTCTTTATTAAGCTGGTCATGTTGTCCAAACTATGGTTTTGTTTTTCAGAAGGCCATAAATCTTTTACGATTCAGGCACAAGGTTTGCTGTTGGGTAAAGGTTCACAGTGATCTAACTTAATTGTAATATCTGAGGATTGGACGCCATGATACATTCCAGAGATGGTTGTCTGTCTGGTCTCCCTGGTTTTGTAGGTGCGGCTGAGGCGGGCGGTAAAAGGGATCTTCATGTCACATGTATAACCAACTATATTGATAACGCAGCTGTGGTTTGGTGGGACAGTGTGATTGAGAGACACATTGTATGTGGTCTCTTCTGTCACAGAACTACCCTTTGAGTACTGAAATGTTGTCTGAGAAGAGATTATAATAGTACCACCTTCAACAAAAGGAATTCCTACCTTAAAGGTTACCTTTGCACCGATCACTTGGGAAAATCTGAAGTCCCAGCTACTTGTTTCACTAGTTTTTGTGGTAAGACTAGTAATTTCTGACACTGATTGGCATTCAGCATTACTGATGGTTAACTTTTTCAAAATCTTTGGAGGACTACTGATCTTTACAGCCTGATGAATGTTATACTTGACATCAGAGATAACTTCTCTTTTAATATCCATGTTGGTGGTCAGGACATCGTAATGCCTGTACCAATATTCATGACCATCATACGGAAGATAAAAGCATTTGTCTTTTGGATTCACTGTCCCCAGACCATACTGGTTCTTGCCTACATAGATTGGGTCAGTGGAGCAACAACTGACTGAATGTGGTGGCACAGAACCATAGGAACCCTGCTTCCACTCCAGTTTCTCAAAATTATCTTCATTCACAAGGATGTCAAATGAGCTAGCACGTAACTCTCTGTCATAATAAGGGTAGTAACAGTTAGGACCCTTGCTGGGGCTGTAAAAGCCAGAGTGACAACCATATTTACAGACATAGTCGATGCGCTTGGTGTAATCATTGTGAATATGAACAGCTCCATTTGGCAGAACATGATTCCACTTCTCCCATCTCAGTTTGCTGCTTGGGTCGAACACAGAGGTGTACAATTTAACCTGCATTTCACATTCTGATTCACTAGGAGGCAGAATACGACGGATTGTTGAGATTGTTACGTTAGCTGAGCTATCAGCAACTTGTTCCTTCAGATCTGGGGTCAGTGATGGGACTGTGTGGAAAAAGAATGCAAAATAAGTGTTTCAGGTATAAAAATTTATATGTATTCACTTAAATTATACACTTTGTGCTGTGTTTTGGTTAGAAATAAACTAATATTTTATAATATCTGTGCTAGGTTAGAAAATACTGTCTTTCATTTTTGTTCAGCCACCTGAAGGTTGTTTTTTTTTTAGGAAAAGTTGGATAAATTGCAACTGTGCAAAGCTTGGAGAATTTTAGAAATGGATAAAAATACTTGAGAAGCACTGATTTAACATCAAAAACAATCAAATATTAAATCTTAGGAATGTGTCAGGAATCGGGACACTTGTTGATATTCAGTATTACTTTTCTTTTTTTTTTACAATTTTCTTGTGCTGAGTTCACAGCTTCATGCAGACTGGCTGAGGACAGAACCAGCAGCAACAGCAGCTGCTGGAAGGAACACAAAACAAAAAAACATTAGTTACCAGTGGTGGGCAGAGTTCCCCTAAAGCACTAATAGGGGAACTAATTTCCTGATTAGTGCGTTAGGGCTTTTGTTCATTTTAAAATTTATTAGTGGATTAGCACTTGTTAAATTTCGAAGCACTAACTGAGGTCTATAAATGTTATTGATCAACGTTAATGTTATCAGCTGAGGGTGAAAACGGTCACTTTTTGTTCATATGTCACTTATCCACCAGGTGAAAATATATGAACACAAATACAGCTGTGGAATATCAATGATAAGTCTTAAGAGACCAACATGTCAATATGTGACTCATGTTGTCTGTTTAAAAATGTTCATGGGTTGACTGGGTTATATTAGTGCTTTAGAATTAGGGGACCTAAATATTTGAGTAAGTGTTTTAGGGCTAGTGGAACTAACTTTTAGATTAGTGCTGCCCACCACTGTTAGTTACAAACAGCCTAAAATACTGCTTGAAGGACAAAAAACTGAAAAGAATACAGAAAATGACAAAAAGCCCAGGACTGACTTCTAGAATGAAAAGAGTTCAAATTTACAAAGAACTAATGGAGAGACAGAGTATAATTTGTCTAAAAGGAGATAATGATCAACTATGTTCAAATGCTTTTGTAAGGTTAATGAATACTGTAGATGTGTTGCTATCAGATGCTGATTGGATGTCGCAAGTAAGAAGGGCAATGGTTGTTGAATAATTTGGTCTAAATCCAGACTGATGTGGAGATTAAAATGTATGCTCATCAAGCTAGTTAGATAGTTTAATAAAAAATTGTTTTTAAATATGTTTACTATGTTAATACCTGAGATGGGTCTATAAGTATTAATGTTTGCAGGGTCACCCCCTTTATGATGGCGTATGACCAGATCCAAAAGATAAATTAAACAAATCAGGTCAGTGGAAATGATAAAACATAAGATGCAAGCTTATAAAACTTGATCTCACCTGCAGAACCTCAGCTGGTGTGATAGATAAAAGATCTGCTACATCTCTTCTAGACCTGGTTCTAATAAAATTATTGGGAAGGACTGGAGAATAAAGTGTTCACTGAATGCCTCTGCAATTAACGATGGTTCACTAACAGTTTTATTATTTATTTTGAGATGATTTGTAATATATTTAATATGTTTAGAATTTATTCTCTTTAAAAGTTATTTTGGATTCTTAAATTTTAGTTAAAAAGCAGTCTTTACAGTTATATGCTTTAGTGTTTCTAGTATAGGTTTTACATTAATTCTTAAACACTTTATAATCAGAATCAGTTTTGTCAATGAACAGGATTCACAGACTAGGAGATTGCTTCGGTGTAAAGGTGCAATAGGTATAAAATATAACAAATAAAGAAAATACAACAGATAAAAGAAAAATATAATACAATATATAAGCATATGTACACCAGTTCAATACAGTAATCAGAGCAGACAACATAAGCATTCAGATGAGAAGAATAATTTGTTTCTCTATATTTTTTTCCATGCCTCATCTCTCTGAATAAATGTGTAAGATCTCCTTTAACCCAAGGTTAAATGTCAACCGTTGACTTTAATTATAATCCAAGTAGCATGTTTATTATTACAACAAACTCAAGGTAGTTCCAAGCATCTTCAACAAATGCATTGTTTAAAAACTTTCCCAGATAATGTTCAGTATAACTTGAATATACAGTTCCAGGTTAATGTTGTTAGTTTTTCTAACTTTATGGAGTTTCAGTGGAAGATTTGGCATTCTAATTTTCTGAAAAAAGAAAACAATGGAATGATCACCGAAGGAGTCTGGTAATACTTCAGATTTGATCCTTCTGTTGAGATGGGAAACTATAATCCAGTCAAGTGAAGAGGAACAAGAACCAACTCTGTGTTGATCTTTTTACACATCATTTCTCATTGTGATGTTTCACTTTAAAAAAAAACATGTTTTTTATCATTAGAAGTTTCTCCCTCTCAGGTAAATTTTATCTAAAGAAAAGCTTTATTGTGTTTTATTTTTATTTATTATTTTTTACCATTTTTTTCATGTCCTGTGATTTTCTCCTGTCCTGAAAACTGAAGACCAGCTGCAACTGTAATTAAAACAGAGTAAATTGTTTTTTATCCCAACCAGCTTGAAGTGAAGAACAAAACAAACACTTTTGTGTGCAAACTGAAACATTATCAGACAGTGAAAAACATTAATCTTGAATTAAAATTAATATGTTGTGATTATATCACAAACAAAAATATAAATTTTGCTTTAGTTTAATATAATGTAGAGGTTTGGTGTTGACTGATTATCTTTATTTATGAATTGGCAGAAATATAAGTCTGTCTGATAAGATTTAACCCTCAAATATCAAATTTTGTAAAGAAAGTAAGTTTTTTTTCCAGTTAAATAAACTCCAGAAATGAAGAAATAAAATTTATATATTTTACCTGAGGCAGAGAAGTGGAGAAAAAGTTTATCAGACAAAAAAGACGAGTTGAAAATTGAAATCTCTTGTTTCGATACGACAAAAAAAAAAAAAAAAAAAAAAAAAAAAAAAATTTGCTAAGATTTATTTCAGGGAGGAGAAATGTCCCTGAATGAGTTTCTCCACATCCTCTGTGTACTTTAATACTCAAAGAGCAGAGGGAGGAGCTTTATAATGAGCCAATCTGCTGCTAATGTCAGAAAGACTGATGGAACAACAGGTTTTAGAGTTGTTTATTACATTTTATTTTCATTTGGCACCCTGTTTAGTTTATTAATGAAATAAAAGTGAAAAATCTGACCTGAGTCCTGATTTAAACCCCACCTGCTGTCACTGTAAATAAAACAAAGTAATGTTTGGATTCCTGTCAAACGATCCCTGCAGATGGTATAAGACATGAGAAATAAATAACACTTTATTTAAATCAAATTAAATCAAATCAACTTTATTTATAAAGCACTTTAAAACAGTGGCCACTGACACAAAGTGCTGTACATGAAGGGCCAAAACGAATAAAACAAATCAAACAAACAAATCAACACTAAAAACACTCAAACACTAAAAACAAGCAAAAGAAAAACAGCTAAAACAGACCAAGGTCTCAAACTGTGTTAAAATGGTAATTGAGTTTAACTTGTAAAGCACTTTATCAAGTGCCTACAGACTCCAACTGCTTCAGTCCTTCTCAAACTGATGGTGGTAAGCTACAATGTAGCAGACACAAGGCTGCTGTACACCGGTGCCACTGGGCCCTCTGACCACCACCAGCAGACAAGGCAGGTCAGTGTTTTACCTAATTTCATAATGACTGAGACAGGAACAAAATAAGGAATCAAACCAGCAACCCAATGCTTACAGGACAACTCTCTGTTGTCTCCCAATTGATCCCACTTGGCTCCCCATCTTTGACATCCTGATTCACCTGCTGTTAGGATAACTTTACTTTCCCTTCAGCTCACCTGGATTCCTTCAGGTGTTTTATGTGAAACCTTCTCTGATTTACAATGACAGCAGGTGGGTTTCAGAACATTTTGAACATTTTTCACATGTATTTCATTATTATACATCTTTGACTTCCTGATTCACCTGCTGTTATAACTTTACATTCCCTTCAGCTCACCTGGATTCCTTCAGGTGTTCTATGTGAAACCTTCTGTATTTCACAATGACAGGTGAATGACAGCAGGTGTGTTTCAGAATATTTTGAACGTTTTTCACATTTTTTTCATTAATAAACAGCTTTGACTTCCTGATTCACTTGTTGATGATAAAAACCCAGCACAGACTTGGCCAGAACCCGGACCCAGTCATCTTGAAGACACGATCAGACACGTGATCAGCTTTACCTTCAGTGGCAAGAGATAATTAAATACTGGTATTCTCAACAATAAGATGATGTATTTCAAACATCATCATACATTAGAAAAAGTTTATTTATATATGGATTCCTGCCAACGGATCTCTGCAGACTCTCTGAGCCACAGGTGAAGGAAACAAGAAAAAACACAAAGTACCACTTTATTTAAAGCACTTTGAGGAATCCAGGTGACAGCTGAGAAAATGTATTCTGAACAGGTGAATCAGGAAGTTAAGATGTTTTTAATGAGAGAAATTTGAAAAATGTTCTGAACCCCCCACCTGCTGTCATTCAGCTGTTCATTCACCTGACAAAGCAGATGTTAAACAACAAAAACAACATTAAACAAAGAAAGAAGTATCAGATTTCAGGTTTCCAATCCACAGTTTCACATTCAGTTGCACTTTCACATTTGAGACCAGAACTTGTCGCATGTGGACCTGGTTATCAAAGATATGAGAGACCGTTTAGGCCCTCAGGAGTGATCAGAGAGAGTGATGCAGATCACTACAGTTTGAAAACGTTCTGCTACATTCATGTTTCCTCTGCGAGCCACACTTCTTCTGTAAACATACACTTCAGGAAAACAGTTATAGGCTGTGGAGGACCTAAGGAGACCAGTTGTTGGAGGTTTTGGAGGACCTAAGGAGACCAGTTGTTGGAGGTTTTGGAGGACTTGAGGATACCAGTTGTTGGAGATTTTGGTGGACCTAAGGAGACCAGTTGTTGGAGGTTTTGGTGGACCTAAGGAGACCAGTTGTTGGGGATTTTGGAGGACTTGAGGAGACCAGTTGTTGGAGGTTTTGGTGGACCTAAGGAGACCACTTGTTGGGGATGTTGGAGGACTTGAGGAGACCAGTTGTTGGAGATTTTGAAGGACTTCAGGAGACCATCTTCAGGAATTAAAAAACCTAAAGACAAAATTGTTAGGAATCACAGGCCGATGTATCATCAAATTAATCTTTTGTTACATAAAGTCAGTTAAAATAGTAACTTTTACCTAATAAATACTTTGAATCTATAATTTCCTAGACTGTTAATGCTCTTTACAAAGAGCTGTGTTGCATGTATGACCTTCTATAAGAGTGGAATTAGCAGACAACAGCTCTCAAACAATCCTTGTCCTGAGTTTAAACATATAACAGGAAGTCACATTTAGCTCTCATGAAGAATGTTAGGTTTTGTAGCTGAAGTAGGACCCAAACACAGGCAGACAGATTAAAAAATAAAACAAAACTTCATTAAACCAAAGGCCAACTTGGTGGCAAAGACTGAAAACTTACAGGCACGAGAAGAACACCGAGGCAGACAGGAACCAAACAATGATTGGACGAAGGTTGAGCGAGAATGAGCCAGTATATGTAGTCAGAGGATAAGTGGAGACAACTGTGATGATTAAAAGTGCAGACAGGTGAGAAGGAAATAATCTAGAGAGAGCTGAGAACTGAGGTGAAGGAGCAATGGTACAAAGAGGGCATAAGAGGGAGACAGAAGACAAAACACAAGACCACAGATCCTCACAATGAAGACCATTTCAAAGTTAAAAATAACATCCTCGTCATCAAGAAACTTTAGTCTGTTGTCTAACATCAACATTTGAGGAATGATGAAGAGCAAGATGGCGCCAGTGTATGTGGCCTGCCGTCTCTCTGCTTGGCTTGCACTTTTGTTTTTATGTTGTATGTTAACTGTTGAGTCTCAGCATGTGTACAATCGCCAGTTTCTCCTGGATCTTCGACAAAAAGTCAGGAATATAAGTGTGTTTGATTGTGGTGGGCAGAGAACGTTACCTCCTCTCCTATCGGAAATTCCAGCTGATCTCCTCCAGGCACCGGCATTGCCTTCTCGGCGCAAACGTCATCGACGCCGCGGTAAACGCGGAGGGCAGCTGGTAAAATTGAAGATCTGCCTGGCCCATTATTCTTCAACTTTCCGAAAAAAACATGGATTATTTCCCTTGTCTGTGGCACCTTAGTGCTTTTTCGAACCTATTGACACCTGTCTGGTACCTGTCACCAGCCTGGACTTGGGTTTTCGACCCCGTCCCTCCTGCATGTCTCAGCTCCGTCACCGCGGGGTGAATCATCAGAGTCTGAAGACGTTGCCCCGGGCTCCCCTGTCCGCCGGATCGCAGGCCGTGGTTCCTGCCAAGATTGGTCTGGTGAACGCCAGATCTCTGGAAAACAAAACTTTTATCCTGAGGGACTTTTCCCACTCAAGTCGTTTGGATTTTCTCTGCGTGACAGAGATATGGATCGAGGCCGGTTATTCCAGTGCCTTTGTGGAATTTTTACCGGACGGTTGTTCATATCTCAACTCCTCTCGGATGTCAGGCCAAGGAGGAGGAACAGCGGTTGTTTTTAAAAAGGATTTTAAGTGCAAGCAGTGTGCTGCACCGTCTTTCTCCAGTTTTGAAGTGACTTTATTTGAGGTGAGTCATTCTGATCAACCGGGGTTGTGTGCCATCATCTACCTACCACCCAAATATAATAAGGACTTTTTAAATGACTTTTCGGATTTTCTGACAGGAATAATGACAGATTATGACCGTGTCCTTATTGTTGGGGATGTTAATATACATGTATGTTGTCCTGAGAAGATGGACTTTCTCAGCCTCACTGACTCTTTTAACTTGGTGCAGTGGGTAGCTGGTCCCACTCATGAACCTGGACACACGCTGGACCTAGTCCACTCTCATGGGTTGTCTGTGACTGACCTGGAATTATGTGACAATGGGATTTCTGATCATATGTCTGTTGTATTTGATATTGATTTTTCCCGTGCTGCAGTTAAACCTTGTGCTCCTGCTCTGCGCCGTAGAGTTTTTAACCCTTCTGTTGCTGGTCAGTTTTCTGATGCCTTTGAACAGCTCTGTGCACCTTCTGTCTCTGATACGGAGCAACTAAGCTCCTGGTTTGACACCTCTTGTCAAGCCATGCTGGACTCTGTGGCTCCATCAAAACTGATGCAGCCCAGGGCCAGACGTGAGCCCTGGTTCAATGAAAGAACACGTGCAGCCAGAAGATAGTGCTGCAGAGCTGAACGAAGATGGAGAAAGGACAATTTACTGGTTTCATTTCACATTTTAAAAGACTGTCGACGTCGGTATCATAACACTGAGGCCAAGAGAGAACATTTATCAAACATTATTATGTCTCATCATAACAACCCACGTGTGTTATTTCAAACCATCGACTCTGTTCTTAAGGCCCCACAACCTGTGTGTCTGG
>JAUBOC010000001.1:25176873-25187033 GCA_032275365.1 Anablepsoides cearensis
AAACAAAAATCCAGAAAAATACAATGTATGATTTTTAAATAATTAATTTCCATTTTATTGTGTGAAATAAGTATTAGTGTATCAAAAGTGTATCAAATACTTGTTCTCCCCACTGTATCTTGATAACGGCTAACGCCAGATAACGATGCAGGGATGCACTTACCTTTTTATCAATTTAACGCAGTTGCCGGACATTGTCAGTCCTCTTCATTGTAGCCACTGCTTTAGTTGAGCGTCGCTACTCAGACCCAAACTGAACGAGTTAAATGTGAAAAGGAAGGATTTTAAAGCATAATGTGCACCTTTAAAAGCAAAACGAGCTAACCAAACTGCAGCTGCTCAGTAACTTGATAGATGATGTTAGACAATGAACCAGTTTATTGGGTTAGTTAAGTTTTCACCCTCTTGTTGCCGTCTAACCAAACACAAATTCTCATTTTACCCAAGCTAAGCAGAGTTATTGCATTTCTTGTTTTGCTATAATCATTAATATGTCAGTGAGGGTGTTCCTGCGCTCTTCTTCTTTCAAATATCACCGGTACTTTTGGCCACCCTGGTGGGTGTGAACCCGCTGTACTCTCCATCCAGGTTCGGATAGTTGTTCCTGATTCTCCAGACGCTGCAGCTGGGGATGACTGGGTGTGTGTCAGCAGGCGGGACCCCAAACCTCCAGCTGATGTACAGTCTGTAGGCGCAGTGACGCAGGGCGGCGGTCTGAAACCCACCCACCGGAGGACCCAGAGGGTCCTGGTAGAGGAGGACGGCCTCCAACATCGAGCGACGCAACACCAGCTGCTGGAAAAGAGGAGAGGAGGTGATGCAGACGCCGTCGCTCCGCCTGCAGCACAGCTCCTCCTGTGGGAGGGAGGAGGGAGAGCAGCAGTCACATTTACACCACGCAGGACGGCCATGTTTGGAGTTCTGGTCCTGATTACAGACGAGGGGAGGCTGAGCGCCGTGGTCCACACTGACATCCAGCTGCAGGAGACACAGGATGGCTCTCAGGTGTCCTGAGTCCTCCTGACGGGAGCAGACAAAGCTTAGAGTAGAACCAATCAGCACCAAGTGAAACCAAAATAAGAAATTAAAACTGCTTAGAAACCCTACGTTTATAGATCTTTAAGAAACATTGAGCTTAAGACTTCTTTTCATTCTAATCACATGTGGAAATTGTAAGAAACAAATTTTTCCTAACACCAGCTTTTATATATAAAAAGACATTTTCACTATTTAGCTCACTTTTAAAATCAGAGTTAAAATAAATTCCAGTATTTTTTTTGATATTTAGCCAATTTTTTTACATGTTGCTAATTTTTACTAAATATTAAATAATGTATGTCTATATTAAATCTTAATCTAAATGTAAAAGGTAAATCTTAAATGTTAAAGGTTACGTTTAATAATTTTTAAATGGAACATAGTCTAAGCTGCTGGTGAGCAGCATTTGTTATGGCGTAATCAAAGGCTAACGCTAAGGCTAACACGCCCCTACAAGCAGTAGAGTTAGGGGCCACAAATTTGTTCAACATCCTTGCACAAATCCTTCGTATATAAAATTAACCGGTCACATATATACCAATAATTGTAACATAATGTAATATTATTAAAAAAGCTTTCATTTTTACAGTACATGGATAAATATTCTCAAAAATATTCTCAAATATTCTGAAAGCAGAACTGCCCCTGCCTACAAGACTTCAAACTGCTGGAGCACAGGCACCACCCAAGTTGTTTTCAATTAACCTATTTTGAATTAAAATTTTAAATGACATCTTTCAGCAGTGTTAGCATCGTTAGCAGCATTAGCATTAGCTTTTGTCACAGGAAGATGATGTCACAACAAAACCTGGGCACCAACAGCAAAGACAGTGTTCCATTTAACTATTCTTCAATGTAAACTTTATTATTTAGCTGCAACATTCAAGCTTTAATTTTTACATTTAGATTCAGGATTTAATATTTATTATTTATAATTTAAATTAGTAAAAAGTAGCAAAATGTAAGAACAGTGAGCTAAATATTGAAAATGTTTTAGTTGCATTCTTGAACCTTTTATTTTGGTGCCTCATAGTTCTGTTGGTGTTAATGGGATGACTCTCAGCTACTACCAGGATAACATTTAGCTCATTGTTTGTGAGAGTTTTGGGGTCACCTTGCGTTGATGAACAGACATGGGTTTGATGTTCTGTAGACTTTTTTTGTGAGATCTCTTGACCAGACGGAGCTTCTTCTCATCAACGTAGGACACACAGAGGACGCACTGCGGCACACGACACTCGTTAAAACAATCACTTCAACGATGGTTCGACTGCAAACAACGAGTCGCATTGGACCGTTTATCACCTGCTGCTGGTCCTGGACCGACTCCACTTTCCTCTCAGAGTAGTTCTGTCCGGCCTCTGCAGCGTAACAGCTGGTTTCAATCAGCCAGTCGAGGAACACTGTAGTCTGCAGATAAATACAATTTTAACAATTTCACACCAATAAATCAAATATCCCTTTCTGACTTTACTTTAACCTCAAACATTTACTTTTTGTATTCAGACAAATTGAAAAAGTCAAAAGAAAATGTAATTTATATATCAGAACATTCAGCTCCTTCAGGACATTCTGTCTGACATTTGTTACTTCAGTCACTTGTATTTTTTGAGATATTTAGCTTTTTGATTTTTTTTTTAAGCTTTATTTGCCTTTTTTTAAATGAATGGAGTGGTCTTCAACATCTTTTAAAACATTTATAGATCTTTAATGGTTCTGGTTCTGCATTTATTTTTATTTCAGTATGCTAATTTCAGCTTCCTTTAGCTTCTTTTTTGCTCATTTTAGCTTTTTTGTTTTGCATTTTTCAACTATATTTCAACTTTTTAGGCTAATATTAGTTTTGATGTGCTTCTTTTACTTCTTACTGTTAATTTTAGCTTTTTATGTTTCTTTCAGCTTCATTCTGCAGTTTTTTTCCTTATTTCTTTTCAGCAACTCTTTAGCGTTTTTTTTTTTTTTCCTTCAACTAAATTCATGTTTTGGTGGTCTTTTACGCATTTTGGCTTAATTCAGCTAATAAATGCTCCTTCAGTTTATTTTTGCTAATTTCAACATTTTAGCTACTTTTCAGCTATTTTCAGCTTTTTTCAGCTAAATATACATTTGTGCTAATTTTAGCTTCTTACAGCTTAATTCAGCAAATACGTGCTCCTTCCTTCTGTTAATTTAATCTTTTTATGCTTTTTGTGATAATTTTAGCTTCTTACTGCTTAATTTTGCAAACATGCTCCTTCAATGAAGACACCTATTAATTTCAAGGTCACAAAATAAAAAGTGAAGGTCATGTTTTACCTTCTTTTGTCTACATTTTAACGTTATTTTTTAAATTTGGTCTGTAAATTGTAGCTTTTTAATGCTACATTTTTTGCAAATATTTACTATTTTCTGCTAACTTTTGCAACATTTCTGCTCTGTTCGGCTTTTTTTAACACATTTTTGCTGTTTTTCTACAGGTTTTCTCTTTTGTCTTATTACTTTCAGCAAACGTCAGCCATTTTCTTTTTTGTTTGTTTGTTTTATTGACTAATACTTTCAGCTTGGCTTCAGCAGCTTTCAGCAAAAATATTTTAGCATTTACAGGGAATGCAAATTCTCTAGTTAACTTTATTTTTTTAGTTTTTGCTATGACTTTTGCTTTTCTTGGAACTGATTGTTCTTGGACAACAAAACTACTTTATTATTTTTGTGCATTTAGTTCCAGATTAAGCTTCTCAGAGCTCAAACTGTTTTAGTTTGTCTGCAGATAAAGTGACACTAAAGCCTGGATTTCCACACTGAGTACTGCTTTGTGCTCGACACAGAGGGAGGATGACTGCATGAATGGACACTGCTTTACGTGGGCACTCACCAGAGCGTAGTACGACAGCGTTGAACCGATGTAGATGATGAGCTGAATGAAGCTGAACTTTCCCGCCTGAAAAACAAAATCAAACTATTTCTCCTTCAGAAGAAAACAACCAGTCCAGCTCGGTGAGAGGAAACCCAAAGCTCCCACCTGTCCGAACACCATGACATCAAATCTGATCCCAAAAGCTTTGTAGAGCATTCGCTCCTCCACTCCGTTCACTGAGCTGTACTTTGCAAATCTGAGCAGAAAACAGCAGATGTGACTCAGATTCTCGTTGTTTCATGCTCTCTACAGCTCCTGACACAAAGCTGACCGTCGTCACCTGAAGTTGAGGCCGGGGTACAACGTCCTGTTGCTCTCCCTCTCGTCCAGACGCCTGAAGGAGTATCTGGGGAGGCAGCGCTGCATGAGCGGGTCCAGGTTGCAGTCCTATTTGATCTGTATGCCGATGACACCCCCCTGTGTTCAACAGTGGAAACACAAACCTGGACTGACCATAGTTTCACAGAAAAACCCACAACACTGAATAAATCCTTGTTTACTGGATTTATCTACTATGATTTTACGATTGTTTATGTTTTAACATCTTTCTAAACAAAAAAAGGGAGGAAACTATTCCCTAAAACAAGCCACAGATTGTAGCTGCACAAGAAAATTCATTCATCCTGTGAAGGAAAACAAAACACACTAAATCAGACATTTATCTACACAAACTAAAGAATGTTTCCTCCTTTTTCTGAAGGACAGTTTCATTTCCTCATTGAGTGATTTGCTGTCAGCAAAATACGTAAGAGGATTAGGGCCACTGGAAAAAAAAAAAGAATTCTGACTTTAAACTCGGAATTCTGAGAAAAAGTTGAAATTCTGACTTTTTTTCTCAGAATTCAACAAAAAAAGTCAGAATGTTTACTTTTTTAGCAGAATTCTGGCTTAAATCTTAGAATTCCAAAAGAAAAATCCGAATCCTGACTTTTTTTTAGGTTTCTGAAACAAAATCTGCTTTTAAAGTCAGAATTTATTTAATTTTTTTCAGGGGCCCTACTCTTCTTTCGTAGCAAAAGGCTCAAAAAGGAAACAAGAAAAAGATAAAGCGGTTTGCTGCATCCAGACATTCAAGAGAAATTCTCTCATCTCACCTCCACTGCCAGGTCTGCAAACGTCTCCCCGGCCTCTCGAACCATGTCTCCTAGTCTGAAGATGGGACACAGCGAGTCGTTTACACGGCTGCAGCTCCTCAGGTAGGAGCCGTCCATGTGTGGGAGGATGTTCCGTCTGGAAAACAAATCAAAGTCAGCGTTTAAATGATATAAGCTGCACGCCCTGTTTTATCTGTTCTTCTCATTTGGCAGGAAAAGAAAAGGGGGAAAGACTTTCAGACAAACAAAAGTTAAAATCATTGCATATGAAGGTTTAAAATCTCAAATCAGTCCCACCGGATGTAGTTGAAGGCAGGAAATCTGATGTTGTTCTTGATGAGAACGGTGAAATTCTCAGCTGCTGCCAGCAGAGCAGGCCTGTGACCCAAAACAGTTTCAATAAAACAGCAAAACTCTTGATTTATTGGAATAAGACGGATGATTGGAGTCAGATTTAAGAAATGAGCGATAATTTAATAAATGCTAACAGACCTCGGAGGAGTTGTCCTCGTTTCTACCGGGCACCACGCAGAAACTTCGCAGGTTTTCTTCATCACGTCAAACTTCACACACGAGCCGGTCTGAATCCCTGCAGAGAAGAAGAAAAGAAGAAAATTCTGCCTCAACAGACGGGAAATCAAAGCAAGAGAGGAACTGAGGAGGCCTTAAGAAGAGCTACAGTTTAAAATGATTGCAAATAGCATAGTTAGCCTTAAATATTAAATGAATAAACCTGGAGGACTAACCAAAACTTTCTTCAACAGGACAGCTCTAAATCTGAGGCCATGTTGGTCGGTACTTTCTAGGTTTTTGTCTTTACAGTGATGAGTAAAAATCAATAAAAAATAGTGAATAAAAACAGCTGGTCTACCATGACTCTGCTGGTCCCAGGCTCCTGGTTCACAGTCCTTATCAGTCCGGCACAGTCTGCCTTTAGAGGGATTCTGGAATAAAAGACACATTGACATTACTTAATTATCCAATCGAGTATTACCCTACCACAATATGTTCTAAAAATCTATTAATTCCTAAACAATCAGCCACCGTTTTGTTTGTCTGCTTCCTCGTCATCTCTCCAAATGTCCCATTATGTAAATGCTCCAGTAAATACCATCTAGTCCTTTTACCATAGAATAGTTGATTTTCAAAATACAAAAAGACTGTTTTCCATAAATGCGGAGGCCCAAGAAGTAGAGGGGAACATAAATTGGGGGCTCGTCCGGGATCGCAGCAACACGTTCTGGTTGGTATGTGGTCAGAAATGTTTAATATTTTATCTTCAATCTAAAACACCAAGAACAAAAACATCCAAAAATCATAAATACACAAAACAGATAGTGAGAGATAAGTGGGAGGGGCAACAGGACAGTGCCAAAGTGAAACTGATGTTAGCAAATAAAACAAAATAAATGAAATTTAATTTAAGTACCTCTGGACATTTTCCTTGCTTTTGATTTTTTGTTACAATGACATTGGTCACTACAAAGAAGGAGTTCTTGTCCTTAAAAAAAGAAAAAGAAAGAAGAGAAATATCAAAGTTTCACATTAAAAATGTTTACAGCCTGGTGAACGACTGAGCTCTCACCTGTGAGGACCCACTGTAGTCCACCTCATCCCAGACCGCCTCTCCGATCCCGGGCACGCGGGTCTGAGCGACGCCCTTCACCTTGGTGGTGACGGAGCTCACCACGAGGTCAAACTGCTGGTAGTTCCTGTTCCACAGCATCACAATACTGACAAAATAAAAGAGTCTGTGTGTTTCCAGCTCACTGGACAACTTTTAATATGAAACTACAGATTTAACAAAACATTTATTTGAGTATTCAGATAGTTCTGATATTCATTTTGTTTTTACTGGAACAAAGATGTTAAGGAGATCACATAAAAATGACGAGCCCAGACCTTTTTAAAACTTTAAAAGAAAGCAATAAAATGTTAATCAAACCAAGTTTTTTAATAAACTGGGCTGAAATTAAACACAAAAAGATTAATTTTAAAATCTAAATGTGTTCCCAATGCGTTCATATTATTCAGGAACAGGTTTTTAGAAAGACAAGGTTTTAGAACTAAACAGATCAGCCCAACTGTCAAGCACGGTGGTGGAGGGCTGATGATTTGGGTTTATCTCTAATTAATTTGTTTGTTTTGAATTGTATCTAATAATAATACTTGGGCAAATAAATGGTTTCAACAGTGTTTTTGCCTTCTACCAGTCTGGTTCAGGCAGCAGATTGAGTTTTGATCAAAACAAGGAACTTTTTGAGGAGTGAAACTGAAAGAAAGAGCTAAAAAGCACATTAGTTTAAATGCTGTGATTTAAACAAGCAGCTGCTGCGGGGAGGATCCCCCCTCCTCCTCCTCCTCCTGCGGGATGAAGATGCGTGGGCTGCCAGATTCCACGCCTGCACTCACCAAATGAAGAGCAGGATGGCTCCGTTCAGGCTCCACTTCAGAGAACCGAGCCGGACGCTCCGGATCCGGACCAGCTTGTTGGTCTGGTACTGGCACAGACCGAGCGGGTCGCAGCAGGACATGCTGGGTTTCTGCAGGGAGGAAGCTCTGAGTCCGGTTCTTCCTGTGTGGACCGGACCTTCTGAGTCCGGTTCTTCCTGCGTGGACCGGACCTTCTGAGTCCGGTTCCTGTGTGGACGGGTCACATGTCCTGCAGCAGCTGCAGCATCAATCACTTTAATTCATATTTGCAGTGTGCCAATAAAACTTGGATTTCATACAGTAATTTTTTTTATTCTTTTAATAAAACAAGATTTAACAATTTAACTAATATAGTTTTTGTTTGATTTAATTAGCAACTAAAACAACTAGAATTTTTTTTAATTACAAGTCTTAAAACTTGCTATTTAATTGCATTTATTTAAATGATAGTTTTAAAACACGTGTCTACTGAACGCAAATTAATCATATAAATGTGTAAAAAATAATTTCTTTAAAGAGCCACCAGGTGGGAGCATTTCACTTTTTTATCTCTTGATCCAATTCTGCACTTTGTGGTGTTTTATAATTAAAAATTTCTTACTCTAGAAAGTCTTTTTTCCTCCCTTAACATGTCAGAAACACTAAATTTTTATTATTCTATGAAGATGTGAAAAATAAATCCAGCAGCTGGGCTCCAGCAGAAGAATTTGACATTTTTGTTTTCTGTCCAGATAAAGAGCTTTTTGTCTCCAGCAGGACAAGAGGACTGTTGTGTTAAATAAATAATAAAAACTGATCCTCAGTGACTCTCAGGCTCTGAAACTGGAATGAAAAGACAATAATTTAAAACAGCATCAGCCTACATAATGATAAATTACAATATGTTGGAAATATGTTTGGTAAAAAACAGCAAATATGATTAAGTAGTAAAGTAAATCTTTAAGCCTAATATTAGTTTCCACAAACTGTATAAATATGAAGTGATTTTGTGATTTTAGACAAAGAAAGGATTGAAACGTTTGGTGTTTTTTTGATGATTTTCAACTAAAATCATTTATTTCAAAGCAGCAGTTTTTTGAAAACAAACATTTTTTTTCTTTTTTCCATCAGTTGAAGAACTTTTGAAGCATTGGTTTGAGCCACTCCAGATGACTGTTGTTCTGCATCTTCTGCTGCAGGCCTTTGTTGTCCAGGAGCCTCTCGTGAGCTTGGTCGAACAGTTTCCCGCCGAGCTCCTTCTTCACTCGCTCCCTCCAGGCCGTCAGCTTCGGTCGGCCCTCGAACCCGTCCACGCCGTTCCCCAGAGGCTGAAAACAACACAACAGGTGGTCAGAACACGCTTCATTAGTGCAGATTCTGTAACATTTGCACATGAAGCGGGTTATTTACCTGCATGATCTCCACCACAGCCACCACATCAGCCACAGAGATCTTACTGCCCACGATGAACGCTTTGTCCTGCAGGAACTTCTCCTCCAGCAGGTTGAGGGACTGCTTCATGTCCTCCAGAGTCGCGTCCAGTTTCTCCTTCGGGGCCTCGGAGCCCATGGCGAATGGATACAGAGTCTGATCACAGATTTATCAGATTTTAACATATATTGCACAATAAAGCAGAGCAGAGTGAAGCCTTGCAGAGCTGCAGCATGACAGAAGACTTTTACTCAGATAAAAAGCTCCTAACGTGCCAATAACAATGTTTGAGAGCGTTAATGTTTAATGTGATTTCAAAAGCAGCACTAATATTTGAACTGATAAAAAAAAGAATTGTGCAAAGAGGCGAGTTAGCGGAGAGCAGGGGGACTACGGACCTTCAGCAGGAAGACCTTTGAGCAGTGAGCTCTGAGGTTCAGGTGCTGCCAAGACAAGTATTCATTAACACGAGCCCGCTGCTGCAGGTCGGCAGGAAACCAGTGGTCCGCTACTGACGCCGAGCATTTCTGCACCAGGTAGGTCAGGATGGCAGTGCTGCAAAATCACATCCAAATATCAGAATGTATCAGTTACTTTTAGCTGTTTTTACTCTCTAGACTTGAAAAAACAGGAAATTAATATTCAACAATAATAAATTAGACTCACAAAGTGTCTAAAGCACGTGTCAAACTCAAGGTACCACCATAACGCTCATGTGACCCTCAATGAAAGTGAGTTTGACCCCCCTGGTCTAAAGATTCTCATCCTGCTCCATTTCCTGCTTTAAAATCCTAATTATTCACATTTAAATCCTTCAGTTCTTTATAAAGTGGAACTGCAATGCTTTGGTCTGAATTCCTCCTTACTGTCACCCCACAAGCCCCGCCCCTTTTCTGAGTTGTGTCTCATGTATTTCTCAAACCTAAAAATCAAGACTTTTGACAGCATCATGTCGTCTGCTTTCACTCACCACAGAAATTTCCACCTTTTTCTCCCCTTCTTTCTCTTGTATTGATGACTAAACCTGATTTATTTCCACACCTTATTTTAATTCCTCTGTATTATGACTGAGACCAACACTCAGGTGGGAGACCCCCAGACCACTTGGTGCAGTTTCTGAGGTGGTGCAGAGTATTCTTCTTCTCAGTCTAACTCAGACCCCTAATCAACTCGTTTTAAAGCTGTCTCTTTGAATCCAAACAGGCCACTTCACACACCACCCGCTTCGGATGGTATCATCCATTAAATGGACGTTATTAGCCAGTACCAGTCCCATACAATGGCTTCAGACT
>JAUBOC010000001.1:25201353-25212653 GCA_032275365.1 Anablepsoides cearensis
TATTGAAAACTCAAGACAGCCATAACATTATGTTTCTTTACAAGTGTATGTAAACTTTTGACCACAACTGTATGTTGTGAGAGTGAAATGTCCTCAACGTGCAGTAGTGTCAGATGTTAGGATGTCTGCAGAACTCAGATATGAACCTTGTTTAGACTAAAAACCAGACGCAGACATATTAGACCACAATGCATCACAAAATGCTCATTTCCAGCATCAGTATCTGCAAAAAGGTCTGATGGTGATGGAGGTTACAGATATTTTCTGGGATCAGGATCATTCGGCTCAGCTCACCATAAAGACTCTCAAACTTGTACAACTTAGTACTGATTAGTACGCAGGGCATGACTGGAGATGGAAATTACACAAAAATAGACAATTTTCCCACTGTAGTCTCAGTGAATGGGTGTTTGCAACCAGGAAGCAAGGATTTTCAAAATTATTTTTTGTTTTTTAATACTTTATTTTCATTATTAAGGCAGTGCATTGAACAAAATGACTGTGCTAGCAACTTTAGAACAAACTGTAGAGCTTGATCTTTCAAAAATATACATTTTTTTATATAGTCTGGTGGAAATATTCCATATTGGACGTCCTTATAAAAAGTGTTTGTGTGTCAAATTCCAAACCCCAGTTGTGTAATAAAACGATTTTCTAAATGGTTTCACCGTCTTTTTGGTCATGCATAATATTTTGTTACCCGTCTCCTCCCACCTTTATGACTTAATCTACTAAAATATACTTTTAAAATGAAGACAGGCAGGTTTTTTCACATGAGCGTTATGTTTGTAACTAACTTTGACATTTGTGTTTAACTTCGGCTAAACACAAAACCTCCTGATTGCCGCTAACAAACAATAACTGAGCTCTACCTGGTATTTCCTGAATAGAAACAGTGTTTTAACATGTCCTCTAACAAACACTGAAAAGTTGTGTATTACTTACTAAATATTACTTAAAAACTCCCAGAAAATTGTAAAACAGCCGAAACACTGAGTTCATTTAATTCAAGACTGAAAACCCACCTGTTTAGAGTTGCTTATGAAACTTAATAAATGAAACATTAATCAACATTTTGATGTGTAACAAAGGTACCTGACAAACTGGAATGATTCAGTTGTTAATTGTTTGTTCTATGACTTTGTATTTTTTGTGTTTTTATGATGTAAAGTGCTTTGAACTGCCTTGTTGACTGATTGATTGATAAATGTTAAATAAATAAATACTATTAAAAGTAAAAGTAACCGTTTTACTCACAGTTGTGGGGAGTAGCTGCTGTTTTGAATTATGAACTCTCCCACTTTCCTACTGGGAATTCCCACTTGAGAGGGGCATTCCATTTAAATTCACAACTTGTAACTGGGAAATTCCCACTTCACAGTACAACTATGCTGTAGCAAAAATATCCCAAAAAATGCATCAAATTTTAAATTGAACCCTGAGCAGCTCCACCTACTGGTGGGACGCTGTCATTTTGCTGGTAAAATAATCACCATGTATTAACTCTCACAGGCCAAGTTAAATGTTGTGGTGGGCCACATTTGGCCCGCAGGCCTTGAGTTTGACATGTGCATTACTGATACTGAAGCAATCAGTTTTATTTTTTAATTTAGGGTCTCTGAACGATCCATGAAAGTGGAAAAAATGTCAATTTGGAACATCTTTAAAGGTTGTGGAAGTTTTGTAGTTTCAATACTTTACATTCAGTTGATTTGTTGTTTTGTAAAATTACATCAGAACCCCACAAACAACTCTTTGGTTTGGTCTAAACTGGCTTCTGATTGTAATTAAAACTTTGTATTGAGGTGACAATAATGACAGAAATGACTTGTGTCACTTTCTTATTTTTACTCTTTCATAACGGAGCTGATGTGGTGCAGAACCTGTTTCCTCGTCAGTGAATTTCATTTTATTACAGCCTTTTTTCTTTTCGTGTGTTAAAACAGCCCTTAGCAAACCAACAGGAAATCACAGCTGAATTCTTTGCAGCTATTAGTGGTTGTAATTATACAAGTCATCTTAAACTGACTCACTTGGAGGCCCTTTTTTTCTCTTCTTCTTTTTCTTCTTCACAACAAAACGTTGGAGCAGAATCAGAGGATTCATCTGAGCAGCTGCAAAAATAAATCAACAGACGGGAACATTTACTGTTATTACGGTAATGAGCATTAGTCTTAAACCACCATGGATTTATGGATTTATTGACTCTAATAAGCTTTTTTTTTAATTTAAAACTTCAGTCAGTAGTTAGCTGTCCGCGGCTGTTGTTCAGTCTGGACAGCATCAGGCAGCTTGTGCTTAAAAATCTAGAAAAGTTGAGGATAAATTCATATTGATTTTTTTTTATCACAAATAAATAAAGAATTGGAGTTAATACATCAGATCTGATCAGATTAAATAAAGAGGAAAAAATGTGCTCTCTGCAAGCAAAAAGTGCACCGACTAAAACAACTGAGTTGTTTTTATTTACATTCTCTATCTTGTGTTTAACTTTATTTACACAGATTGATCTCATTAAGCAGGAAGATGCTCCTTCACTGGAACATCCTGTTTACAGGTAAACAGTTTATCACAACAACAACTGCGCTGCTTGCATAAGTAATGACTGAGAAAAATGTTAATTTCAAGTTCCAGAGAATCTATTTTTAGCTGAGGAGCATCGGTTAATCACAAACAGCAGCCAGAGCAAAAAACTATAGATGAGAAAGAAAGACTGCAGCTGCAGAAATGACAACAGCAGAAACAGCTGCTGGTTTGGAGCCGATGGAACAAATACATTTTACAGATGACATGTTGGAAATTTAATGTTTTAAACAATTAAAGAAATGTATCAACCACTGAAACTGAAGGAGCTGAAACAGAAATGTTGAAGCTAAAAGATGCTAAATATGAGCTAAAAGCTAAAAAGGAAAAATGGGTAGCTAAAATTCAGATGCTAAAAGCAGCAAAGGGTTAGTTGGAAGATAAACACAAAACACTAACCAAAATTAACAAAAAGTTTGCTAAAAGTAGCAAAATGATAGCTAGATGCTAAATGAAGCAAAGAGCTTGAAGACAAAAATAGTAAAACACTAGCTGAAAGTTAAACGTAGCAAATAGGTAGCTAAATGCTAAAAGTAGTGAAGGGCTAGCTGGAAGATAAAAGCAAAACACTTGCCAAAAGTAGCAAAAGGGTAGCTAAAACTAGCAAAATTGTAGCTAGATGCTAAAAGTAGCAAAGGCCTACTTTGCTACGAGAAGGTAAAAACTCTAGCTGAATGCAAAATGGTAGGTTAATGATAAAAGCAGCAAAACAAACAAAATGTTAGCTAAAGTAGCCAACAAATAGGCAGAAAAACAAAATATAGAAGCTAAAAGAGGCAAGACACTAGCCAAAAGTCAATGTAGTTATAGCTTATAGCTAAAAGCTAGGCTATAGCTAAAAGAAGCTGTAAAGACAAAAACAGTCAGTTTTCTGAACCAGAAATCAAACAATTAGAACATCTAACAATGGTTTAAATAAACTGAAGATATTTTTATGCATTTCTGAGGTAATTTTTGTCTGACTCAGCATTTAATCACATTCTGAGAATTCAATGGAATCAATATCATAATCCCTCCCATTTTTTTTAAATGGCACAGAGTTTAAAAAAGTTCCCAGTTTGTTTAAGATTTCCCTGAAGTCTGAACCAAATGTTTTGGTCCAGTTTAGCTGGTTTTACAGACAAACTGAACATTTCTCTACATCTCTTTTTTTTCTTTCTTTCTTTTTTTCAATTGAACCTTGAAGATGGTTTATAATCTTTAGTTTTGTCTATATCAAAGTTCTGTCTGTTCTTAAAACTCATGTTCTCTCCCTCATTTCCATCCCAATTATCTCTCAATTTTCAGAGAAACGTTCAGGAAGTAATCACTGGATTAGCTACATGGATTCAATCCAAGTAGGCTGCCAGCCAATCAACACAAAAATTACCTAACTCAGTCAATTTTACAGATATTCACCTAATATTTGATAGTTATTCACTTATTCTGAGCCTGTCATCCTGACTGACTGAAAGGAGGCGGGCGATATGCATTCATTTAAAGGCAAGATTTTAATTTAAAGGTTGATTAAATGCATAAATTGTGCATATTTCTTTTTTGTTTTTGAGTAAAGTAAAATGTGTGAATATTTAAATACACATTTCTTCGTGTGGTTTTATAAATATTTTTACATGCAGTCATGAAATTAGTTTTTTATTCTTTATTTTGCACAAAAAGTTTGTTTAAGTTTTGGTTCGGAACACAAAGAGTTAAAGGTGTCACGTGGGTATAGCGGCTGGTATTATCAGCCCCGGGCTGTGAAAAAAAATGTATGAGTAGGAACAAAAAAAAAAAAAAAAAAAAACTAAAGAGAACAAAGAAATCAGAGTGTATTTAAAGAGAAGCAGCCGTGCGTCTCCCCGCACTCAGCTGCGCCAGAACCCGCCGGTGCGCCTGCAGGATGCGGACTTCTCTGGTCGTGTGTTGCTGCGTCTTTGCGCTGCACTGTGTCCCGGGCGTGCTGGGGCTTCCAGTGCGCAGAGCCGGCAGGTACAAAGCGGCACCGGTGAGTGTTTTCAAGCCTTTGTTTGGATCTGAAGCTCATTTTATTTTGCGCAGAATAAAGTTTTTATCTTAAAACTGCTGGAAAACCATTCATTCCTGTTCTTTTAAAGGTAGTTTTACTCTGAATTTTTCTATTTTTTGAGTGACTTCCCTCCCCCTTTGAACACACACTCACACGCGCACTCATGCGCAACAGATTGTTTCATTTGAGCAGAGTTTGCTCCAAAACAAACAGCCCTATAAAAGTTTAGCTTCAGGTTCAGGAATGCGCCTTTTCACATCTCTGCACGCCTCCTCCTCCTCCTCTTCATCAGGACCGATGACAACACTAATGTTGTCATTTTCTAAATGACAACATTAGTGTTGTCATTTAGAAAAGTGTTATTTTATTTAAACCTGCCTCTGTAATCAGCTTGAAGGAATGACTATCATCACTATTTGTGCTAATTTAGCAATAATCCCTGTTGTTTTTCCTGTTTAGTTGTATATATATTACGTCAGCTACTTTCAGCTATTTTAACCTATCTGATGCTTTTTTTTTAGCTCATTCAGGAGCTGAGTTTGTAACTTTTTTAAAATATTAATCTCTCATTGAAATAAATCAGTTTTTTTTTTGTTTGCGTAAAATGTGTCCTTTTCTAATTTTTGTTTTTTGGCAATTGTAGCTTTTACCTTTAGCTAATTTTAGGTTTAAGCTACTCTTTTGCTAAATATCGCTTTGTGTTCATTTTTCCTTAAAAACATTATTGTGGTCATATGACAAACAGTTTTATAAGCTAATGTTTGGCAGAATTAAGCTTTTAACTACCGTTACAGTAATTTAGTTTAATGGTACTATTGTGTAATTTTTAGATTTTAGTTATTTTTGCTTGATTTAGCTTTCAGCTAATGTTTTCTTAGCTTTTGCTTAGATTTTGCTATATTTAGCTCTTTGTTCCAGTTATCCCAATTGTAACACTTATCTCTGTTTTTGCTCATTTTAATTTAGGCTACTGTGCTAGTTTTAATTAGAGCTGGCTGGTTGTAGGTTTTAGCTGTTTTGCTAAACATAGCTCATTTTAACTTTCAGACTGTTGAGTTGATTAGATAACACTTTTGCAGAATTTGGCTTTTAATTGTTTTGGTGAATTTTTTTTAGCTATTTGCTCATCAAAGGTTTTAGCCATAGTTGTTTCTATCTAGCTGATTCTATCAATACATTTTTGATCATTTTAGCTACTTTTTTAGCTTTTAGCTGCACTTTTCTACTTTCAGTAGCTATTGTTCACAATAATTTAGCATTAGCCCTGCTTTTTTGCTAAATTTTTAGCTTTTATCTTTAGTTAAGCTAGCTTTAGTTTTTGCCAATTTTAGCATTTATATTTTTTAATTTGATCTTTTAGCTATTGTTATGCTAATTTTAGCTTCTGTTCAGCTTGTTTTACCTTTGACAATCGAGTTTCATCTTGTTCAGCTTCAGCACTCACATTTATTACAGAAAATGATTATTTAGTTATTTTGGTGTGTCTGCTCAGCATCAGCTGTTAGCAGCCGAAACACGTGTCTCTGCAGGATGACAGCAGGTTTTGGTTCTGCAACAATCAGGTCTCTGCAGAGGACAAAGTGAAAAATAAAAAGTTATTGAGTTTTGCTGCAGAATGGAGCAGTAACAACACATCCTGAAGGCATTTTCTCAACAGGACAGTAAAAAACACATGTGCACCTGTCAGAAAACACTTCCTGTCACAATGAACTCCTTCATTTCATTTATTATTTCTTGTTTTAACTTTATTATATTATTATATGTTGTGTTTTTTTGCCTCCCTTCTCTCCAATTACAACTTGCTAAAACAAATATTTGGTCTTATTTACAGAGTGGGTTTGTTTAGCGTGGCTTTGGAAGGAATGTCCTGTTTACAGGTACACAGAAAAACAAGCAGGGGCCATGTGTGAGCAAGGACGGACAAAAATGTTGTTACTGGGAAGAGTTTAGAAGCTGCGCCGAATCGTTTATTGTCTGAATGCTGAATCGGCATTTTCCTGATTATTGTTTTCCATTTGTTTTTGTTTTTCCGGTCTTAGTTATTTCTCCTTTGTGATGATTTAGTCATCAAAATATTCAGCCCATCCAGTTTTTCATAGCTTTTATGCTTTTCTAAATTTTTAACTTTTACATGTTAGCTGTCCTTCCGCTACTTTTAGCTATAAGCTTTTAATGCTTTTAACTTTTATCTGGCTTCTTGTGTCTTTTAACATTTAGCTAAACCTTTGCTAATTTTAGCATTAGCTAGCCTTAAATTACTTTTAATATTTAGCTTATGAAACTTTTAGCTTTTAGCTTGCCTTTTTTCACTTTTAAATTTTAGCTAGCTCTTTGCTAATATTAGCATTAGCAAGCTGTGTGTTTCTTTTAAATTTTAGCTAGACTGAAGCTACTTTTAACATTTAGCTAGACTTATAAAATGCTTAGCTTTTGGATAGGCTTATGCAACTTTTAGCTAGTTCTTTATTAGCTTTATCATTTAGATAAGCTTTTGATATTTTTGCTGTTAGACATTTGATACTTTCAGGTTATATTTAGCTAAGCATTAGCAACTTTTAGCTTTAAACTGGACTTTTATTTATTTAGCTTTTAGGTAGCATTATTTTTAGCATTTTGCTAGTTTTGCTAAAGGTAGCTTTTAACTTGCTCAACTGGTTTTAGCTTTTAGTTGGACTTTTACTCTTTTTAGATTTTATCTAGTTTTTTGCATCTTGTATTATTGCGTTCTGCTACAATTAGCTTTTAGTTAGCCTTTTGCTGATTTTAGGTTTTGGCTACCATTTCACTAATGTGGCTTTTTATTATCGTTTTGTCTTTGTAAGCTTTTAGTGAATTCTTTTCAGTACATTTTAGCTGTCGTTAGCAGCCTGCCTTCAGTCTGGTTTGTTTTCGGCTGCAGTGTGTTTGTTGAAGCATCGTCTGGTTTAGTGCAGCAGGTGGTGCAGTTTGGAGCGAAGCTGCAAAGATCCTGAAAATGTTTAAAATATAAATAAAAGGTTGGAACGTCTGTCAGTCAGAGCAGAACATGCGTGTTATAAACGTGACGGAGACAGAATTATTACCTGAAGGTCTGGATCTTCACTCTCACCAGATTTATTTTCAGGTGAGAACTTGTCAGGAGGAATCTGCAACCACAGCTCGCTGTGTTCCAACATAAAACAACAAGTTCATGGAAGTAATAAAAATTATGGATCATTGTGTAAAAATGCACTTTCTGCTGAGCTGTTAGACAATGATTGAAAAGGAGATGAGAAAATAATTCAAAATTAAATCTAAAACAAGGGATTTAAAAAGAGACTGGAGGGCTGAACATTTACATGTTTCCTTTTACAGTTTAACAAAGATTTTTGTTTTATTTTTAATACCAAATTTGTTACTCCTTCAAAAAGATGCCCTTTTATTTTATTAATCCTTTTGGAACATTTGTGCCAAAAATCTGCTAATAAAGCCCAGTTTTATCTTTAATTTGATCTAACGACCCCCTACTTTGTGTCTCCTGACCCACAGCAGGGATCGGACTATGAATAATATGTAAAGAAAACAAGAAGGACAAAAAAATCCAGTCTGAACCAGTTTTAGCTTGTAGACAAATGGAAGCTAAAATATCGAGCAAACTGAATCTGGTGTGTTTGTGGTTCCACTCTTTTCAGTGTTTTTTTCTCTTCCTGTGTATTCTCAGTTTTATATAATCAGAATGGCTGCAGAGCTGTAAAAATCTGCATTTGTGAGGTTAAAAGTGAACGTTTTCTTGTTAGAACGCTGCTGCACCTGCGAAGGTTTTGCTTTGTCTGACGGTCGTTTTCTCCCGGAAAGTCTAATCTGTAGTTTGGGTGTTTGTTGAGAACTGAGCGATTGCACATGCACGCCTCGACAGGCCTGTGGGTCTGTGGCATCCAGGGTGTTGTGTGAAGGGTGTGTGTGTGTGTGTGTGTGTGTGTGTGTGTGTGTGTGTGTGTGTGTGTGTGTGTGTAGAACTGTTTGGATTTTGCTTCTGTCAATAAAACCTGATTCCCGTGTTTTTTTTCCCCCCCCTGCTTGTTTCGCCTCGTCGTGTCAATGTCTTTGCGATTGGCGGAGGGACCGTGGGAGCAGGTGTGACGTCGGACCCCGGATCCCATCGAGCAGATCTGGGTCACAGCTGCGTCGCCCTCTGAGCAGCCAATGAAACATAAAGCAGCTAAAAGGCCTCCTCAGATTCCCTCCTTTAGGGAATCTGATGCTTTTGTTAGCAGGAGGAACGCTCAGAAACATTCTGAATACCTGACTGATTAAAAGACTTAACCACCAAACGTTAAGCTCATGACACAGGTACAACTTTAAAAATAACCCTCAGTATTGCAAGATCTGTTTGGGCTCCACGTATGTGTTCTGGATAACTCTCAACTATTACCACACCAAGTTTTTTTGCAGCCAATTATTTTTGCTAATTGTGGCAGCGGTTTTTGATTCCAGAAGTTAATCAGTTGTAATAAGCTGTAACTATCATGGCATCAAGTCAAACTTATTTACACCAATGGCCACATGAGCATTATGGTTGTAATTAACATGGACTAAACTTTAAATATCACCTTCTTGAGCACAGCTAACAAACAAACACTGAGCTCTACCTGGTATTTCCTGCACAGAAACAGCGTTTTAACACGTCCTCTTATTAACACCGACAAATCCACTTTTGAACCCTGTGCAGCACCACCTAGTGTTGTAATTAATATGCATTATGGAAAATGTAGTTTATGGTCAAATCTGCCTGTGACGTGTATATCCTTCAAATACAGAAAGTCAAAGAAAACAATTTTATATTTAAGAAACTTTGCATAATACACATGATTTTTCTCATTTTGTCACATAAATTGCATATTTACTTTTGAACTTGGCTCAGCTAAAGTGAAACAGGAAGTGACATCAAAGGGGAACTCTTTAAGAAAGACAACTCTGGTCTTTATTGAAACAATATATAAACTTTAACTCTTCTTCATCTCACAAATAGACTCAAAATAATCTAAAGAAACATCAGATTCTTCCCTAGAGTCTGTGTTGTTAGCTATTGTAACAACGCTCTGTTTACATGCAGACATTCCCCTTTGATGTCACTTCCTGTTTCTTCACATGTAAATATCTCAACAACTGTTCATCTCAGTGGGATAAAATTAGTTTTGCAGTATGTTATTAATGTTATCGTTCCAAAAATGTGTTCATATTTATTACAAAAATTTGATGTCACTGCCACTTTAAAGCATCTTATTTTACTTCTTTAAAGTGAGTTTGACATACGTTCTTTAGTCTTTTTGATTCAAAACACAACTCAATAAAACTAAACTTTTATCACAGACAAAAACCCAATAAACACAGCTGATAGTTCAGAATCTGATAGGTGTAAAAAATAAACATGCTGAGTTTAGCAGCAGATAACTGTTTTTACCTGTTTGTGGTTTATTTTTATGATGCTTGGTGACACATCCAACACAGAAAGAAATATATAAAATAAATAAGATGTTTTTGCTTGATACTCCTGAGGTTAACTTGTGTTTCTTCATAGTTTTTAATCACCCTCCTCCTGACAGTTTAATGCGTGATGCTCAACCACATCCACGACTCAGCAGATGACTCGCAGGTTTTATGACCTTCCTCGCGCAGACAAAGGAAGTCTTGTCAGGGGGCTGTTTTAAAACAAGACCCCTCAGCACCATGACTCATCGCTTTCTGCTGAGAAAGCATAAAACGGGAGACGAAACAGACAAAAAGCCTTGAGGGAAGAAGTTTCCTGTGATGGTAAAGAGGTGAAGGATGGTGGTGGTGGTGGTGTGTGTGTGTGTGTGTGTGTGTGTGTGTGTGTGTGTGTGTGTGTGTGTGTGTGTGTAGGGGGGTTACGAGTACAGACACATCTGAGTTCTGGTGATGACAAGCGTGCAGCGACAGCAGTGTTCAGATCCACACACAAACATGTCAGAGCACGGTCGGTGCATCTGAGGACCGTCTGCAGCCGACAGTAAACCCACCCTGACAGAAATCTGCAGGAGTCACATTCAAACACAAAACATTGTCACTGCAGCGGAAAGATTCTCCGTTTTAAGTTTCTCCTTATTGGAGACGAGGATGTATGAGATTAGAGATGAGATCATCAGAGGTGCAGTGACTCAGATGGTTTGGATGAGGGACAGTATTTGATTTGATGTCATTAAAATGACTACAACTCTCAGAATAACACGAGCAAAGTCTAAAACTCAGGAACTGTTCATCAACAGGCCTCAGTTATTTTATGCTTTATAAATTATTTACTTATGTAATTCATTGAACAGTTATTCATCTGAGCAAATTTTAGCTTATAAGCTTTCCCTTCCATTTGTCAGGTTTTACTTACTGTTTAGTTGGTTGTAAATTTTAGCTACTGATTAGTTGGTTTTAGCTACTGTTTAGTTGGTTGTAAGTCTTAGCTACTGATTAGTTGGTTGTAAGTCTTAGCTACTGATTAGTTGGTTGTAAGTTTTAGCTACTGATTAGTTGGTTTTAGCTACTGATTAGTTGGTTGTAAGTTTTAGCTACTGATTAGTTGGTTGTAAGTCTTAGCTACTGATTAGTTGGTTGTAAGTTTTAGCTACTGATTAGTTGGATTTAGCTACTGTTTAGTTGGTTGTAAGTTTTAGCTACTGATTAGTTGGTTTTAGCTACTGTTTAGTTGGTTGTAAGTCTTAGCTACTGATTAGTTGGTTGTAAG
>JAUBOC010000001.1:25240563-25257500 GCA_032275365.1 Anablepsoides cearensis
ACAAAGAGTCCTTAACTTAGGATATAGTTAGGCAATTAAATATTCACAATGTAAATTTATTAGTATAATTGAAGGTGTGTCATGTAAAAAATTTTTTTAGAACAACCCCAACCCCCCCCCGCCAAGACCAAATTCCTAGGGGAAACGCTGAGCCTTATACATAAAAAAAGCACAAAAAGAGTCATTTTTACGACTCTTTACTTTAAATTGAAAGGAGCTGAGAGGAAGTGATGATGTGAGGGTACCGTTCATATTCCAGGTGAAAGCATCCCGGAGTTTCTGACCCTCGATCTCCATGTCCAGACGGATCGGGACCAGAACTTCAGGCTGAGTGGCGTTTTCATGGATCACTGCAGGATCGTGATCGTCAAAGCTGGGAAACAGGAGAAAAACTGTTTGTAGGCGTCAACATTTAACTGTATGTCTAAATACCACTACTCTAATAAATACCACAGAGGGAAGGTCCTCTTTTTGTCCCGGCCCAGTCGGCTGCGGTTGATGGTGGTGGAGCAGGGCACGGCGTCCAGGTGGTGGGAACTGTTGGGCAGCGTGGGAACCCACTGACTGTTCCTCTTTGCTTTCTGTTCCCTGAAGGGGTCAGAGCAGGTGTTTATATTAACCATCTTTATTCTAAGTTTTAAATCTCAGAATCTGTTTAAACATGAAAGTTGTTTATTCCAACAGGACTTGGTTCATAGTTTTTCCTGCTGGGTGTACCTGAGGTAGGCGGGGGGCTCGGTGCTGATGGACACAGCTTTGTACTTCTCATCGTTTCCATCAAGGATCTCCTCGACCTCAGAGGCTTTCAGCAGCGTCACGCTGGTGGCGAGCTGAGTGTAACCGTGATCTATGTGACAAAAACAACACGTGAAACAAAGGATAATTATTTTACAACCAAAACATGTAACCATATACATGGTCTGCTCTACTGACCGTGTGACGACTCCACTATTTTCTTCCTTTCTTCCACCGTTGCCAGTTTTCTCCATAATGATGGATACCGTTTATACAAGGAGCCTCTGAACATACGAAGGTAGTTTCCCACCTGAACACACAAAAACAAGGATCAGTATAAAGAACATGCTGCAGCTAAACACGTTTGTGTGATAAATAAAACATATTTGCAGATTTTTTTGTTTCACTGGTTGTTGTTGTTTTTTTGTCCAGCAATATAGATTGAGACAAAACTAACAACTAATTCAAATCTGAGATAAAAAACAACAAAAAAACAGCCTGATTATAATTACATTTTTATCATACGGAGTACAATAAAGTCCGCATTTTTATCAAGTTATTTAGAAATAGAATAGAAATTATTGTCCCGCCGAGGGGAAATTCAGGTGTCACAGCAGCATCAGTACAGAGTACATACACTAGTTATTTACAGACTATAGATAGTGCACACAAAACTAAATTAACACTGACTATCCATGATACATATATAGAGAGAGAAATGTGCAAGAATTCAGAAAGATATATCTAATATTTACTGTCAGATCTGATTACAGCCTTACTACAGAAAACAAAATGAGCCAAATTAAAATGTCACACACCAGAAAACAATATTATAACAGGTCTGTATGTGCCAAAAAACAAACACATTGACAGTGTTGTATAAAGTATCACAAAGTGATACTTGAGTAAGTACAAGTATCTTACCAAAAAATTACTTTGGTAAAAGTTAGTCTCCTTTAGGAATATTACTTGAGTAAAAGTCTTAAAGTATCTGATATTTCTTGTATTTAAGTATTAAAAGTCAAAGTATTGAGTTAAAATGAGCAGTTAGATTTTCTGTAATGACATTTATTAGGAGGTTTCCTCCACAAAACAATGCAGAAATGACTGTTGTATTAAAATAATTAAACTGCATAAAACTTTCATTTTCTTGAAGTTGACTGATTACTAGTGCTTGTTGTGCGAATTATAAAATAAACTATAAATATAATTGAAAAATGTACTGTACTTAAAAAGAAAGTGACCTTTAATTAAAACAAATACAACGAGTGAGCTAGATAGAAGCAAAATAAACAAATACTGCGCCTGATTCGACAATAGTTTAGCACGGATGGTTAGCTTCTGTGCTATTAGTTAGCTAACTCAGAGCTAACTCAGATGAAGACAACTAACAAGTCTTCATGAGATTATATTCCTTTAAGAGAAACCCTTCCATTGAGTCGATCCGCATGTTTTATCCTCGCACAGCCCTCAAAATGTAATTGAATGGAGGAAGACGCGCTCCACTGTCTTCCTTGCGAGCACAGCTAAGCTAATGAGCTAGCAGCTAATGGACTAGCTGCCATGCTCGAAGCGCAAAAATGGTTCTATATAAAAGCATTAAAGTGTTGAACACCTAAACACTGACCTCCGAACCGATCATATAAAAGTCTCCATCCTCCTCGAGCTGAAATTTGACCGGTTTCTGTCCAAACGTTTTGCTCAGCGCCATAGTGCAGCGAAATAACAAAGCACCGAGCTAGTGCGCATGCGCGACCAACGTTTTTTCTGTCGCGGAAGTATGACGAACAAATAATGCGTCTTTGCGTATGAGCTCAGTCTGTACGTTTTATTTAACAAGAAATCAAGAAGTAAAAGTAAAAACTTGTTCACGTTTAAATATTTTTATTTTGTATGTAAAATTATCTAGACACAGACTTGACTTTAAATTTTATTTTGCAGGTCTATTATTGACCATTTGCACCTGTGGGGCACCGCAGACATTCTACAGAAGTCAGTGTCTATATTTTAAAGTGTTTCATAATCAGTGGGGCTTCATAAAATATGATTATTACTAACGACACAAAATAATAATTTGTATTTTAGTCCACAGGAGAATAATTACAGTGATAAGTTACCCTTATAATCCAAGGGTATATTGTGTAATTCGATGGTTGCTGCCCTCTCGTGGATATTCAGGGAAACTACAAAGCAATAAATAAATAAATAAATAAAAAATAGTACACATAAAGATGCCGTTTTGTATAAATATTTTTTATACACGAAACCATTCTTGTGGTTCCTAATTTTCGGGAATAATTAGTCAATCTTTTATACCACTTTTGCCATTTTAGGATGATTAGCAGGAATTGAATGAAACCAGTGCTGTGTCGCCCTCTAGTGACCATGGTGAAGAACTGCACCACCAATTTTACACTATTATTTTTCTAAATTTTCAAAATCTGTCTTTTCACTTATAATTCAAAATTTGTAAAGAAAATATATACATATAAATTCCTTTTTTCCAAGTACTTTTTTGTGGAGCACTTTGGAGCTGGTTTTAAAGATTTACTTAAAGTAAATCCAAATTTAACTATACATTGCATGAATGGCAAAATGAAAGAAAAAAAGCAAAGTCTTTATTTCAATTCTACAAACTTAATGTTTATTCGTATATACATGAATATATTAATCTATAACCAAGAGAAGGAGGACAAATGTACAATGGGAAAAAAATCTCTATATACAAATCAATAAATAAACAAAGACACAATCATGGACAGTTTGCTTTCTACACAGGTTTTTGTGTTGTTGGGGGGGTTAAACAAAGATGAAACAGCTGTTAGAAAAATGTTTGCAATCCTTCTGTTAGAATGGAAAATGGCACCAGAGCAGAAATCAGAAAACAAAAAAATAATAGAAATACACATCACACCACACTTGTTTCCAGTTTTTTTTAACTTCTTCCTGTAAAACATCCACATTTACTTTTATTTTTTTGTTCAAAATCGCACTGAAAAAAAAAAGTCATTTGCAACACGACGACACAAACAGTCCATCACATCGATTTCGCAGGGTCAGAAAATCATGGAGCTCCAGCTTGACGAGCAGTCGGGTCACTGCAGGAGCTTTAATCTTTATAAATATATCCAAGCAAACTGCACTGTGATGCATTCAAGGACCTGCTGATTGAGTGGGAACTCTTAATGTTGTCTGAAACTCAAATGAGCCAAACTGAAGCAGACTATTGAACAAACATTAAAATACTTAGTTCCCACCCTGAAATGTCCCCCCCCCCCCCAAAAAAAAAAAGCATTTTTAAAAGTTTATTTCATTTAAACATTTCATTATTTTTAGTAAACTTGACCCGGGATGTTTTTGGTTTAAATAATCCCTCAATAAAAATAAAAATAAGGACAAAAAAAATTCAGTTTCAGCATTAACTTCATCTACAAACATGTTCAAGTTTTAACATTAAAATCTGGGTCCAGACTTTTATTTTCTCATCAATAGTGTTCTCATTATTTCCCCCACATTTAGTAAACATAGAAAGTTTTTTTTTTTAATCTTCACTGTGAAAGGCGACGTTTTAATACGCTCACTTTTTTTTCTCCGTTTCCTTATTTTTTTGGCACATGTAGGGTTAACACGAGCAGAGATGGTTGGATTTTCACTACCGTCAAACAGGAAGGGGAGTTTGGTTCACAGTGCTCGATGTGACGAAGGAGCAGAGGAGGAGGAGGGGTCAAAGGTCACAGTGTTCAACAGTGAAGGGCTTCACAACAACCAGACATCTTGTCTCCTGCTGCTCGCCAACATATTGCAAGTTTTTTTTTTCTCCAAATCATTCACTTCATGAAGTTAATTATGGACACAAAATATAAACAACAACAACAACAACAACAACAACAACAACAAAAGGCAATACTTGGTCCCAGCACAACAACTTAGTGTTTGGTGCAGCGATATGAAAAAAATCCAACCGTTCAGGTGCTGTTGGTGATTCTCCCTTAACTAGACATGTTTCCTACGTTTCCCACAATGCTGCTTGGCACAAACAAAAAAATAAAGATAAAAAAAAAGTGTCAAACAAACATTTTGTGAAGTGGAACTAAAGAAATCAGAGTTTAAACTGTGCGACGCGCAGAAAACAGCCCTTTAAATCAAAAACACTTCAATTATTTCCCCAGGATAAGAGTGAAAAATATTTTAGGTTGGATTTTTCACCTTTACAGAAAAACAGAAAGTTTAAAATCAGTTCCCTTTTTCATCTGCAGCTTTCTGTCCTTTTAAACTCCGATTCCTCAAAGGTTTTTTTTTCTCTGTTAGAAGCACGGCACCAACAAAACAGAAGGAAGAGCCGCCATGTTGGAGGAACTCTGAACCTCTTTTTCTGAAAGTTTGAATAATCTCACATACATCTTTAATGTTTTATTTTATTTAAAAACAAAACGACTTCCAGAGTTTCTCCCCTGCAAAACGAGTATTCTGAATAAAAACAGCCGAATGATCGAATGAAGAAAAAAAAGAAAAGGTTTTAAAGGATTCTGCTAAAGAAAAAATGTTAAATGTTATCACAAAGTCATAAAAAGTAACATAAATGTAAGTATTATTTACGTTAAAAATGTGTTTGTTTAACTGCAGAAACAGCAAAAATGAGTGAAAACAGGTAAACTTCGGCCTAATGCAGTTTTGTTTACATTGAGTGCAGACCCGCATTTCAGAATCAACATATTAGAACAAATTGCAGCATTTAGAGCCGTTCTGTTTCATTATATTCTTTGAAGTCAGGAACTTTAAACTCTTACAGTTTGTTTTAAATCAGTGATTTTTAAAGGTTTAGAATTTATTTATTTATTTGAAAACTATCGAAAAATTGAAAAAGTTAAAATGAATCTAGTTTTTTTTCTTGTTTTTTAAACCGGTAGAGCAAATTAAACACATAAAAAGAAATTATTTTATTAATATTTTGACATTTTTAACACCTAAATGTTTGAAATATTTGAGCTTTTCTCACATCTTTAACCTGTTTCTCCGACAGAAACCAGTTTTAATTTGAGGGTTCGGGTTTCGTTCCAACATGGCGTCAGAGAAGCAGCAGCTGCAAGACGAGCAGCGGCGCCGTGCGAGAGCAGAGAGGTGAATGTACAAAGCAAAGTGTGAGGAGTCTATTAACAAAAACAAACAAACAAACAAACAAAAAATCACAGGTTGTACTGAAACAGAACAAACTGCACAGGTGGTGTTCAGTTCTATTTACACTCCGTTTGTTTTCAGTCCCGGTGAGTCGTCCTCCTCTGTGTAGTGGTTACGCTCTCTGTGTGTGTGTGTGTGTGTGTGTGTGTGTGTGTGTGGTTCCTGGCTGAGCCCACTGGATTTTCACTCTGATTCTTAGAGTTTCAAAGAGTTTAGAGGGAAAGTTTCAGCCGGCGCCTCAGAGCTCGAGCTGAAGCTCCTGAAGAAGCAGAAACACATTCTGACGTCTTGAAACTCCGTCTTCTCCCGGGTTTGATGATGAGTATGAGACGAAGGCTGCCAGAAAAGTCTCGGCCTTTAAAAAAAAAAAAAAAGAAGAAGGTGCAGAGATCTCCTGACCGGCTGTAAACGATTGTAAACAAAAATTTAAAAAGATGTTTTCCCACAAACGACCGGATGATGAGTTCAGTGTCAGTTTTCCTGAGCTTGTGACGAAACAAACTCGTTTTTTTTTTCAGGTCCTCTGAGGGTCCTGAGAACAGGACAGCTGCAGCTAAGTGCTAAAGTGCTCCGCCGCTTCCTGCGAGTCCCTCCAACCGGAGCGGATCGGGTCAGTTCGTCTCCAAACGTCCCGTCTGAGGGGGCGGAGACCTGGAGGAGACCTGGAGGGACGTTGGTGGGTGGGCGGGGACGGGAGGCAGAAAGTGGCGAGCCCCTCCCCCCCTCAGAAAATCCCTTTGGCGATTTTCAGTCCCTTCTGCTTCATGCGGGGCAGCGTGGAGCTGGCCACGTTCTTGGCCCGCACCGGCCGGGCCAGGCCGCGCTTCTTCAGCACAAAGTCGTAGTTGGCAGTGGAGTTCATGGCGTAAAAGACGTTGGCGTTGTCCGGGATCCTCAGCTCTGCAGGACGGAGGACAAAACATGTTCAATTCATTAAAAACAGAGTGACTGGAGCTGCGTCTGATTTAACTTTATAAAATCATTGATTGTTTCAATAAATAAAAAAATCTGTAAAATATATCATGTAGGGGACAAACGGTGATATTTGATTAAACAAAACTAGTCAGGTGCATAAATTTGGGCGCCAAAACTAAATCCACCGTTTGTTTCCTCCTCTGGGGCCAAAAATATAAAAAACCCTCCAGACTGAGGCTCCAAGTTATTTTTTAAGCATCAAAAATGTTCAGGATGAAGGAATAAAAAGACGAGAGCAGCAGGTAGAGGAGATGGGGCTGCTTCAGAACCACTTACTGGGTCATAGAACACTGCTTCAGTCAGACAGAACCAACAAGAAGGAAGCAAAAACTAAAGAGTTGAAGAAAAATCAGAAATGCTAAATGTAAATAAATTCTAATTATAATAAATTAATAATAGTTTTACATGTAAAAATCATATTTTATTATTTTAATCTATTTCCCTCATTCAGCAAACTATTAAATTTCTGTTACTAGAAATAAATTTATTTTCAGTCAGTTTAATACAGCTGGCAAAATAAACTGTTAAAATATTTATGTTTTTTAACTCAGCAGATTATAAAAAAAATCCTTCATGTTATGAAAAGACTCTTGATTCAAGAGAAAACTTCAGTTTTTAAGAAAATGGCTGCTTATCAATTAATTGTTAATCAGAAATCAACTTCATATTAATTCATTAATCGATAACTTGCATCCCTAATTTACACAGGAATGAAATTAATTTATATCTACTCATATTTATGTAATTAAGCATTTTAATGATTTGGCCGATTAATGAATTAATCAAAAAAAATGATCGACAGATTAAACGATTATTAAAATAATTATTAGTTGCAGCTCTAGGCAGGCAGATTTTACATTTATTGTTTTATGAACAGGACTATGTGCAGCTTAAGGTCCTTAAGTTTCTGTCACACTAACATTTTAGACAACTTATATTAACTTAGAATAGTTTTATGTCTAAACGACTAATTTTACTTGAAGTTCTGGTTATAAGATTCACTTTATTTTCATATTGTTGAAAATTTGAGAAAATGTTTGTTGTTGAAACCGTTTTGCAATATATAAAACATTCTTTTCTTCTTCTGTTATGTTCAAAAAAAATGCTGGTTTGATTATGATTACAGTTTTCTACTAAATAAATGTTCTAAAATGACATAATCTTTGCTTTTTATGATCATTTTCTACAGTCATATATACAGTTACTGTGAAGGGATTCAGTTTATACGCTGATATGAATTTGAGCTCTAAGAGTGACACAAACCTTTGTCCTCAGAGATTTTCTGCATCAGCTCGTACTCCTCTGTTTTCTCTCGCTCCAGGTTGTGTTTGATCATGGCCTTCCTGATGACCGCTGGCGTCTTGTCTTGACTCGTCACCTGCATCAAACAGGAAACTGTCAGGCGCCTCAGAGCTGCGTTAAACCTGACTGCGTTCAGGAGCTGCCGCCTCACCAGGATGCTCTTGTACATGTTGCCGTTCTCCACGTCCAGGCTCACCCTGATGATGCAGCAGTCGTCCACCTGCTGGTTGTAGAGCGGCAGCGACAGCGTCGAGTAGTTCGACACCACCGACACCGAGCGCTTGTGCGAGCGCGAGCCCGACAGCGGCGTGGAGGAGGAGACGGAGGAGGACGAGGCGCTACTGGAGCCCGAGGCCGAGCCGGAGCTGGAGCCCATCCCCGAGGTGTCGAAGGACGACAGAGACGTGCACTCCCAGAACTGAGGAGTGAGAGCAGAAGCTTAAACTGTGATTTTACAACCTTTAACCCTAAATATCACTTTTTTACAGACTAACTATGGTTTTATAAAGAACATGTTCTGATCAGAGCGTAAATCTGTTACCGTTGAGGTGGTTTCTGTTGTCGGAGCTTCTCTCCCCAAAGCAGAGACAGTGAGCTTCACTGAAGGAGTCGACGTCTGGAGACGAAGAAAACAAAATATAAATAAATAAAAAACTCTAGACCTGGAGACACCTTTTAGTCCAGACAGGTGATTTATATGATTGTTTTTCTTCTGCTTAAATCCAAACCTAAACAGAAAACGTGTCACAATCAGGGTTTGGTTCTGGTCTTCCTCACAAAAAACCTAATTAAAACCAACAAAAGGCAAAAAGTGTGCTAAGAGCTAATTGTAGCAAAAGGCTAGCTAAGCGCTAATTGTAGCAAAAGACTAAAAGTATCAAAACAATTGTTAAATTTTAAAAGAAACAAATGTTAACTCAAAGTAGCAAAAGGTTAGCTAAAAACTAAGAGTAGCAAAATGATTGCTAAAAGCTAAATGTTGTAAAAGGTTACCTTAAAACTAAAAGTAGCAAAAAGAGCTAAGAGCTAAATGTTGCAAAAGGCTAAAAGTATCAAAACACTTTTAAAATAAAGAAAAGTTAACTCAAAGTAGCACAAGGTTAGCTAAAAACTAAGAGTAGCAAAAAAAATTGCTAAAAGCTAAATGTTACAAAAGGCTAGCTAAGAGCTAAATTTTGTAAATGACTAAAAGTAGCAAAACACAAGCTAAAAACTACAAAGGAACAAAAAAGAAAGCTGAAAGTCACAACAGGCTAGCAAAAAAGAGAGAAAAAACCCTTGCTAAAAGCTAAACATTGCAAAAGGCTAGCTAAGAGCTACTGGTAATTACCACAAAAGGCGTAAAGTAGCAAAAAAACAGCTAAAATAAAAAAAACACACACACACAAAAGTTAAAAGTAGCAAAAGGCTAGCTGAAAGCTCAAAGTAGCAGACTATGAGCTTCACAGAAGGGGTCGAGGTCTGGAGACAAAGAAACAAAATGTAAATTTAAAACTCTAGATCCAGACCAGAACCAGAACCAGAACCAGAACTTGAGACACCTTTTAGTCCAGACAGGTGATTTAAATTGATGCTTTTCTTCTGCTTAAATTCAACCCCGTTTGAAACAAACAACAGAATCAGGCTCTTCCTCACCTTCCTCTCGTATCCCTCAGGTGAATCTGACAGGAAGCTGGCGTTCACGTCCTCCAGATCTGAGCCGCTGGAGCTGACGGAGGTGACGCTGAGGGCGTCGCCGCTGTCCCCTCCCCCTCCTCCTTGGTATGGCCTGTAGTGCGAATGGTCGAAGGACTTTGAGTGGGAGCCGCCGCTGCAGCCGGCCTCCGTCAGCTGTCGGCTGGACGTAAAATAAAAACCAGACCTTTAGTTTCCAGCGCTGCTAAAAGCTGAGTTTGTGTAGAAACACAGAACTGGACGTTTAGAGACTCACTCGCTCCAGCGCTTCATGATTCCTCCGTTCTTCTTGGCTCGGAGCGTGTTGCTGGCCGACTCAGACAGAGGCTCGATCTCACAGGACAGATTGTAGCTGAAACACGAAACAACGGTTTAAAAACACATAAAATCTAAACAGGCGTCTTTTTACTGACATTAAATACCTTTCTGCCTCGCTGAGCTTCTCCACGCACGCGAACCACTCCCTGAAGTGGCTGTCCTGAGTGAAGCTGTAGTTATTAGAGGCCAGCTGGAGCAGTTTGATCTGAGCGATCACCTCAAACTCCTGAAAAACACAACAACAAGGATTATTTTCTTCTGTAAATACGTTTAAAAATACATTTTTATCAAACAGGGCGTTAAATTCACCTTTCTTCTCTTCTCAAAGTTGATCAGACCACCCTGTAAAAGTGATTAAAACGTTAAAAATGACAGAGAAATAAAAACAGAGTATTAAAAGGTAAGAACATTCAAGAAGCTGACCTCGGTGTAGTCTTTCATGGCAGTGTCCATCATCACCAGATCTGTCAGGAAGGTTCCCAGGTACGGAATGGTTCCCTGCATCACGCCCTGTTCACATGGGGGTCGTTAGTAAAACTACATATTTTATGTTCACAAATAGAATAAACCTTAAAGAGTGTCTGCAAGTTAAATAATGCAAACATAAACAGGTCTGAGCTGGTTTTAAACTGGACGAGCTGCAGTGAAGAATTCTGCCACCAGAGGGCGCTCACGGCTGGTTTCTGCATCACAGAATGAAAGAAGAGATTATTTTGATCTTACCAGGTCTCTCTGCTGCTGGTGTCTCCTCTGAGCTCGTTTAGGGTTGATTTCTAAAGTTGCAAACTTGGAGGTGCCCTCCTGTGACAAAACAATAAAAAAATTATATTTAAAGTCAAACCAGAACAGTGTTCCTACAACCTCCAAAACATCAGATTTAAGCTTTTTTCAAACACTTTCTAGAAGAATTTTCAGCCTTTTTCTAAACTCAAAACAAGGTGATAAAAAGATCTAAAGAAGAGGATTAACTCAAAACGATGCTTTCACTCCCTGATCACATCAAATCAAAGGTCAAAGGGCTTCACAGTTCAGCCAAATAAATAAAACAACAAAGCAACATAAATGTAAACAATAAGATCAATTTAAAATAGAGAAAAAAACATTAGCTTTAAAAGGATCTCAAACTCTACCAGAATGAAAGGCCAGGGAGTAAAAATGAGTTTTAAGCAGAGATTTAAAAATCTCAGCAGTTTGAATGAGGTAAACCGTTCCAAAGATTTGTGGCAGAAACTGCAAAGACCCGATCACCTCTAAACTTTAGTCTGGATCTTGGAACATCTAAGAGGAACTGGTTGGAGGACTGACGTGCTCTGACTGAAGTGTGGCTGTTAACGAGATCACACAGCTAAAAACAGCTAAAACAAGTTTTAAAGTCAGCAAAAACAGAAAGTTATCTGAAAATTCATTAAGATTCAGAGAGCAATAAATGAAGCTGAAACTCAGTGGTTACAGCTAAAACAAGCTGAACTCACTACAGGAGAAAAGGAGCAAAATATTAACCAAAGCAGCAAAATGCTAGCTAAAATTAGCAAAGCTAGAAACTAGTTGTAGCAAAAGGCTGACTACAACTAAACATAACAAACTAGCCTAAATGTAGCAAAATGGTAGCTGAAGTAACAAACTAGCTGAGAGCTAACTGCAGCAAAAAAACTAGCTAAAAACTAAAAAACAAAAAAGCTAGCCAAAAGTAACAAAAACTTAGCTAAAAATTAGACAAATGGTAGCTAGAAACCAAAATTAGCAAAAGTCTAAAAGGGGCAAAAGGCTAGCTAAAAGATAAAAGAAGCTAAAGGCTTGTCAAAACATAAGAGGCTAGCTAAGATGAGCCAAATGGTGGCTAGTTAAATGTAGCAGAATGATAGCTAAAAGTATAAAAAGGCAAATAACAGAAAACAAAAACAGGGCAAGAAAATTTAAGCCAATTTAAAAATAGAACAATATTTGGAAGAGATATGAATGAATTTTTGATGGATAAGTTATTTTAAAGTAAAGTAATTTGAAAAGTATTAAAGTTACAAATATTTTCCGTCATAGCACCGGCTCCTGAATGAGCCGAACGTTTTGATCTTTGAACAGCTCAAACTGCACAAAGTGTGCAGGAACTGTTTGATCATACAGAAAAATAAAAACAGGAAAACTGTAAATGTTAAATTCTAGAAATATAAACTCCCTTATTTAATTATTTATATGTAAAATATTGTATTTGTTAACTTTATTCATTTTATATCTGAATCTGAGCTCGAACCACCAGCTGAAATGTTATCGTGCAGTTTTTCCCTTTTTTTGCTGAACTTAGAAGGAAAAATAAAACATCTGGCTGATTTCAGAGAGAAAAAGGGAGGAAGTGCACCTCCTGGCGTCCCCCCCTCAACATTCCTGACCGTGACGTAACTCTGAGACCTTCTGCAGCTCCTCCGTAACTCGAGCCGAGGGAGCGCAGCCTGCTCTGAGCTGATAGAGAAAAGGAGGCGACGCCCTGACGTCTACAACTTCACAGAGCCGTTATCTGCACCTGCTTCAGGTTTCCTCCCTTTGACGTCAGCAGGGAATCCCTCAGAGGAGCGGGGGGAGCAGCTGCTCAGGTGGGGTGGGGTAGGGGGGTTATGAAACTCACTGATTGATTAATTGGCTGTTTTATTACGAGGGTAGTATAATTTATTTATGTTTTGATCTTTTTACTGTTTAAAGTACATCGATTTGTCCAACAACGGTTGTTTTAAAATAGGTTTTATGAATAAATTTATTGATTTTGACTTGATTTCTAAGCGTTTTTCAGCATCTTGAGCTCAAACTCACCTTCACCAGCAGCTCTCGGCTCAGAGAGTAGTTATTGTCGTCAGAGAAGATCTCCGACAGCTCGCGGAAGGTTCTGACGCTTTCCCTGTGAGCGGAAACAAAGTTGGGAGAATGAAAAACTAAAACCCGGTTTCTCCCCCCAAACAAAGACTCTGAGGAGGAAGACGAACCGAGAAACTTCCTCCCAGGTCCTCTTCAGGCGGTGGATGGCGTTGCACTGCAGGGCAGAGAGGATGGCTCGCAGCGACGAGAAGTTCTTCAGGATCCGACACTCCTGGTGGCAGAAAACCAGACCCGGTTAGAACAGAACCAACTATTTAAAAGCTGCACAGAAAACGTTAAGCTCCACCCACCCGGGCCACGTCGATCCACCTCTCGATCAGCCGGGACCTCTGGTTGGGCTTCAGCGTGGGGTTGCCCAGGCAGGTGGTGATCACGCAGTTTGTGACGGAGTTGAACTGAGCCACGGTGGCTCGGATGGTGGGAGCCAAGTGCTCCTTCCCCTTCTTGTCCCGCTGAGACCAGATCCCCCCCAGGCAGTGGTACGGGACCACCTTTTTGAACAGGTCCTGGAAGGACAGGGAGACGCCGGGACATTAAACTAGAGCTCCAATGAGAAATGTCTTCTGGTCAGTTTGTTGCACTCGAAGCCTCGGCTACATCAAACTTTAACCAGAGAAACACTCAAAGATGAAAGATTTTTGCTGAAGCAGCAGAAAAATATAGCTCAGTATCTTTACAATCAACTCAGTCAAAGACGGAAGAACTTAATTCAGCTCAAAACAGACAAAATTAGTAGAAAAAGCAACTAAATGTGCTAAACAAAGGCTAAAAGTAGCTAAAAAGTAGCTAAAAAAGCATGTTGATTAGCAGAGGGACAATGAAAGGAGTAAAAAAAATTTCAATGAGCAGAAAATCAAAAAAGGAGCACAAAAAATGCAATTTGTTGTAAAACTGATAAAACAGTTGAAAATAGTACAAAAAAGCTAAAATGTAGCTGAAAAAATGAAATTAGAAAAAAGATGCTGAAGTTTGTTGCTGAATTGTTTGCTGAATTAAGCAGTAAGAAGATGAAATTATCGAAAAAGGTTAATTTAGCAGAAAAATAGCTCAAATTAGAGAAAACAAAGCTAAAAACACAAGAAAAAGCTGAAGTTTGCTAATAGCAGCTGGAAGAAGCTTAAATTATCAGAAAGAAGAACAAAATTAAGCAGAAGAATAGAAAGAAATGGTCAGAATGACAGATAAAAGAGCAGTAAAAAAGCTAAAACCAGCTAAATAGATGCTGAAAGAAGCTTCTATTTAGCTGATTTTAGCTGAAAAAAATGTAATTAGGAAAAAGACACTGAAGGAGCATATGTTTGCTGAATTAAGCAGTAAGAAGCTGAAATGATCACAAAGGTTAATTTAGCTAAAAAATAGCTCAAATTAGAGAAAACAAAAGATAAAAACACAAAACACAGCTGAAGTTTGCAAAAAGGAGCTTAAAGAAGATTAAATTATCAGAGAGCGGAACAAAAAAGTAAGCAGAAGAATAGCAAAAAAAAGGGTCAGAATGACAGCTAAAAAAGCAATAAAAAAGCTAAAATCAGCTAAATAGAAGCTGAAAATATAAATAAAAATTAAAATAAGTCAAACCAGAACAAAATGTAAAAAGTTCAGTAAAGATTTATGAGCATTTTAAAGAGTTTTAAAGATGTTAAAGGCATTTCTATTCATTTTCAATGGAAAAAATTGCAGAAAAAGCTGAAAAAGTTACTGAAATACAACATTTCATAGTCCTGAAGGAGCTGAAGGTTTGATAAATAAACGTTATATCTCATCTAAATGTGTTGAAGAGGGACAGAACATCCTCACCGCGTCCATGAGCGTGAACTGCTCGGCCACCATGATGGGGTCGAACGACAGGAAACTAAACGCAGGAAGCTCGTCTTCAAAGCCGCTCTCTTCCTGCGTGGCAAAAGGGCAGCCGATGTGTTCCCCTGAAAAACAAACAGAACTTTCACAACACTTGCCTTCATCTGAGCTCAAACTGAAGACGCTTCCTGCTCTTCTGCTTTCTTCTATCATCTACATCATTAGATTTAGCTGCTAAAACAAAAACTAATGGTGGAATTGACTGCCCAAACATTCTGGTTCCTCTCCTGTCCTGCCTTCATACCATCAGGATCAGGCTCACACTGCTGTCTCCGGTGGAAGTGCGCCAGCAGGTTGCGGGCGCGGCGCTCCAGGTCTGAGCCGGGGAAGTGGTGGTGGAGGTAAGACAGCAGCTGGTGGAGACATTCGTAGCTCGGAGGGCTCCAGAAGTCCTCCGAGTACTGATCCAACCAGGCGCCCAGGATGGAGGACACCGTGCTGAAAACACACAGACATAAAGCTGAGCTTAGCTTTAGAGTGATGCTAACCACAGTGAGTGTTCAAAGAGAAGTAAACACATTATTTACAAGAATTTATGTTTTTTTTTATCAGTTCATGAACTGTGATTTGTTCAACAGCCCTGTTATTTTGACAGGAGCCTCACAGGGAGACACACTCTTTAACCCTTTAACCTGAGGGGGAGTGAGGGGGATAAACGCTACTTACTTTCTCAGCTCTGTGCGGTCATCCTGGGAGACTCTTTGTGCTGTAGCAGCAGGCACATTCTGTAGCTTGGCATACCTTCAAAATAAAATTAAAAAAATTAAACAATGTAATTCTGGTAACAAATAAAATGACCATGAACATCCCACACATTAAAACCTCTTCCTACCTGTTGAGCAGGAGATCCAGCACCTGCCTGGTGGTGGCGAAGGAGCGGTAGGTGCAGAGGAAGATGGTGACGTAGGTGGAGTCTTTGCCCCTGAAGGCCGACACCATGTACTCCACCAGCCTCTCCAGCGTGCCGGCCTTGATGGTCCGCACCTTGCACGTCTCGTAGAGGCTCAGGGCAGAGTCCGTCTCCACGCCCAGCCACCGCTGCCCTTTACTCGCCGACTGGTGGAGCTGCACCTTCCTCAGCGTGATGGTGAAGATGGCGTCCTCCTCGGCCTCCTCGCCGATCTCCTGCGTCGAGCTCTAAGAGGCAGAACGATGGAGATGTTTTTTTCTTTCTTGCAGAAACAAGCTTTTAAAACATCTAAAATAGATTACAGGGAGTTCTGTTAAAACCCTTTAATCACGACCATCTGTGTGACCTGGTTCTTCTTTTATTGCCCGTCTCAAACTGTGAGTCATGCTTTGTGAATAATGTGCATGCACAAACAACAATAGCAGGTTACTAAACAGAGCTGGCTGTGTGGTCTCTGTGGACTGCAGCTTTTCAACAACACTTTTTATTGTCTTTTTGTTTTGTTTTTTACTTTTCAAGAACAAAGCTTTCAAGTCATGATAAACGTTTGATGTCATCATACATGTACTCTGCATCTTATGTAACCGTATCAGTTCAATACACTGACGTCAGGTTTGTCTGCAAATTATTTCACACAGCTGTCGTCACTTTTAACAAACCAGGGTTTATAAAAAATATGTTAGAGGAACAAATGTAAAAGTAGGAAGTAGAAAAAAAAGGAAGAATTTGTAATGTAGGATTTAACTGACAGCTAAAAGACTGCTGAAGAACTGCTAAAAGACTGCTGAAGAACTGCTGAAGACTGCTGAAGTACTGCTAAAAGACTGCTGAAGAACGGCTAAAAGACTGCTGAAGAACGGCTAAAAGACTGCTGAAGAACTGCTAAAAGACTGCTGAAGAACTGCTAAAAGACTGCTGAAGAACTGCTAAAGAACTGCTAAAAACTGCTGAAGAACTGCTGAAGAACTGCTAAACTGAAGAACTGCTAAAAGACTGCTGAAGAACTGCTGAAGAACTGCTAAACTGAAGAACTGCTAAAAGACTGCTGAAGAACTGCTGAAGAACTGCCAAAAGACTGCTGAAGAACTGCTAAAAACTGCTGAAGAACTGCTGCAGAACTGCTGAAGAACTGCTG
>JAUBOC010000001.1:25277141-25296483 GCA_032275365.1 Anablepsoides cearensis
TGTCTCTTTGCTAGTGCTTTGTTACATTAGCATTTAGCTTGTGTTTTCCTTGCTTTCGTGCCTGATGGCTAGTGTTTCGGTGCTTTAGCATTTAGCTAGTGTTTTCCTACTTGTGTCTCTTTGCTAGTGCTTTGTTACATTAGCATTTAGCTTGTGTTTTCCTTGCTTTCGTGCCTGATGGCTAGTGTTTTGGTGCTTTAGCATTTAGCTAGTGTTTTTCTACTTGTGTCTCTTTGTTAGTGCTTTGTTACTTTAACATTTAGCTTGTGTTTTCTTACTTGTTTCTCTTTGCTAATGTTTTGTTACTTTAGCATTTAGCTTGTGTTTTCCTACTCATGTTTGATTGCTAGTGTGTCAATGCTTTAGCATTTAGCTAGTATTCTCCTAACTGTACATCTTTGCTAGTGATGTGATGCTTTAGCTTTTAGCTAGCGTTTTCCTATTTGTGCTTAATTGCTAGTGTTTCAGTGCTTTAGCATTTAGCTAGTGTTTTCTTACTTAAGTCTCTTTGTTACTGTTGTGCTGCTTTAGCATTTAGCTAATGTTTTCCTACTGGTCTGTTTGGTAGCTTTACTTAGCTGTGCTGACCATCTTTAACCTGGGTTAGTAAAAACGTTGGTAAATTGTAGTTGTTAATCCAATGATTATAATCTGTTAGCCAGTGGTTCATAAGATACTTTGGTAACAAACAAACACACAAATATTGCCCACCTATTAAAAAGACTGTCCATATCACATCTATCTGATTGAGAACTTTGGTAAAAATGTTTAGGAATTAAAATGGTAGAATTGAAGAGCCGCTATGTATAGAGAGATTAATGTGATTTAAATAATTTTTTCCTTCCCAGACACTCTGTTGTTTAAATAAACAAAAAAGAGTTTCCCATTAACTGGCAGAAACAAGAAGATTCTCATTCACACAGAGCGCAGAGACCTGCTTCTCTCAGCGGCTTTTAACAGCTTCTGGATTTATTCCCAACTATTATTTCAGCCAGCAGAACCATTCAGGTTCTCCTCTGAGGTCCTGGCATTTAAAACGGTTTCTTCATGCCAACCGAGTGAAGAACGCCACTCCGCTCCGAGGCAACCTGACAACCGTCGCCAAGGCAGAGAAAACAGAAACCAGCCGGCGCTTGGTTAGAAAATTAGACCATCATTAAAATTACTCTGTTTTTGTTTTAAACAGAGTCTTTTACTTTCAGAGCAGTTTGTTTTCTTTATCGCGTCTTTGAGATTACGTGTTCCCGATGAACAGAACCTGGAGAAAACCCACGTTTGCACGGGGTGAACGTGTGAACGCCATCCTGTGATCATGAAATAATCAAACAATAAGGAGACAAAACGCAGCTTCATGCTGTTATTTTCTGCCACTCCTTGTCCAGACATGGTCTCCAGAGTGTTTATTTCTCTCCACACCCACCTGTACAGCTGCGACTCATTCCTCCGTAGATAAACCCACCCTCAAGCTATTGTTTGCTGCTCAAGTGAATACAGTCATATTGTTTTCAGTGCATTTTGTAGCTGACCTTTTTTCTTTTGTGTGCTTGATCGCCTTGAACCCTTCACTGCAATTAACGACAGTTAAATTAACAAATAAATAACGTCTTCACACTGTTTGTCCTGGTGTTGCATAAAAGAAGCATCTAAAAAGAAGCGTTCAGCATGTGGATTTACAGAGTTATACGTTCTGAACATTATCAACATGTCTGCAGACTTCCACTCATTTCCTTCACAGCCAACAGACGGTCCGACAGCTCGATATCCTAGAACCTGAAAAAAATGTTTGACTTTTTATCATCACACGTCAACAACTAATCCGATCGGTGCACATTCCTGTTTTCTGACAGGCTTGAAAAACACGATCGGCTTGTGAAAAATGAGCTGAAGTCATTCGAAGTTTGCAGTTTTTTTAATAAAAGATGCATTATGAGATCTAAGAAGTGCTCTACTTTAAATTGCTGATGAACTCAGAAGCACGTATTTTAAATCTTTGATTAATCTAACTTCTATTATTAATATGAGCTCATCAGAAAATATTTTTTTATAAGCAGGAAACCCTGCAGGGTTTTAGTTATTGGTCATAGTTGCATTAAAACTCATCGTGGCTTCATTAGGACCCTCAGAAGAATAACAATTATATTGCATGTGATAATTGCAATCACAAAGTATATTTGCAATAACAAGTCATTTTGCCCATTAAAACGTGCCTTCAACGTGTAATATAAAAGCAGTGGTTGCTGTGAAACTTCATTATTTTTAATATAATGTCACTTTATCAGTTAATCCTATGACGTAAGAGTTTATAAAGTTTGAATAAAAACAATAAGATGAACTGAAACAGCAACAAAGAAAGGCCTACAGTAAACGTATCCCTCTGAGTGTTGCATCACTTTGGAGTTTTAAGGGCACCAGGATGAAGAGTTTTTTTTTAACGGTGCAGTAAGAAAGTGCACTATTAAAGCCTCTCCCTGAGCTCCAACTTCAACTGTCAACATGTCAGAAACAGTCACCTGCTTCTGATGCTTTTAACAGAAGTGCGTTCAGCAGCAGGCAGGCAGCAAAAAAGGCAGAAAAAGGACTGGCAAAGGTGCAAAAAGGGAGGGAAAGGATGAAAAAAAGAAAAAAAGAAATTGTTGACCAGACAAATAACTCTCAACTTCTACACAAGTTAAATAAACATTCAAATTTATTTATAATTATTTTTCAGATAGAAAAAACATTTAGACCAATTTATTTAAAGAATTAAATTGGCTTAAGTTGTTCTGTTTTTGTCTTTGTATGCTACGTTTAGCTTTTAGCTTGTCTGTTGCTACTTTTAGTGTCTTGCTACATGTTTGCAACTTTTGGCTTCTAGCTGATATGTTGCTACTTTAAGCTAGCCTTTTGTTACTTTTAGCTAGAATTTTTTTCTTTAGCTTCTAGCTATTCGTTTGCAACTTTTGACTTTTAGTTAACATTTTGCTAGTCCTAAATTTTAGCTAATGTTTTGCTTTTTTAGCTGTTGCTTTCCTTCTTGTGCCTCTTGTGTAGTGTTTATCCACTTTAGCTTGTGTTTCCTAATTGTGCCTTTTGATTAGTAACTTGATGCTTTAGCTTTTGGCTAATGTTTTCCAAATTTTGCGTTTTTACTAGTGTTTTGCTGCTTTAGCTTTTAACTTGCTCGTTGCAATTAGATTTATTATAGTCATTTAGTATGCTAGTTTTTTGCTACTTTTAGAATGTAGCTACTGTTTTGCAATGTCTGGCTTCTATCTAATCTATTGCTACTTTAGCTAGCTTTTTTGTCTTTATCTATAGATAAAAATGCTGTAGAATCTTTCTACCTTTACCTTTTAGCTATCCCATTGCAACTTTTAGCTAACCCAAGGCTACTTTTGGCTTTTAGTTACCTTTTTGCTAGTATTAACTTTTAGCTGATGTTTTAGCTAGCATTTTCCATGTGTGCCTCTTTGCTAGTGTTTTGCTGCTTTAGCTTTTAGCTAATATCTTCCTACTTGTGCCTGTTTGTTTTTAAACGTGTGCCTTGTGTTTTACTCTTTTTATCTTAACAGTTTCAGCTTCTTTACCAGTCATTCAGCACTCATCACTTAAACAGCTGCAGCCATAAAGTGAGGGAGTTATGGAGAGATAAATATGTTAAATATGAAATAATCAGATATAAATAAATCTTAACGAGCTAAGCTGAAACCAACAACATCAGAATCCCACTTCCTCCCATTCAGAGTTCATAACGTGACTTTCTTACTTCTCTTCAGTTTTTTTTTCTCCAACTCTACAGAAATGTTCCACAGCTGCTTTTACAGGCACAATTCAATCTGAGACTAATGTTTCTAAGCACACGGCTGCGCTTTATCTCAACCACATCACCCAGATTCAACAACAGACCCACTGCAGCGAGCAGCAACTCAGTTTGACCCCAAACAAGAATCCAGGTCAGCAGGAACTTAATCAGAAAAGGAGTCTGAGAAACAAAAGGGTTCACCAGAAATCCAGTTAACTCAACGACTGAGAGGCAAATTATCAAATCTAATCCAGAGATTAACAATGAACCCTCAGGTTTTCTACAGACATGGTGCTGGAACAAAACAATCACCTTCACTCAAACTGGAGTCAAACTCAGCAAAAAGTTCAACACAAGCATTTTTTTCTGAACTTTGAATAGTTCTCAACAGGAACAAATGGAGTAAAAAGAGGACATGATTTCACAGTTTAATCACCTGATGGGTCACCAAATGGTTTTCAGTCTTTTTAAGCTACATTTTGATCATCCTGAAACTGTGAGCAGTTCCAGAGATGGGTCTTGATTTGTTTTTAATAATCGGTCCGGATCTCGCTCCTGTTCCAGACGTGCATCTCTGCACCTGAGCAGGAAGCATGAAACACAAACAAGCAGATAATAATTTAGTCACATCTTCACTTTAGAACGGATCCACACATGCTAACGTGTAGCATCCGTGACGTCACATCTTCCTCACACTGGATTCTGATGGGGCTCATATTTAAACTAAATCTGAACGACCACATGGAGAGAAATCTGGACCTGCACCATAAGTGAAGCTTTAGCTTTAGAGCAGGGAAACACTCATTTGGTTGTGTTTTAAATTTATGCCTTTACATCTGCAAACTGGACCCTTAGGCGTGTAATTAAACAAGCTGTGCACATTAATCTGCTGCTGCGAGAAAAAATATTCCTCATTTTAAGCTTTTCAGTTTGAGTCTGACGAAAGAGTTTTGCTTCCATTGATTCATGAGGTCCAAATCTGGCTGTTAAATAATTATACATTTCGACTCAGTTTATTTTTACAGATTTTGTAAAATTGAAGTCAGGAATCCACATCGAACTGTAAAAATAATTTCTTTATGTCGACTCTGTTAATTTGAAAAGAGCAAAGCACTTTGCCTAATTGTTTCTACTAATTAAAAATAATATAAAATCCAGACAAAGATTTAAGTAAAGCTAAAGCTGATGTTTCAAGTCTTTAACCACCGTCATTTAATGGATGTCAATAGCAAAACTGCCCAGTAGGAGCACAAAGACATGAGGAGGAAAGGATCTAAAAATACCTAAAATGACATTTGAATATATTGTCCTGAAAAAATACGCTCTTCTGTAGTAGTTCAATATCAGGTTGCACTTCTGAAAAAAAGGTCTAAAAATATTAATTTAAAGTTTGCACACAACAAAGACTGTATTTCATCACTGTTTTAAACCTGAAGATTTATTAAAGGAAGCGGAAACTAATTCAAAATCCACCGTGGAAATATTACAGACGTGATCAAACATGTCAACATTTCAAAGCCTGGTCTGCAGGGAGATGGTTGTCGACGTGTGTGAGGTTTGGACACACACACACACACACTACAGGTCAACAAGTATACCAAGAAAGCTCTGAGCACAAAGATGGCAGGAGATAGTAACAAAGAAAAATTATTATTTTTTGTGAACAAAAAATAACAGGTGAGTAAACAGGTTTGGTGACAGTTAACAGGTAAAACAAAAACCTTTGAGGCAACAAGAGTCAGGAGGAGGTGAAACACCTGGAGGTCAGCTTTAATCTCTGACCTGCAGCTCAGAGTTTACAAGCTTCAACTGACGATTGCTCAAATAAAAGAAATAAATAAATATGCAGCTGAAAATGTTTATTCCAAAGTAGGGTACAGGGGAGAAAATGTAGATTTAATCATTTCTTACATGCAAACCACAGATCTATAGGGTGCTGACTCACATCTGAACAAGTGCAGCTACAAGCATGACGTTCAGCTGCAGGCTAGCTCAGACACACTCAGGTACAAACAACACAAACATGATGGAAAACTCAACCAGAGAGAAGACAGTCACTGTGAACCAGTCCTGAAACTGATGAACGCTAGATAAAAAGGAGCAAAACGTTAGCTAAAACCTAAAGCAGCCGAAACCTCAAAGAATCAAAAGCCTGTTTAAAAGCTAAAAGAAACAAAAAGGGTAGCTAAGAAAGCAGAACAGTAGCTAGAAGGTAAAAATAGCAAAATTCTAGTTAAAATCTAAAGTAGCAAAAACTAATCTGAAGGCTACAAATAGCAAAGTTGGTCTATTTAGCATTGCTAATAGGACTAAAAGTCTTGCTAAAACCTAAAAGAAACAGGGTGGTATCTAGAAGCTAAAAGTATCAAAAGGCTAGACAGATATAGAGCTGACCTAATGCAGCACAACACTAAAATCTAAAAGTAGCAAAAGTTTAGCTAAAAATGTGAAAGACTTACTAGAATCTAAAAGTAGCAAAATGATGGACTAAAGCTAAAACTTTAACAAAAACATTGCAAAATCCGCAATGAGTCAAAAGTCCTTTAATAGCTAAAACAAGCAAAAGGGTTAGTTAACAGCTAAAAAGAAGAATAGTAGCTATAATGTAATAGTAGCTCAATTCTAGCAAAAAGCAAAAACTTAAAAGGACCTAAAGCCTAGGTAAAACCTAAAAGAAACAGGACGTTAGCTAGAATCTATAATTATAAAAAGGCTAGAGAGAAGCTAAACGTATGTTAAACCTAATTTATCAAAACATAAAAGTGAAAAATTTTAAAAGGTTAACTGAAAAATTATAAAAGACTAACTTGAATCTAAAAGTATCAACAGTATAGACTAAAGCTAAAAGGAGAACTAGCATAAGAAGACATAAATTATTCTGAAGACCTCATTGGGTTTCTTTTTACAAATGTGCAAACAAGGTTAAATATTTTTTAAAAGTACAAAATTTCCAAAATACAAAAGCCATATCTCTTGTTTTGATAAGTGAACAGTTAAAACAAAAGTACTGCATTATTAGTTAGATCAATCATGATGCGTATGAAAAACAGGAAGCAATAATGTGAAACGCTGAATCAGCATTTACAAAAACTTACAGTCCTGCCCTGTTTGTAGGCAGAACAATGAGGTTCTGCTGCTTGTGTTTATGACGCAAAAACAAACAGCTCATTCAAGCACACGTTTGTTGATTCAGTACTGGAAGTGCTAAACGGCTTCATGCAAAAAAATAAATAAATAAATACAAAAACTGTTAAAACTTCACGCTTTAATCAAAAACCTGCAAACTTGATGAATCCACTTTACACGATCTGGGATTTCTCCAAACAACAAGAGCATAAAAACGCAACAAAATCAATTTATCTGCTGAAAAAATGCAGATGTAATCAACTTTCACTTACACTATAAACCCCCCTACACACACACACACACACACACACACACACAGTTCTGACTCACAAACGTGCAGAAACAAACACGTTGTTCAACTGCAGCCTGGATCAAATTTTCACGACACAAACGCTAAGCTTTCTGTAAGATGCTGGGCATCGTGTTACTGCCTATTTTTTAAAAATGTAATATTCTCTGCCTGAAAAGACTAACACACATTTACAGCACATATTTATTCCTAAAATTGCAAAAAATACAAGCGAGAAAAATCCAGAAAAGAAAACAAACTGTAAGTTTCAGCTCTGGATTCTGCAATCCTGACAAAACCTGTTTTAATTGGCTGATTTTTTCTCAAACTAGGTTATAAAAATGCTATAAAATCCATTAAAAATCGTATTAAAACTGATTTCATAGTTTACAGTGTTTAAATAAGCACCATGTTCAACTGCAGGCTCAGTCACACACACACACACACACACATACTGCAGCCTTGTTCATGTCTCATAAAAACACATGTATCTGTTTATGATGCGCAACATCTTCTCCAAACACTCATCCTCATATATTGAGTCCTGAAGAGGAGAAAACACACACTCCTTCAGAGAATAATAATAAAAAGAGGACACACACACACACACACACACGGCTCGGAGCTCACCAGGTCGTCCAGGATGGTGACGGGGAAATCAAACATGCACATCTTGACGGGCTGAGCGAGCGCTCTGTGCAGGCTGAACAGAGACTTGGCTTCCATGCTGCACAGTGAACGCAGCCCTCAGCTCCACCGCTTCCAGCCAACATACGCTGGTGACTAAAATAATAACAATAAAAACAAGAAGAAGAGGAGGAGGAGGAGGAGGAGGAGGAGGAGGAGGAGACTCCCCAGGTTGTTCACGCTGCAAGGAATCCGTCTGAGAGAATAGAGAGGAACACCTCCACCTCCTCCTTTTCTTCACATCCTCCAACCCTCCCTCTTCCTCTCTGCTCGTCGTTTCCCCCTCCCTCCCTCCCACCACCTTCGGGGGGGTTTTACCCAACAGCTCGAAGACGCTCAGCTGTAACGATCAAACCCAGGCGCTCCACCAGAGGAAAACCTAAACCGTGCCAAATGAAATGCAGCAGGTACAGAGGAGGACTCTGTCTGAATCTCCTCAGCTTCATTACGCTGCAGCGATTTAATCAGGAGAGGAGCGGCGGCTTGGGTCTGCTCGGGTTGTGCCAGACCGCCTGTGTGAGCCCATTAAAGATGAAGCAGGGCTTCTGAGGCTGATGTATGAATCAGCCTCCCCTCTCATTAAAACCACTGCTGAATGTGGCAGCAGACATTCCTACGAGCTGATCAGATTTCATCAGAACCTTGTTGGGTTTTTGGTTGTTCTGTTTTGGAAGCTGCAGAAAAGACGACGTGAAAGTTTTGACACTGAAGCTTGAAAAAGTCTCACAGAAGTGACACGTTAGTGTGAATCTGTCGGAGCTCTTTAACCTGACAGCAGAGAAAACATTTCAGTTTAATCATCTGTTAATTGAAGAACCAATTAGAGGTATTTGTTCGGATTTGTCCAAATTTTGTTACATTAGCACCTAAATCAGTGTCAAACGGTTGTAATTAACTGTCATGTTTCCTGCTCAACTTTTACTAAACACGAAACATCACATTCCTGAGCACTGCTAACAGACACTGAGCTCTACGTGGTATTTCATGCATAGAAACAATGTTTTAATGCATTCTCTTATAAACACTGAAAGTTTGATAAATGTGAAATAAATAATGCTGAAATACTAATAAATGTAAAAGTAAACTGTGTTTTATTATTGTAATCACTGTTGAGTTGTGGTGAGTAGCTGCTGTCTTGAATTCTCAACTCACACTTTCTGACTGGGAATTTCTCACTGTTTAAATTTACAACTTGTAAGTGGGAAACTCCCACTTCCCAGCACAACGGTAGCAAAAGTAGCTGGTCAAAATGCACCAAACTGGAGATTTTACGCCACAGATTTCTCCTGCTGCATTTGAACCCTGTTTAGCTCCACCTAGTGGTGGGATGCTGTCATATCACAGGTAAAATAATCAACAGGTATTATGGAAGATGTAGTTTATGGCCAATGCTGGCTTTAAAGAAGCCTATTTTAAGACATTAAAGGGGAAATATTCTGTGTTTCTCAGGCATATATTTAAATTCTATACCATAATAAAGTAACCACCTTTAGTTGTTATTAAAATGTTGTTTATATGTTTAAATAGAAGTTTTTTGCATGTAACACTTCACTAAACTGATGACAGAATTAATTTGATTTCAGTCTTTCATTACCTACAATGTTTCATAGAAAAAGTAATGTTTGCAACAGAAAAAAGGAAGAATCGTACTATTGATTATGGAATCATAAATCTATATTTTATTAATCAAAATGTATACAATATTAAAACTGTTTTCAGAATATAATGTAATGCACCTTTATAATTAAGTATAGAAATAATTATTTTCAGGATTTTTTTTTCTAAATCGAGCACATTCCAGAAGTCTATCATTTAGCGCAAATGAGCTGACAGTATGGACCGTGCTACCGGGACGGATCAGGCCGCCCAGTTCAGCACGGGGCCAGCTGTGTGTTCTCCGTGTTGAGGTGGGTGGGTGTGTGTGCTCTGTGATGAGGAAGCTCAGAGACACAGCCCAGAGGAGGATCTGATCCTAAAAAGGTGGTTCTAGTCCCAACAGGTGGTTTTTGCTGCCCTGCCTGCTGCTTCAGGACACTACAGGATTTATCAAACATGCATGAATGAGTCAAAGCAAGACTGCGTATGATAACATTATAACATGATATAAAACTCAAAAATGTTAATTTTACATGATATTGCCTATGGATGGGTATCGATTCAGATTTCCCAAATCGATTCAATTCGATTCACGACGATTCACAATTCAGTTTGATTGAATTTTAAATTAGTTAAGTATATCATGCAGTAACACATTTATTTTGATATAGAAGACATTCTTAAAGGAACTATTTCTGTAAATAGTAGAAACTAATTCTAACTTGATGTGTTGGTAAAATTATAAACATTGAAGTTTAATCTTGAAACAAAACTGTCTCAAGTTTCAAAGGATTTAAACTAAGAAGGAATTGAAGAGAAGGTTTTGTTGGATACATTAGTTTTTAAAGAAACTAAGAATAAATTTCTTGATCACTAAAAAGTAAGAGGAGGTGGATAATATAAGTGTATACTTCTGCCCACTCTTTTAAGCATATGAAAACTGTATATGTGTAATGTTTCTGTTAGCTTCTGTTCAATAAAACCTATTAACAAGAAGAAAGAAACAAAGAGAACTTCAGCTAAAACGTTCCATCACCGTGAATAACATTAATTTAAAAATAATATTGGTAACAAAACTAAACGATTTTAGCCCTGAACATCAACTGAATGTAAACCTACGGCAAGCCAGGAGTGACACACAACACATCGTGCAGCTTCATCGCTCACAACATCCAAGGGAAAAAATCAATCTCATGAATTATGAATCGATTTTCCCAAATTTGAATGAAAATCGATCCAGATCGATTAAATCGATTTTTTTTAACCCAGCCTCATTATTACAACATAATATGATGTGGCGGGCCACATTAGGCCCACAGGCCATGTGTTTGACATGAGATCTAAATAATCTGATTAGTCTGCATTAGTGTAAAAGTTTAAAGTATCTTTTGGGGGAAAAACAAAATATTTGACTCTAAATGTTTGTGTAAAACTCCACCACCAATGTGAAATTGAAATTTAAGAAATGTGAGATTTATTTGCTCTTCATGATTGCAATTTGGAAGAAAAACATTTTTTTACTTGTGTGTAGAGGATTTCCACACACACAGCTGGACTCCACATTGAGATTTTAAATCAAACTCAAGGTATGTAGGTCACCCAGCTTTTAACTCAAATGGCTGGACATGAAAAAAGGAAGTACTTTTATTTAAAAGTGCCTCTAGGTTGTGCAGTTTTTTTTTAGCTAGCTTATCATACAAGTCGTGCTGTTTTTACATCAGCTTTGTGTTTTATCATGGTGCAAACGTGCTGAACTTCAGCTCCTTTCAGAGGCCGTGTTGTGTAATTTTTAACCGTTTCTCTCGCGGGGGAAAGAGAAAAGCCATCCTTCACTTGGTGCCATTTTTACGGCTTTTCTCTCGTTCTCGCGCTCAGCTAATATTTGCATATTTACAGGACAGCTGGTCTAAATAATTTAAGTGGCTCTCGAGTTCAGCCGTGTGGTCTTGGGGCGTTTCAACAAGCTGGTTTCAGACGACGTTCGACTCGTAGATTTAAAAGCATGAAGGGGCGACGATGTAACTCAGCTGCTTTACAAAGAAAGACGGACAGAAGAGGAAGAAGATGGACTGAAGAAGCAGCTGAAGGAAGAAGAAAAAAAAAACGAGCGGCTCTGAAAACACCACCGGGAACCGTTTTCAGATGCAGAGTCCGTCCCACGGCTGAATACTGTAGAGGAGTGGTTGTCATGGAAACAAGGAGGCAAAGCCAGCTCCTCGTAGGGCTACACACAAACTCACCCCCACCTTTTCTTTTTTCTCCTCCCTCCTCTACAGATACACCAAGACAGGAAGTCAGGACTTAACCTGCAGGTCCACTTCCTGTTGGGCACAGGCAGACAGGATGGGTGGTTCAGGTGGACGGGAGGTCAGTTTGTCTAAAAGACACGACCGCTAAAGCTGTTAGCATTTCAACAACTGCACTGCTTGTTTCATAAAGACCTTATTATTTTCCTCTCTACACTTATTTTTGTCTCTTCAAGCTGTTTTTACCCATCATATTGCTACTTTTGACTTTTAGCTAGTGTTTTGCGACCTTTACCTCAGTTTTCTGTCTGGCTTTTAGCTAACCTTTTGCTACTTTTAGATACAGCAATGGCTAGCATTTTGCTATAGATTTTTGCTAGTGTTTCACAACTATTAGCTTATAGTTTTCTTTTAGTTAGACTTTTACCTTGTGTTTTGTTACTTTTTACATCATTTTGCAACTGTTAGCTGATTGCTAAACCTTTACTAATTTCAGATTTTAGCTAGAGCTTACTTCCTTTAGCTTGTGTTTTGCTTCTGTTGGATTTAAGCCAGAGTTTTGCAACTTTTAGCAAGCATTTTGCTAAGTTTGACTTAGCAAAATGCTGTTAGATGACTGCTATTTATAGGTTATAGCTAGTGTTTAACAACCTTTGGCTCATAGTTTAAATATTTGGATTTTAGCTAGCCTATAGCTAGTTTTAGATAATAACAAAAGTTTTGCAACTTACAGATTTCAGCTACTTTTTTGCAACTCTTAGCTTAGTTTTCTATGTTTCGCTTTTAGTTACTTACAATTTTGTTGTTTTTAGATTTTGGCTTATGTTTTGACACTTTTGCTATCATTTTAAAACTGTTAGCTGATTATTAAACCTCTGCTTAGATTAGCTCTTAGCTAGTGTGTATTTCCTTTAGCTCTAACAATTAGAAAGACTTTTGTTACATTTGAATTTTAGCAAGTATTTTATTACTTTTAGCTAGACTTTTAATACAGTTAGCTTTTAGGTAGTGTTTTGTTAGTTTTTGCTAGCATTTTGCTACTGTTACCTTATTGCTAAATGTTTGCTAAATTTAGCTTTTAACTAGTGTTTTGCTACTTTTTGATTGTGTTTTGATTTCTGTTAGCTAGATCTTTGCAATTTTTTTCTAGCAGTTTGTTGCTCTTGTTTTTCTTAATTTTGCTTTTAGTTAGCATTTTGCTACTTAGCTAAACTTCTAATACTTTTAGCTAGTGTGCTAAATTTAGCTTGTGCTTTCCTTCTAATGGATTTAAGTTATGTTTTGCAACATTTAGCATTTAGTCATGTTTGGCTTTTTAGTTAGACTTTTGCTAACTTTAGCTATTGTTTTGCTGTTTTTAGCTTTAAGCTAGTGTTGTAGCATCTTCAGTTTATTTACTATCTAATGTTTATGTTTTATTTTGATAGAAAAATTTTTTTCTCTCATCTTAAAGTTTTAGAATCATGTCAACTGTGATGATTTTAGTGTTTTTGGATATTTATGGATGTTATGATCTTATTGCTCATATTTTTTTTAACTTGTTATTTCTGTCTTTAAAAAAAACTTGTTATTATTGTCTCTTGCAATGAATGTATTTTATAATTTTATGACCTGTTTTTGCCTTTATAAAATTACAACAAAGCTGAATCCACTTTAAAATTTTCCAAATGTGCATCCAAATGGAGACAAACGGGAACATTTAACTACTAATATGAATATAGCTATAAAACATGTATTTATTCAACACTACAAATGTTTACGACTTCTGCACACATAAATCCAGCTTTCTGCATTTTAAATTACAAACAGACAAGCATTGGTTGTTCATGAAACAATCCTGAATTGTTTACAGAGTGAACAAACAACAAAACAAAAGCAGTCTGACTGTTCCTCTGTTCCAGCTCGTTGTAACTACTGATACATTTCTCTTTCTTTACCACACAGAATTCAAGGACAAACCCTTTTCACACACACAGCTAATCTTTCAAATTAAAACAAAAAATAACTGAATGGAGGGGGGAAAAGGGAAAAAGTCTGATTCTTGTCACATTCCATCAGACAAATAAGTCAGATAAGCTCAGAGTGAAGTCAAGCTCCAAGAACAAAGTCCAGAAAAAGAAACTTTATCTACATCTGACACAATGGCTGAAAAAACTGTTATAAATATTTCAAAAGAAGATAAACATCAACAATCGCAGCGACAGGAAACAGGATTCACACGGAGGGGTCAGAGAGAGAAGAAGGCTGTTTCTGTGGAGCTGGGCGATGCGTTCAGGGTGAAACGGTCCTTTCAGCGCCGACCTTTGACACAGTTTCATCGTGTTTACTTCACGATTCCCTCGCAGGCCGAAGAGTCGAGTTTTACAGCCAGAGCCTGTCTGACATAAAGGTTAAGATACGAGGCGAGCTCCCTCATCTTCATCACTGGTTCGACTCACAGGAGAGTTTAAATCTCACCTCCTGGAACAGAGCCGAAGCTTTTAAAGGATTACTTTTGAAAGCTTTTATTACAACAATAACAAGGCTTCTAAACTAGTGTTTTAGATCTTTTATTGTATTTTACAACAATAAAAAAACTCTGTAAAACTGACTTCATCATGTAAAAGTATAATGCAGAAAAAGGCTTTGAATGAGGAAATGCATATCGCCCCTCGCCTTTTGTTTTATGTGTTCCCTCTCAGAGTACTAGGGGTGTAACGATACATCGATCTATATCGATATATCGATTTGAATGGTTCATGATTCAGCTATATCGAGGCTAAATGAAAATTGTGATCTATATTGTCATCATATTCTTGATGACAATCGATATCTTATGCCCATCTAACACAATGACTGTGTTAGATGGACATATGATATCGCATTACATCGATCACAGACATGTGAATTGAATTTAATCGAAATCGTATCGTGACAGATTTTATGATATCGTGAAATATCGAATCGTCATTTAAACATATGGATGTAATATCGTATCATGATAAAGCTGCTAATTTACACCCCTACATAGTACGTTTCATGGATGACTCTCATCTACTCATACTTTGAGATATTTAGCTTTTCTGCCATTTTTTTCTCATTAACAGCTACTCTTTAGTTTTTTGTTATATAATAATTTATGTTTTGGCTGCATTTTCAGCTTTTTTTTCAGCTTAATTCAGTAGACGTTCTCCTTCAGTTTTAACATTTATGCTACTTTTTAGCTAATTTTAGCTTTTTTCCAGCAAAATTCACATTTTTGTGATATTTTCAGATTCTTACTGCTTAATTCAACAAACGTAAGGTTCATTCTTTTAGCTACTTATCTGCTAGATTTAGCTTTTTTCAACTAAATTCACCTTTTTGTGATCATTTTAGATTTTTAAAGCTTAATTCAGCAAACATGTTCCTTCAGTTTCAGCTTTGTAGCTACTTATTTTACTAATTTTAGCTTTTTGTCAGTTAACATTTTTTGTGATAGATCCAGATTCTTACTGCTTAATTCAGCAAACATGTATTCTTTCAATGATGACTTCTATAGGTTTCAAGGTCACAAGTTAATAATTTTTCTGTTTGTTCTACTTTATTTTGTCTAAAGATCATCTTTACTTAAATACTTTCTTCATAAATCCTTTTTGTTTTTTGCTTCTTACAACTTCAGTTTGGTAACTTCAACTTGTTTCTGCTAACTTTAGATACATTTCTGCTTTATTCAGCTTCTTTGACACATTTTTCTGCAGATTTTTCACTTTTGTTTTCCTCCTTTCAGAAAAAGTCAGCTGTTCAAATTTAACTCACATTAACTGTTTTGCTAATAAACCTTTTCAGCTCGACTTTAGCAGCTTTCAGCAAAATTCTTCACTCTGCATTTTTGCAGGGAATGTAAATTCTCTAGTTTAAAGTTACTTTCTCATTATGTTGGCCACATTTGAATCACATTTTAGACGCCACTTCTGGTGCTGATATATTGTGGCAGCACTTTGTAACCCATCAATGTTTCTAATTTAACAGTGTTTTTGTAATATAAGTCCTTTTCTGTCCTTTTAGCTGTCTCAGTTCATTCTTACAGGTTTATCTGATTGGTCTTTTCTTCAGCAACATAATAAAATGATCTGCAGCTTGCAATGGATGTGGATAGTTGAGATGATTTAGAACACATAACAGAAATAAGAAGCCACTTAATTTTATATATATATATATGTATGTGTGTGTGTGTGTATTATGTTGTTGTTAGTCAGACTTGCAGGTGAAACAACACAGGGCGCTGAGCAAACATGTAAATAAGCAGAAAACCAGAAAAGTCTTCACATTTTTTTCTTATTTCTTGCATCTAATCAGGTTCACAGGTGGCCGATGCATTTCCCAGCATGCAGTGGGCAGCAAGCAACCCAAAATACCACCGAGCCGACACCCACACAGACACACAATTACACCCAGGCTATAACTCTGTTCTCCAGCTCACAGGAAAGCAAACTGCGCTTTTAAATGGATTTATCAATATTCACATTTACTGACGTTTATTAGGTTGCTGCTGAGCAACTAACAGATTCATTAGCAAGCGACTCCCCTTAAGACAAAATCAACACACAAGAGTGGCTCTTTGGACTCTGACAACAAGTCTGATGAGCTCTGACTCGTCTACTTAATGAGCTCCACCGGCTGAAGGACTTTCCTGAACGGCATCCAACATGAGGCCAAAAGAAACGGAAAAAATTCAATAAAATGTTGGGAAATTAGTTCCTGAAGCCCACAGTGTTGTCCTATTCATTTTTTCTATGTTAAAGCCTAAAAAAAGCTAAATTAATAATCTAGTTTTAAATCATATTTCAAGAGAAGATCCCCACTAAAAATAGAGCTTTTAGGTAATTTTTACATTTTAGATTAATTTTGTAACTGTGCATTCATTTTAAATAATCAATTTATAATTTGGTGTGGTCTCACAGAGTGTTTTATTCAAATCAGCCCAGTTCATATAATGTTTTGCTAATAACAGACTGACAAATGTTGCATAAAAGGCAGCTCTTTAAAATGTGTTGCAGACAATGATCAGCTACTACCCCACCAAATTTCAGGTCAATATCTGTAAATTTAACTGAATTACAGCCATATTTGTGTTTCTGTAGTGGACATATTTATTTAGGTTGGCTTCAAACCTTAATCAGTTGTAGATGTAGATAAAGTGATGAATTCCTGAAAGTTTCATTAAAATCTCTCCGGTGGATCATGAGATATTTTGCTAACAGACACTTAACACACATGTTAAAACATTATCATTTAGCCTTTTCTGAGATGATAAACTGCACAGTGCAAGTTTTCCAAATTGTATTTTTCTTTGCTTTATTGACATGTTTTGGCATTTTTTTAATGTGGCTGTTATGTTAAAAACATTTTAATTTTTTTCTATTATATTTAAAGGGTGTGGTGGAGATGTAGTTGGGTAATTTATACCAAAGGAGGTGATTTTATAAAAACCTGCTGCACAAATCCAGCTCAAACGAGACCAGTTTTATCAGTTCTGCTTCTGGACTAACCCCCTCATTAACGCCTCATTAACAACATGCTAATGAGCCCAGGTGTGTTATTTAAATATGAACCTGTTCACTTGATGCTGGCTTCTTACCTGTTTTTCCAGCATGATCATTCTCTCAGTCTCATGACCTTCATGGAGTGAGTGTCCACGCCAGTCCACCGTTAAACCCACTCCATTTCTGTCAGCATCTTCGCGGACGAACAGGAGAAAAATCAACCAAAAATGAAGGTTAAACGATGCTCACGGCTAACTAGCTTTGCCGTTAGGAGGCTAGTTAACCGCGATGCTTTATCCTCGAAAGAAATGACTCCCGCATGTCTTGGCATCAATAAAAAAGGAAACAAGGAGTGTTTTTTTTATCGTTGAAAAAACACTATAGGACTGGGAGGAGAAAACGAATCGAGCTGAATGCTAGTTAGCGTGCTAGCATTAGCCACTAACGCTGAGGGGTGAAAAAAAATCACAATTTTATTTGTCTCCTCGTGCCCTCATCATCCATTGTCGCTGCGCTCCCTTCCAGTCACGCTCGAAAAAATCCGCGGAGGAGACGTCCTCCGGCATCGGCTCTCTCCTACGAACCCTCCACGCCGCGGGTCATCATAAAAGGGAGCAGAGAATCCGAGGGGAAAGGAGGCGATGAGGGGATCCGACCAATGTGGCACTTAATGGATGCTGCTGCTGCTGCTGCTGCTGGCGGAGAGGAATCTCCGCTTTCAGCAAGACGCGCTGTTGCTGCTGCTGCGGTCCGAGGAGTAGCTAGGAAAAACGATGCTCGTGAACGCATCACAGTTGGAGCGATAATAAATATAAATAAATGATCCCAAATCAGTTATTACGTACGGAAGAGGATTGGGGCCACTGAAAAAAAAAATTCTGACTTTAATCTCAGAATTCTGACTGTTTGTTTATTTATTCAAAATTCTGAGATTAAAGTCAGAAATCTGACTGTCTCTCTCTCTCTCTCTCTCTCTCTCTCTCTCTCTCTCTCTCTCTCTCTCTCTCTCTCTCTCTCCTTCAGATATTAAAGTCAGAAATCTGACTCTCTCTTTCAGATATTAAAGTCAGAATTCAGACTTTTTTTTTCAAAATTCTGAGATTAAAGTCAGAAATCTGACTTTCTCTCTCTACCTCTCTTTCAGAGATTAAAGTCAGAATTCTGACTTTTTTCACAGAACTCTGAGATTAAACAGCATGAATCCAGGCACACATCTTATTTGGCCAGTGGCTAACATGTAGCTACTGCTTAATTTCTATTGTAAAACATTCAAACAGAGGAACAAAAATAAACGCATTATGGGACAATTCCAGCAATCAAGAGCTGTTACGTCCTTTATTCATCTGTTTGATTCAACATTGCGAGACACGTTTATTGCTCTCTGGTGCCCATCTGCCTGAAAGTCAGAATTCTTTTTTATTTTTTTCAGTGGCCGTAATCCTCTTCCGTAAGTTTTAATGCTTTTCTTCAGAACATGTCGATTAAGTAATTTGAAGGAAAAAAATGGCAAAACAACAAATTAACACAACAATATATAGTTGAACTAATGTTGTATTTTATATTATAGTGTAGTGGCTTTTGAACTGAAGTTTTGATGAAAAGCATAGGAAGATGGCAAAAAAATAATGTTTCTCTTTTCACTTTAAAAGAAATACAGTCATAACTTTACACTCCGTTTACATATCCATCCGTGATAAAATTATATCTGGCATATACCCTGTGGGAGATTTTCTACATAAAATATTTAAATTTGAGTCTGATCCATGTTTTTTCTTTTTCTTTTTCTGAAATAGAAACAGTTCATCTATTCTACAGCTGTCAACATGTTAGTGTTTTCTGGTCTGATATCTCATTTAAAATATCTAATATACCTCCTTTTACATCTAAAGATGTTCTTTATTTTATGGACAATTTAGTCCCTGCTGTTTCTGATTTCATTAATTTTGTGTAAATACTTCATTAATACATGCAAATGGAAGAAATACCCCTCTATTGTTCACTGTTTTTCTAAATTACTTTGTTGATATTTTAAATAAATATTAGGGATGCAAGTTATCGATTAATGGATTAATCTAAAGTTGATAGATCTTATCGATCGACTAACGATTAATTG
>JAUBOC010000001.1:25318855-25331547 GCA_032275365.1 Anablepsoides cearensis
GTTTGAATTTATTTATTTTTGAAAAAAGGGGCAGATATTAATAAGAATTTTTTTCTTCTTTCTGCTACCTTTCATTTTATTTGTGTTTCGTTTTTTTTGTATGTATAGCATTTGTTTTTAAATGAAATGAAATGAATAAATTTTTTAAATAAAATAAAAATAAATAATATGCTAGAACTATTACTATACTAGTACACTATACATACTAGTATTACTTACAACATTAATAGTTTTTGTTTTATGATTAAAAGTACTATTAGTTATGCTATTTCTAATAGTTATATTAGTAATAATATAGTATTAATACTATTAATACTATTAATATAGTAATATTAATACTAATTTTAGTGTTAGTACCACCAGTACTATTACTAGCGTTATTAATAGTAATACTAGCACAGTAGTTAATTTATTTTATTACTAGTACTTCTACTACTATTACTATAGTATTAGTTGTTGTAGTGTTATTACACCTAAAATTACAAGATCTATTACTTTACTGGTAAAACATATTTTATCAGTACTATAATACTAGTACTAGTACCAGTAGTATAGTGTCAGTGTATTGCTATGCGGGATATATGAGTAAATCAAGTGAAATGACATTAAATTCTGGTAAATTACTCACAGTGTTTTCTGCTTCACTGTCAGCCAGCCTCTTCTTCAGAGCATCTCTCTCAGCCGACCACACCAACGATTCTCTCTGTGGACACACAAAACCCACGGTCACAAACCAAGGATTTCACAACGACACGGACTCCTCTTCAGTTTCCTGTACCTCGTGTTCGCTCCACTCCCTGAGGAGGTCCCGGAGGCTGTGATTTGTGTTATCGAACATTTCTATCTTCTCCAGCAACAACTGCTGCTGCCGTCCCAGAGAGGCCGAGTGCAGCTTCGACACACGTTTCTCCTAAATTATGAAACACACAAAATGATTGTGGATTCTTGACAGACATGGATAAAAACCGTTCGGATCCTAATGAACCTTGGCGAGGATGTCGACGGTTCCCTTCAGAGCTGTCAGCTGATTGGCTACAGCGACACCGTCGATTTCTGCTTCCACAAGCGCCCTCAGGAGCTCATCTGTATCTCTCTGAACACCTGAGTCTGACCTGTGATGGACAGAAACATTTTGTTTTACTGTCACTTCACTGACATCATCTTTCTCTTGGTTGCCAGGTATGCTGGAGGTACGTAGTTTCTCCTGATCTCTAATGGGAAGCCTGCAGAGAAAACTCACTTTGACCACTTCTACCAACTCCTTCCCTTGTAAAAAAGATATTAACTGAAATCTCACAAACATAAAAACAAATAATAGATTCTTACTTCTTTGAACGACGAAGGTTTTCTTGTTCCCTGAGCAGAGCACTGAGGTTTTTAGATACTCCGTCCAGCTCTTCTTCCTGCTCCTCTGCGTCCCGCTGATGTGTGGTCCTGTCTGATCGATGCTGCATCAGGCTGGTCTGATCAAACGACACGAAGGGAGAACGGTTTAAGGAACATACTGGATTGAGAGAAAAACCTGTGTTGTAAACAAAGCTAAATGCTGACGAGATATTTCTCCTTTCCTCAGTAGTCTGAATGAGTGTAAACCTGTGACTTGTCAGAACTCGTGCTTCTTCTGCAGGACAGTATTCCTGGAGGGATCCAAGGAGTCCGGGTCTTCAGCCTCCCTGCATCTCCTTTCACCAGAGGCTCTTTTGCCTAGTAGAGTTATGTAGTAGGTGATACTCATATTTAGAGAAATAAACATCAGCAGCTATTTAACTATACCTAGCCAGTCACAGTATAAACATCCTATAAATGTTTGGTACGGTCATCGAAACATATAAAGTTAGTGGATAATAACCTGTAAAGCTCTGCTGGGACTCCTCCTCATGTGAACATGGACCGGTGTAGTCTCCGTTACGTGGACGTGAACCGGTGGCGGTAGCGAATCTCGGGTTTTCATTCTTCTACAAAGCTACAAACACGTTTGAATCCCGTGCAGCAACCAAAAATAACGGAGTAAAATGTATTCCGCTAAGTTTTAGCTCATGTTTACGTGTCAAATTTATGAATTCCAAGACTAATTTCCGATTTTTGCCAATGATGTCGGACGGTTGTTAGGATCGACAAAACAATGTCGCCTGATTGGCTGGTTTGCAAGGTCCCGCTCTGTGATTGGTGGATCGGTTTTCAGTAAGCGTTGCCCGGGGTGACGACAAATGTTGCGTTCAGAAACGTAACTGGGAAAACGAGTTATTCGTTTCGAGTGATTTTTGTTTTGTTGTAACACACTTGAGCTGCGCTGTAAGAAGTGAAAACGCATAAATATAATCAAAGTAAGCAGAACTAGCTAAACTACATAAGATTTCTAAGATATTGTGAAGTTATTTTCCTGATTTGACGCGTTTGCTCTTTGCGCAGGTCGTGATTACAAGTTTACGACAGGAACTTGAACGTAGCATACGTATACGTTTTAAGACGAAATAAAGACGCTGCTTAAAAGATTTTGTACAGCCTGGAATGCATAAAATGAATTATTTGTATACAAATGAATTAGTTATTTAGAAATATTATTGTTGCAATGTAACCATCATACAAAAACTCCAGAATCAAAAGGGCATTGTTTATAAAATTGTCTTGAAGACAATTTTATAAACAATGCCCATCAAAATCTTTTAAGCAGCGTCTTTATTTCGTCTTAAAACGTATACGTATGCTACGTTCAAGTTCAGATAAAAGGCCCTGAATCACTACTTAAAGCTAATTTGTCGAGCTCAAATGTAAAATTTACATATCAACAAAAGTGGAAAAAAAAATTAAAAAAACAACCGGTCTTTGTAGTACACACGCGCAAGCTAACTGAATTTCCTGTTTTTAATACCACTTCCGTGTGAGCTAATGCTAATGCTAACGTGAGCTAGCCGATTTTGACGTTCACCAATCACAGTATTATGACGTTTGCATTACAAGTCGTCGTTTTCAGATTAAGATAAATATTGTATAGCCTACATCAACACGCGACAACCTTACTCAGGTAAATTAAATCGGCTAGAAGAAGAAGAAAGACAAGAAAGCTAAGTAGCTAATGATTAGCCTCTCGCGATGAGGCGTCTGGTGTGTCCGCAGATGTTCTGGAAGCAGCTGCTGAGCTTTGTGCTGTCGTTTATTTTGTTAAACCGGGCCGCAGAACCGTGCGTCCCCGCCGGTACCAGCACCGACACTTTGATACTGTGCAGGACGTGCGGACACGAGCTGGCCTTCGGGACGGACATCAACTTCGTCCCCAGCCCACAGGCGCTCTCTAGCCGCAACGACACGCCGGTCGGCGGCCGGAGGATCCACGTCCAGATCCTGAAAAACCCCCACGGACACCGGTTTGAGGTGGTCACGTTCAGAAAAGCGGACGTCACGAAGCACTGGCCGGCGGACGGAGACTTCTCCTGGTTCCCGGGTTTCTCTTGGACCGTGGCTACCTGCCCCAGGTGTACAACTCATTTAGGTGGGTGGAATTAAAGTATAATAAATGACTTGTTTTGGTTAAATAAAAAATCACAAAAGTCATTTTTATTACCACTAAATGAAATTCATCTTAAATTATTCCTCATGCACACGAAAAGTGCTTTGTGGCCTAATATAATCAAATAGTTATCTTAATTGCATTTTGGTCACTTATCTTTCCAGGTTGGGCCTTCCAGCCAAGCGACTGGCCACACACAATCTCCAAAACTACATTTGAGGAATCCAAAAACACCTTTGTTGCTTTAATTACTCATCGAATACTGCGAGAGGACTTTGCATCAAGCCTACTAATAACTCCAAAATCCTTCAAGAGCTGAGGGGACTCAGGATTTCCAGGTCTGCTGCCCAGAAACATTTCCAAATAAATCTGGATGCACTCCTATTGAAGGACTCACTTTTATAGTTTTATTGTAACAATACCAGAAACACCAGAAATGCAGTTTTCTTTAAACCTATAAAACATTGGGGGCCAAAAATGTACAAGTTTTTTTAATTCTTTATTAAAAATGTCATTTCAAATCTTGTGGATATTTGTAAAACAATACAATGAAGAAAAAAAGTCCCATAGAAATGGTGTCAAAATTACCACGCTCCTCAATAACCAACAAACGCCTGACCCTCCCCAGCTTCCACCCCCCAACCCCAAACAATACATGTCAAAGGAATGAGCTGGTACTCCTTAACCACGCAGGGGAAAATAAAAATTAAAAATATATGGGCGCCATGTCCCACAAATAATAATTGATAGGTCTCCTAGAGCTAGGTCACTACACCATGGCTTAAGTTGATTTAACACACAACCTTGAACAGGAGAAATTCTGTGTGAATAGTCTTCAAATTCTACTCAGGATGCTGTGCTGATTCAATTTTTTTTTTTTATTATTATTTTAAAGAGGTCTTCGGGGATGGTACTCACAATTCAGGGCAAAGTGCAATTGGCCTTGGATGAGTCAAAGGAGAACATAGACATGGCATCAGCAGGTGAAGAGGCTTCAGAATGGAACGTGAAGCACAAACAAAAGTAAAAAAAAAAAAAAATTAAAACCTTTGCTCCCGAACATGAGTGGAAAAATAAACAGGGAATAGATGGTTAAGGGTCTGGTAGGTGATATTAGTCGTCTTCTCCTTCGTCATCCTGAAACAAGAAGACAAACGTTAAGAGATGACACTTTTAAGAAGAGTTCTCCACGTTTTTATAAGTTCACCTCTCCATCTTCTCCTTCATCCTCTTCATCTTCCTCGCCATCTTCATCTCCTTCCTCGTCGATATCCTCCAGACCTTCCTCGTCCTCTTCATCCTCCTCACCTTCAGCTTCTTCATCATCCATGTCTGGAACCTGGGGATAGGAAATTTCAGCACTACCGAAACCAAAGAAAAATGTCACAAGTACTGGTTTTAAACTTTGGGGATGAACGTACCAAGTAGTACTGCAGGGGGTTTGGCCAGATGTCGTCCTTGATGACCTCCCCGAGCTCGTCAGCTCCAGCATCGGCGTGGTCAGTGAACCAAGTGAAGAAGCTCTCCGGTTCTTCATGTTGCCGCTTCCTTCCAGCTTTATTCTGAGTCTGGTTTGAGCGCTTGGTCAGGTCCTGTTGACGTGCGGAGGAACCAGTTATACAACGCATCAGCTCACAAAAATAAAAACCAGAAAAGGATGCCAACACTCACCTTTCCTGACTTCCATTTGATTTCTGTTGACTTTGAAGACGGGTCTCCACTCTCGTTCAGATGGAACTCTTTGGAAAGTATTTTGTTTTCGAAGTATGGGTTTTCATCAAAATACTAAAAAGAAGAAAAACAACACTCAGGGTACGAAAACATAACCTACGCTTTAACATCAAGCGAACGCAACATCGAGCCACTTACAAAATCTATTCTGTAGCCCGACTTGATGTCTTCAAACTCTGTCACCTCCACCCGGCTCAGGTAGTGAAGCGCTTCTTCGTCCTCCTCTCCCAGTAGAGCAGATACTACAGGGGCAGAAGTATTGATAATTTTCGTAACCTGCATCTTACATTAAAACAATAGATTTGTGGAGCATCACTCACCCTGTGGATGGTTGACAAATGTGGTGACCCAGAAGTTGGGGATTTTGGCGATCAGTTCTGACCTCTTCTGAAAGAACGGCTGACGGAGTTTGTTGTATTTCTGTTCTACTTTCAGGATCTCCTCACTGGCCTGCTCATTCAACCTAAGGTAAAATAAAAAAATGTATAAATTCAAATAGACATTGCAATATTTTCAGGAACACGTAACAGGGTAAAAAGTGAAAGGGGCATTTTCTGTTTACATATATTTACTTAAACAAAGTCCTCCAAACTTTATACTCACCTATCAATTTCATTTTGAACTTCATCGATGTGTTCAATAGCTTCTTGCTGCTCTTTCTCTGTGAGGACAAAATAAAAACAGTGGGTCTATAAGTTAGTGTTGTTGTGTGTTTATATGTGGATAGTTATCAGATTTAATGCCTGTATAGCAGGATAATAAAGCGTTCAGATGTGTAAGCTACGGGTTTTTACAGTACACAGAACTCCAGATTCCCTCGGAGGATAAGGTAAAGCAAGCGGCCAATAGCAACAGCGCTCGCCGCTCAAACATCCACCGTTTCCTGCCGGCTGCTGCCTGCAGGGCCGCGTGGTTTAAATGTGGGACAGAAACTGCACGGACAGCCGCGGTAACCCGGGACAGATCCAGGGGCAGATGTCGGGACGAACCGCTAGCAAATAAACCGCTGCTCCCAAGATGGAGGTCGGCGTATAAATAACCAGACGAGCTAATTTCGAGGTTAAACATATGGCAGGACTTGTAGATTTAAATGAAAGAAAACATAACGTCGTCAGCTAGCGTTAGGTAACACTACAACAACAACAGCATTATGCTAACTCTGCTAACATGTGAAACGCTAACAAAACTCCGGTTATTATCATCAAAATATTGTATGGGCCGCGATTTTAAGCGGTTGAAAGTAAATGTGAAACAAAATAAAATGGTTATTTTCTAAAAACTGCCCACTTGGTATCCATCGACTTAAATGGCCACGCTGTGGTGATGCTAAATGGCTAACATGGCCTCGCGCAGCTTTAAACAACAGAAGAGCAGCGGCATGCTAAAACACCGCCGAGCTGAAAATACGCAGCAGCCGTTGCGACAAACACAGAAAACACACTCTGGAAAGCAAAAGCACGGCAGCACGGTCAATAACTACCAACCAGAATGCATTTAGCGCTTAAAACAAAAATATTATTGAAGAAAGTGAAAATGGCGCTGAATATGTGGCCGCCATTCCCTTACCGGAGGTCTCGTCCGCTCCGTCATGGTTCGAGTTCAGCTCCTTTTTACTCGATTTCGCTGCCGAGGCAGACATTTTTTTCTCTTCCCGCAAGTTGAGGGTAACTCAAAGAAAAAAACGCCAGAGAGGGTGGCCGGTCGCGCTGAATCTCCTTGTACAGGAGAGCCGTTAATTCGCTGCAAAGTTCAGCGTGGAGGAGCCGACAACGTGCTGCTGCTGCTTTCCACACAATGTAGCTGCCGAAGAGCGAGGAAGTCACCGCGCGCTGCTTTCATTACGAACGCGCCGCGCCGAATGGACCGCCGAGCAGCTCCGCCTCTCAAAGTAGGTCTCACTACTCAGCTCCAATCTACTGATTTACTTCTGTATCCTCTCTTAAAATCACATCTAAATTCAACAAAACACTCAATTCTGTCATTCTCACGCACGATGGCTGAAACAACTATTGGAAAAAATTACATTTGTCGAGGCAAAGTCAAATCTTTAGGACCGACTCGCACTGGCGCACTTATAAAATAAAAAAAGCTGAATGTCAGTCGAAGCAAGAGGCTTGTCCTGATGGAGCTTATTATCAAGTCAAATATTACGTTTTATTTAAATCTGTTTTTATTATTATTTCAACAAGTTGATATTTGTAAACAGCAAAGAAAACCACGGTAGCAGCTATAATGTAAGTATGTTTTATAAAACAAATTACACTACAGAAACTGAACTTGTCAATGTTGACTGCTAATAATGACTGCTAAAATTTGCCAAAAGAAGCTAAAAATTAATTGTTAAAGCTAAATTAAATTAATCAAAACAACAAAAGTAGCAAAAATGTTGGCTTAAATCTAAAAGTATTGAAACGCTAGCTATGAATCAACAGCAGTGAAACGCTAGCTAAAGTAGCAGATGCTACCAAAAAAAATCAAATATAGAAAAAGGATAACTAATTGAATTTAAAGGTGGAAAAAGATTAAATAAATGTAGCAAAGGTTTAGCTAAAGGGAGCAAACATTTAAAATGTTCAAAAGGCAAACTAAAAACACCACTAAAAGTAGCAAAAGCATAGCTAATTATCTTTAGGTTAGCTAAAAGTGACAACAACAATAACCAATAGATTAACTAAAAGTTGCAAAAGTTCAGCTTAAAGTAACAAAAGTTTAGCTAAGATTTTGAAAAAAGCTATCTAAAGCTAAAAGTAACAAAAGCACAGCTAGTTGTATTGGAAGGTTAGCTAAATGTAGCAAGAGGCTAGCTAAATGCATCAAAAGGTTGACTAAAAGCTAAAAGTAGCAAACGCATTGCTAACTGTATCTTAGGTCAGCTAAAAGTGAGAGCAGTTTAGTGAAAAGTTGCAAAAGTTTAGCTTAGACGAACAAAAGTTTAGCTAAAATTTTGAAAAAAGCTATTAAGCTAAAAGTAACAAAAGCACAGCTAGTTGTATTGAAAGGTTAGCTAAATGTAGCAAGAGGCTAGCTTAAGGCATCACAAGGTTAAGTAAAAGCTACAAGTAGCAAAGCCCATCTAAACTGTATCTAAAGCAGGGGCTCTTAACCGTTTTGGGTCTGGGGACCCCTTATATGAGTTAGGTTGTTTTGAACATATTTTACTGTCATTTTAACCCCTAAATGTCTTATTATCATAAATTTAGTTTAGTGTGTTTGTTTTACAAGTGCATTGTACCCCGTATGCATTATGCATTAAAAACAAATGAACAATTTAGAGAAAAATTTTGAGGACCCCCAACATATAGCTAGCGGACCCCTGGGGGTCCTGGTACCCCAGTTTCAGAACCTCTGATCTAAAGGTTAGCTAGAAGCAGCAAATAGTTAACTAAAAACTAGGGGTGCACCGAATACAGTTTTCTTGCCGATATCCGATCTATAAACAGTCTGACCTGCCACTTGCGATTTTGGCCGATACTGATTTTTTAAATAGCTGACAATGTCAGATATTATAAAATCACAATGTTCAAATGTTATTTTACTGAAATTTGTTGAACAATACCCTTGAAACAATACAAACTTGTTTTAACTGGATATTCGGTAGTGCTCACAGCAGAGCAAAAGAGGATAGTGGCTGATTTTGAGACTTTTGTGGAGGCAGAAAAGCCGATCTCTTCCACCGATCTTATCTAAGGATCGACCGATCTCCCAAAATTGAGGAAATCGGCCGGCAGATTTATCGGTGCACCCCTACTAAAAACTAAAAACACTAAAGGGTTGTCTAAAAGTTTAAAGTATCAAAAGCCTAACTATTTGTATCTAAAGGTTAGCTAAAAGTAGTAAGAGGCTAGCTAAAAGCATCAAAATACTGACTGAAAGCTACAAGTAGCAAAAACCTAGCTAACTAAAGGTTTGCTAAAAGTAACAAATAGTTAGCTAAAAATAGCAAAAGGTCTAGCTATAAACAAGAGCACCAAAGGGTTAGCGAAAAGCCACAGGTAGCAAAAGCTTTTTACTGATTTTAACACATTTTGCACCTGAAGGTGAGCTACAAGCTATTAAAATTAGCAGAAAAGTAGCTGAAAGTGCCAGAACAGAAGCTAAAAAGTAGCACAAAAAGACTAAAATAAAGCATGCATTTTGAAACAAATTTGAAAATAACTTTTTTTAATTAACTGAAGAGATCTCAGTGTATTTCTGTGGGGAAATATTTGTAGGTTAAAATAAATGGGAAGATTAAAAAACAGGAAAATAGTGAGCAAAATTAGCATTTTCATGTATTGATAATCCATATGGGGTCTTTTTTCCATAAATAAAGACAGCACATTTTATACCCTGATTTACTTATTTTCAGCACTCCTGCTGACAGTCAATCTGTGCACTTTTTAAAATACTGCCTAACTTGTTTAGTTGACATAATGAGTTGTTAATAAATAACTATCTGTCTTATTTTTGACCTACATAAACAAGTAATAAAATTTTCTTTATTAGTAATTAAGTTTTCCTAAACGTGAGCCTTCAAGTGTCACTATGTTATTTGGTTTTTAACAAAAACAACCACCAAGCTGTTGTGTCCTTGTCAAAAGTCACAGCGTGGATTTACGATGCTGGCAGGAAATCTAGATGTTGGCAGTACAAAACATTGTTCAGTGAACGTACGCACACTACAATCAATATTAAGACTTCTCACACCCCAATGGTGTAAGAGCAGATTAAACAAATCTCTCCACTGCAGGCTGATCTCCGCTTTGTCCCGAAGAGAGCAGCAGCAGCTCTGGGTTTGGTCTTTTGGTTGGTGGCAGAGCAGGAACATGTGGTCGTGCAGCGGCCAATGCCGAGCCCAGAGCAGGCAGTCGGCACTGTCGGAGCAGCAGCGGAAAGAAAGCTCTCTTAAAAAGACAGAGGAGACACGGGAGAGGGAGGATTTAGTTACGGAGCAGAAGATCAGGATGCGGCGGGAGGTGGACGGTGCAGAGGAGGCTGCAGGGAGGTGAAAACAAACAAACGGGACAAGCTGTACTTTCCAAGTCTGAAGATGTAGGTGATCCACCAGAGGAGCGCTCGGTCAGAGTGGGTCTGTGAACGCACCGTAACATCACAGGACTTGTGTTTCAAGACTAGTGAAGGTGGCGAGCTGCAACCTGAGAAGCTCCACTTCCACCTAGGATGACTAATTAGTAATTACTCATCAAGGAGCATAGGATCACCCTGAGGTGAGAAAACTGCAAAGTCACCCTGAGCGCGACGTTCAGGTTTTGTTTTCACACTTGTTTTCGTCCATGACAGTTCCCTGATGTTCCTCCACATGTTTTGCTGAACTCTCCCTGGTTTTAAGTGGCTCTCAGCTGAGTGATGGTCTAAGTGAGGCTGTTTGCCTCTCGACGTGTTGTCGTTATCCAGGATCAGATGTTGTCCACGGCTCAGCAGATGCTGCAGGATAGTCGCTCCAAGATCGAGCTGATCCGACTGCAGATTATCAAAGTGACCCAGGCCGGCGGCGGGGGCAGTGAGGACGATGATGGAAACCATAACAACTCCACACACGGAGGTCAGGCCTGGGGCAAAGGAGTCTTAAAACTCCTCAGAGGGTAGTCAGAATTTGACTCATTTAAAAAGCACAAAAAAACATGATTTTTGTAAATGCTAGAAAAGTTGACCCGCCTAAATGAATTACCGTAATTGTGGCAAAAATCTGTATATTCTAGAAAAGTTGAGCCCCCGTGAATAAATTACCGTAAATGCTAAAAATCTATGCTGCCATTAATAAAAGACCATAAACAATAGAAAAGTTGCGCCACTTTAAAGAAATGACCATAAATTCAAATAAAGCTATACTGCCTTAAATAGAAAATTAATGCTCCACAATCTGAAGAAAATTACCGTAAAGGCTAGAAAAGCTATGCTGCCATAAATAAAAGACCATAAACAATAGAAAAGTTGCGCCACTTTAAACAAATGACCACAAATTCAAATAAAACTATGCTGCCATAAATAGAAAAAAATGCTGCAAAAGCTGAAAAAAATTACCGTAAAGGCAAGAAAAGCTGAACCATCTAAACTAAATTACCGTAAATGCGGTGAAAGCTGGGTTGCTTAAATTAAACTTTCTTAAACTTAAATGTTAATTAAAGTAAAACAAAATGTTTGTGTGGGTCTAAAAAAGGCTTTATTTGGGTCCGAATCAAGACCTCGGTCCACTATTTGAGGACCCTTATCTATAATTCAACAATAACAAATGTGGCAGGGTTTTAGAAATACATCTGCAAAGGAAATCAAATCGCTCCTTGTTATTGAAAACCCTGCAGTCACCATTTATCATCGGTTTCATTTTTTTCTCCTCTGGCAGAAAAAAAAAATCTGGTTGTTAAAAATGTCAATCTTCTGTTCAGGAGGATTACAGCTTACAAATACATTTTATAATGTAAATACAAGATTTATTAGATTGAAAGGGATCAGTTATAGATTAAAAAAGGTCAAATTTCTTAAAATTGATTGCAGCTGAAAGACGGATAATATACATTTCATTACAAAATAACAGATGATCCTTAAAGAAACTCTTATAAAGTAATTACTGAATGTACGTCTAAAACTAAAGCAACATAAAATAAAGCATTAATTTAACTCTCAGTATGGGAAGCAGGAAGTAAACGTGATGTTTTGTTTAATCTGTGAAAATATGAAAAACAGTTTTCTATAATAGCAACATAATTCGATACGTTTGTTCTCAGCTGGTGTTTGATTCCCTGACCTCCCTCCTGCTCATTGATTGCTCATTATGTCGTGATCTGTGGGGAAATGACCGTTTATTCGCTGCAGGAGCTTTTAATTGACTTGTTTGTTAGAAGACTGGTTAAAAATGAACGAGAGCAACAAACTACATGTTGACAAAGAAAAAAGACTTTGAAGATGAAAAATTACAATAAAGACATTTCGCAAAACTAGGATTTTTTATGTATACTTTATTTTTAATATGTTCCTGTCAGTTTTCTTTATACAGAAATGAAACAAAATGTTTTTTTTTACCTGCTTCTCTTTTCTGGGTCTCTGGTGCCCATGGACCTGGAGAGGTCCCAAGACCACCGCAGGGACACAGATACAAACAAGACAAGTAGTTTTAGTGATACTAGTAGTAGTTGTACTGTTGGTAGTAGTATTAGTAATAGTAGTAGGAATAGTAATAGTAGTTGTAGTGTAGTAGTTTTAGTTGTAGTAGTTGTCAGTGTTGTATAAAGTACCATAAAGTGATACTTGAGTACAAGTGTCTTACTAAAAAATGACTTTGGTAAAAGTTAAAGTCTCTTTCATGAATATTACTTGAGTAAAAGTCTTAAAGTATCTGATATTTTTGTATTTAAGTATTAAAAGTCAAAGTATTGATTTAAAAAGATCAGTTAGATTTTCTGTAATGACATTTATTAGGAGGTTTCCTCCACAAAACAATGCAGAAATGACTGTTGTATTA
>JAUBOC010000001.1:25352451-25370033 GCA_032275365.1 Anablepsoides cearensis
AGCTATCTTAGCAGAACTCAGGGTGTCTGGATCCGTGTAGTTTTAAATCCTCTGCAGTTCCTGTCGAGCCTCTTTCTCCTTCTTGATAAATATTTCTTTCAGAGACTTTTGTTAGACTGAATGTAGAACTGAATGTAGAATATTTAAAACCAAGTTTGAGATTTGTGAAACCTTTTTTTGATTTGTGAAACTTCAATAAAGGCTGTTTTCATCATTTTTTATACATCTGGATCACACTAGACCTGGTCCAAGGGATGCAAAACTACACCTAGACTTTTCAAACATGGACTAGATTATTTTGTGCTTATAGCAGAATATTTAACAATTAAGAAAATGGGAGTAAAACAGAAAGTTAAAAGTTGAAATTGCAGCAAATATTACAAATTTGGGAGAAGGATGAGTTTAATTCTATTGGTCCAGAGGCAAAAAAAGCACTATAAGCACTTTTATTCAATTTTCACAAATCAAATAAAGGTTTCACAAATCTCAAACTTGGTTTAAAATATTCTGCATCCAGTGTAAAATAATCTAGTCCAGGTTTGAAGAGTCTGAGTAGTTTAGTTTTTAAACTAGAGCAGATTAAAGATGATCAAGAAGAAAAATTATGTGGAATCACCCTTTAAATCAGAAACCAACTTCAGCTTTGTGTTTTCCTCATACTTCTTCTCTTTCAGGTGACTGCAGACAAATAAATAAACTTTAAACATTTCCAAGTAAGTTATTTATTAATTCAAAACTACAAACACATAAAAGGTAAATATTTCTGTGTAAGATGTAAAATGTACTCAGAAATAATCACTGTTTTCATCTCACAATGGTTGATATATTAGAAGTTCATAAAGTTTAATCAGTTCTTTATTTTTCTCTGAACAGTTTTCAAAACGTTCTTGATGCTTCTGGGAAACAGCTGATTAGTTTAAAGAAGAAAAAAAATAAATTCTCAGAAAGTCTGTTCACAGTTTGAGTGAATCTGTTCTGACTCAACAACAGAACACGTTGACACCTTTGTCTCACAGCTAAAGAAAAGCTGCCATAAATTTATTTACAACCCAGAAATCTGGACTTTTATGGCACACGTCTGAAAACAAGGCCACACAGTCAAAAATACTCCCAATAAAGTCATTGTTTTTTATGAAAGTTTACTTTTAAATGGTCTCATTCAGAAAAGTGAGTCAAACCATAAAGAAACTATGAATTATTTTGACTCTAATACACATTTTATTTAGATTTCAGTTTGTGAGCAGTAAATGTTGTTTTTTTACACGACACCTTGTTTTCTCCACTGTTACGCTGACGACTTTCTGATTTATTTAGATTTTAGTTTGAGGGCAGTAAATGTTATCTTTTTACACTGAACCTTGTTTTCTCCACTGTTACGCTGACGACTTTCTGACTTATTTAAATTTTAGTTTGTGAGCAGTAAAAGTTTTCTTTTTACACTGAACCTTGTTTTCTCCACTGTTACGCTGACGACTTTCTGATTTATTTACCATGAAGCTCAGAGGCAACGGCCTCTTTCCTCGACTGCGTCGCTGACATTAAACAGTGGCTCGACCCAAACTTCCTGTTTTTAAATGAAGGAAAGACAGAGTCTGTTTTAGTGACACTGCTGCTGTTAATTTTAGTGATCTCTTCTTTCAGCTGCATCTTTTAGACAAAGTCAGGATTTTTTATATTTAAAAAAAAAAGACAGGTCAAGCTTTTATCAGCTCTGTAAAGCTCATCATGTTGGAACCTCCTCACCCTGGGTTTATTTAAACACTTTCATCTCTTTTTTTGGTTGTTGTAAATAGATATACAAGCAAATGTTGATTGAATGATTAAATAATATAATTATAAACCAAATAAACACGTATTTATCATCACTTAGAAGAACTTAGACTCTTTAATACTTATAGAATTCCCTAGGACATTTTTCTTGCTTGATAAATCTAAACTGTGGTCTACAAAGAAGTGCTGCTGTTTTTTATTTAGTAATTAAAAACATGTTTATCGGCTGATTCATATTAAAGTTTCTGTGATGTGCAAATCCTTCATATACAAAATGTCAAAGAATACATTTATATTTAAGAAAGTTAAGATAAAACACATGGGTTTACCCATTTTTTCACATAACTGAAATATTGTATTTTGAACTTGGCTCAAAGGGAACTAGGAAGTGACATCAAAGGGGAACTCTTTAAAAAAGAAAACTTCCTGGTCTTTGTTGAAACATTAAACTTTTTCTCATCTCTCTGACTATGACTCAAAATAATATGAAGAAACATCAGATTCTTCTCTACAGTCTGTTCTTGTATCAATGCTCCGTTTACATGCAGACGTTCCCCTTTGATGTCACTTCCTGTTACATCACTTAAATATCTAAACAGCTGTTTAACTTAGCAATGTGAATAAAATTTACATTATGTTGTCAATGTTATTGTTCCAAAAATGCATTTTTATTTTTTTACCAAAATTTGATGCCACAATCACTTTAATACCTAAAAATATTTGTTTAGTTTTATTTGATAACTATTGTTTGAAATTAATATTTTTTTGCGAATAGGAGCAAAGAGTTGTTTTCTTCTGCTACTGTTGTACAGAATTTTTTTTAATGAAATTAATAAAGTTATGACCTGGGGTCTTTCTGTGTGGAGTTTGCATGTTCTCCTTGTGTTTGCGTGGGTTTTCTCCGGGTACTCCGGTTTCCCCCACCCCTAAAAACATGTACAATAGGTTGCCTTCAGGCCCAGGCCTCCCTTGCAAAAGAGATCTGAGATCTCAATGGGATTTGCCTGGTTAAATAACAGTAAATAAATAAAAATTTAAAAAATACATAAAAAGTGGCAAAAATCAACTGATTAATCAGCCTAGCTTTAAAACAAAACTCCCAAGACTTTTGCACAGTTCTTTACATGCATTTTATAATAAGTACAAGAAAATGTTAAGTTGGAACAATGGAAACAAGCAACAGGATGTAAAAGTCATAAAAAGTTTCCAAGAGATGAAATTTTGGCAAAAACAATAAATTTTTTAAAGTTAAGGTTTAAAAAGTAGCCTAAGAATAAAAACATGGTTAAATTTGAGCTTCAACAAGAATCATCTGATTCAGAAGCCACTCGTCTCAAGAATAATCAGCTGATGAGTAAAAACAGAAAAACCCCCAACTGTTCCAGAAAAGTCCGACAGCTGAGTGGTGCTGTAATAATCAGACAAAAACACTGATTATTTATTGAATGTGCATTTATTTTGCATTGAAATGGTCCATTAAAACAATACTATAAAATTGACAATAACAGCATTATTCAGCATTGATAAGTCAATTAGAGGCCCTTCTAGCGCTGATTAAAGTGCATTTATCCTCCTCCAACATGTGCTTTCCTGTCATTTCCCCTTAAACCTGAGGTGAACAATAACGACCTTTAAAATAAAAAGGCCATCTAAACACAAACAAATAAACTTTAACACAACTACATTTAGTGTTTGACAGACGTTAAGGCGACAGTCCCACACCCTGAAGAAACATCACTTCTCTTTTAAAAAAAGAAAAATAAATACAGGGCGGGTGTAAATAAATAAACAGTCACTTGTTAACTCGGGACGGGGTGGAGAGAAATCAAACTGTTGTGCAAAGACTTCTCGTTGGGGCATGAAAGTCATTTCTTTCCAAGAGGCAGGACTATTTAAAAAAATAAGCTTATTTATGCTACACGGCTTTCCTTCCTTTCCAGTGTCACAACAAACAAAAACATTTGGTCCTTTGTTTTTTATTCAGTTGTACCGACACTCAAGCTCCTCCTAAAAAAAAGTTCATAGCAGCAGATTATCCCGACGACCTGAGCTCACAGAGACCACGTCCTCCTCGGCCGACATTCACAGAATGAGACGTCCACTCGAACCCCCGAAGGCTCCCGGCGATTCCCCGACTCGAGTGCGTCAGCGCGACGTGACGCCCAGCTGAGCCTTCAGGTGCTCGTACACCACGTAGCTGATGCTGACGGCGGGGATGACTTTGAGGAAGTTGGGGGCCAGGCCTCTGTAGAGCCCCGCGGGGCCTTCGTTCTGCAGGATCTGCCTGAAGAGTCCGGTCATGGAGACCTGCTGGTTGGTCTCTGTCACAGCTGGGGAAACAAGTCGACACCTTAGTTTAACGCTTCGCTCGCAGTTTTACACTAAACCAGGCAGGAACAATCCTGGTCCTGCAGGCTGCAGCCCTGCATGCTTTACTCCAACACACCTGATATGAAATGATTATCAGGCTTCTGCTGTACGGAGGACCAAAACTGACATCATTAGAAAGAAAAGCAGAATTATATGAACCACTAAATAAATACACTTAAAAAAAGAACTTTATCTCCTGTTTTACATTTTAATTGACTTTCATATTAGTTCCAATAAATTAGTCTGTATATTTGAAACAAAAATTTAAATTTTACTGTTTTTTTAAATATATAAATGTATATTAAACAAAAAACATTAAATTTGTTAAAATATATATAATTTCTAGGAATTGAGCTGGAAAAATACATATGAAGGTCAATTAAATTATAAAATCTTGGAGGTAAAGTTCTCCTTTTTACTTTATTAGGTGCATTTTAATGTGTTTACTTAAAAGGTTGTTTATTTCTGCTTTTATTTCTAATGATGTCAGTTTCAGTCCTCCATACTGCAGAACTTGGAGGAGGTAGTTCAGTGACTGAATCAGGTGTGTTTGAGCTGCAGGAGGACCATGATGCCCCACCCCCCTGAGCTGAACGCAGGTGAGGACTCACCTTGCGCCTGCATGCGGGTTCGGATCAGAGCCAGAGGGTAGCTGGCGAGCTGGCCGCAGGTGCTGGACACGGTGCCGCAGGCCAGCAGGACCAGCACCCCGGGGTCGGAGCTGTTGGTGCCGTACTGCTGCAGGTAGCTGTTCTTCAGCGTCTGGCGGGAGGAAAAATCACAGTCAGGTTTTCAACATGGTGGATAAAATCTGGATTATTCTGATGGTTTTGGAAGCTCCGGCTCACCTCGTACACGGCCAGGTCGATGCCGGCGTACGGGATGATCCCCAACATGTTCGGGACGTAGCCTTTATAAAACGCCCCGAGCCCCTCCCTCCTGAAGATCTGCTTGGCGCAGTCAGAGATGCCGGCGTACTGGCCGCTCCTCCTCAGCGCGAGGCGGGTTTTCAGCACCTGAGGACGGATTAAAACGTGTTACTCAGAACTTGAAACTCATTTAAAAGATGAGAGGGGATCTAAATAAAGAGATAATCACCTCCATGGGGTAGATGGTGCTCTGGGCCATCACTCCTGCCAAAGAACCGGCGACAAATCTCTCCAAGATGCTCAGAGTCTCTTTATCGCTGCCGATCAGACGCTTAATCTGAAAATAAAAGAGAACTGATTAGTTAACGGCACCGGGAACTCTTCTGGTTTTCGCCGTAGGAGAAGTCACTTCCTGTACCTGCTCGTAAGCCATGAACTTGAGGGCGGACTCCGGCGCGATTTTGATGATGTTGACGCCGTTTCCTCTCCACAGGGACCTGGTCCCGCCTTCTTTGATCATCTGCATGAGTCCGCTCATGATGCACATGTTGTTGGTTCGGGTTCCGTAAACCTAAAAAAGATAAAAAATAAACGGTTACTGGGTGTAATTTTTTTTTTTTTTTTGGGTTAAAACAGAAAGTGGGTCAAGATCATTCTGACACTAAAACCCAGCTGGGTCAGGTTTGTTTGACTGTTGGAGAGAACACAGCTTCACGTCACAGCGGTCAAAGTCTGACGTGAATCCACATCCTGACTCTGGACTGATAATCCCAGCGGTGACGGTAAATACGACCGGTTTGAGCCGCAGACATTGGTCGACAACCTGAACTCAGACTCTGCTCCCCGGGCTTCTTACGCATCATCCATTAATCGTTAACTTATTCATAGCAGCTAGGATTACAAACTTCAAACCCAGTTACCTAACTGAACAACTGTTGTGAAAGAGTAAAGATACAGAGGAGAACTCTAATTGTGTCACAGCCACGATCTGATAAGACCTTCTACTCGTTAGGGAGTAAAAATCTGCTTTTTTTTGCCCTCCAGTCAAGCGGCATGTTCTCATCTTACCTGCATCATGACTTTGAGTCGGTCCAGCGGCGCCGTGCAGGTCCTGGACACGGCCCCGGCTCCTCCGCCTGCGACCAGGTGCCTCCACCACATCCCGGTCTGCTTCTCCTCAACGGTGAACTCGTCTGGTACCAACAGGTTCTCACCGATGTCAAATATCTGCACACAAACAACAACAAAAAAAAGTTTATTTTCTCAGAAACTCATCCCCGGTTTGTTTTCACATGCTGAACGTAACGAGTTTTAAATGATTGTTGTGGAAAAATAACAGTTCTGAGGCAGATTGTTCCTGAAGGTCAGGAACAGGAAGTGTGCATGACTCAAAACAGACAGTAAACACAAAACAGAGGAGATTAAAGGAGGTTCTGGTTCTATCAGACGTGTTTTATTTGGGTTTAGAGTCTTCGGCTGTGAAATAATAATAAATCACACCAAACATCTGACTTTTCACACGGGAGCTCCGGTTTCATTACTAATTCACAATGTTCTTGGCCTCCTGCGAGGGTCAACCCCGGCTCTGTTCTCGGCTCCGGTTCAGAGCTTCGTTGAGTCTGCAGGACCGGCGCTGAAAATAACCCACCTCTCCCAGGAGACGAGCAGCAGGTCTGCGCCGGTTCTGACCGACTGCTGCCCTCGTTTCACATCACAGCGCGACAAATCAGAAAATCCTTCAGCCATAATCCCTCCGGAACCGGCCGCCGTTCTTTTCATAGTCTAATGGAGCTTAATTAATGACGCACGACCCGGGTCAATGTTGCCCTTTAAGGACTTTAAGTGGTTTTTTCCAGACATGACGACTGAGCCTTTTGGTTTTAGTTTGAGGGATAACATGATTTACCGCACAGAGAGGGAACTGCGACGTCTAAAAATATGTGATGTAACACGTAAAGTGAAGTTAACCGGATCTTTAACTTGTTAAATTAACACTTGAGCTTTTTGCTGTCACTGCTGCAGAAGGAGGAACTAACCGTGGAGTGTTTCCAGTACAGGATGATCTCAGGAATGGTCTCTGTCTTCTCCACCACCTGGTATTTGCTCCAGTCTTTACTGCTGATGGTTATCATTCCATTCTTATCAGCGCTTTAAAAGATAAAGAAGCAAAACATTTTTAAAAAAATGTCTAACAATAAAACAAAGAAATCTGGACAAACTGGATGAGAAATGTTACCTCTGGAGGGCTTTCTCTGCGTGCTGCAGGGAGATGTGAACGCCGAGGTCGTGAAGAGACTGGATGAACTCTTTGGGATCGACTCGACCTTCAGGAGAACAAAAGATGTTTTAGGTTCAAACTGAACTAAAGATTAAATTAAAAACACAACTCCTCTGCGCCCTCTCACCTGCGTCCTTCTTGTCCAGACTCTTCACCACCAGCTTCAGGTCTTTCTCGTAGTCTTGTAGGTAATGAACGAACTCCTCGAAGTCCAGCTGCCCGTCTGCATTGTTTTCTTCCCCCTTTAAGGTTTTCTGCAATAAAGTTAACAAAACACTGTCACATTTATAGACTTAAAAGAAAACAGAAAACCTGTTTCATAACATGATGTCTTGCAGTCATGGGATAGTGCAGCTAATTTGCTTATGAAACAAGTACAGTCAGATCAAAATGTCCTCTGTGTCAGGCCAATGATAAGTCATGAAACGTAAGATTTAAAAAAGAAACCCCTCAGCTCATATTTTATGACCCTTAAAGTCAACTATCAGGTCTGTTTGCCAGGTCGCAGTCCTGACTTTTCCTGCCTGACTCCGGTGGTATTAGTACACAAGAGCCCCCTTCTATCTTTAACTCCTTCAGAGGCTGACCTGCCAACCGTTTTAATCTCGTCTGGCTTCAAACCTGCAGGGTTAAAACGGGGACGGTGTAAACTGGCTGTCCTCCAAGTCCCCTGCACAGGACCTGACACCTGACCCCCACAGCCTCATGACTGTCACAGATACTCTGCAGGAACATTTCTGACTACCTCTGCAAAGGTAGTGCCTGTGCAAAGAAAACTTGCAGCATAGATCTGGGTTATGGGGTGTGTTTCAACCAAAACTGTATTTTTTTAAATAATTTTTTTTAATAAAACATAAAATAGTAAAAATTTATTATTATTTGTTTATGGTTTGAGAGGGTAAAATTTTTTTTTTTTTTTAAATAGCATTCACCCCCACAAAAGACCTTATTTAAGCTATAATGCATGCACAAATTGTATATTCTGATTATAACTTTACAAAGTTAGTTAAAAAAAAGTTATTAGGCAGTAGTTAATGGCCAACAAACATCTGAAGCTTAAGTTAATGATAGTCTTGTGCAAAAAAAAGGCATTTTGAGGTTAATTAGCAATCTTGAGTGAAAGATTTTTAGGTCAAAGTTTAAAAATGTTTGCAATTTTCACATGCACTCAGCACAAAATTTCGTTCGCATACCAAAAAAGTTGAAAACTGACAGAAACAGGTTGAATTTTTCCTTTAAAACATGCTTTTTTGGGGCTGCATTTCTCAGAAACTTCAGCCGCTTTCCTCCCCGGAAGCAGCATGGCTGAAATTCCTTTTTTGGGCGGATTTTCTCTGTGTGACCTGAATGACCCACCGGTTAATTTTAAATTAAATTATAAACAAAAATCCAACTTTAAAATCACATTAACGATGAGAAAATTTAACTAGGGCAGAGTTTAATAGTTAAAGTTTTAAACAGGCGAAACTTGACGTCACGAATGTTCTAGCTCTGCGGCCTAAAAGTCATAAACCCTCCACTTCCGTCCGCCAAAATGAAAGTTTCTACGTTCAAAAACTGCTTTAATTAAACCGTAGCTTTATTAAAATATTAGTATTATTACTTGTAATATAAAAAACAAAGTTTGTGTTCTTACTTGTCGCCATTTTTGGTAGGTTGAAAACTCCTGAGACGGCAGGAACACGCTGAGCTTGTTGAAGAGGGACTTCAGCTCCGAAGGCAGTCCGTTAGACTCGAAGTACTCCACCTCGACGGGGTCCGAGTTGGACACGGGCACGTACAGGCACAGGCCGAGCATGTTCGGTTCCGATCAACTTTAAAAGAAACTACAATAAATAAATAATAAATAGCACACCGCGGTGTTAGACCTGCCCGGGACAATACTGAAATGCCGGTAAGCGACGGCGAGCCGGCTTCTAAAGAATGTCACGAGGCTCCTCCTCTTCCACGAATTCTGCGTCATGTTTTACTACTGGCCAATCAGAGACGACTTCCATTGAAGGCCCGCTACGGGCTCGCCCAAGGCTAGTACAAAAGGACAAAGAGTACAAATCCTGACCAATCAAGTGCCTTGTTTCATCCAGCACGCCAGCTAGTCAAAAATTGACCAATCACGTGTCGTTTTACTGTTGCAACGACTGCTGCCTGTGTCTGGTGGTACAAATACATGAAGGACCTCATATTATATATTATTAAATAGATAAATAAATGAATATATATAGTAAATCATTTTGATATATTATTTAAACCTAAATTAAACAAGCTTTTACAAATAAGTAAAAGTATATATAGATATGTAGAGATAAATAGTAAGGAACTTTAAAAATAATATATTTTATATTATAACAGCAACTATATTGTACTTTTCATAAACCTATTATTTAGTAAGATTCTGTATGGTTACTTACTACAAAAAAACATAAATGAAATCAGGTCATGAATATAAAACATTTAACTATTTAATTTGTCTGCAAGGTTTTACTGTTTAGGAAACATTAAATTATTGTTTATATGAAATGTTCGCAAATATTTATGTCTAATTTGAATAGAGACACATCTTAAAATAAACTACACAGGAGCAAAATGAGCTAAAAATAGAAAATCTGTGGTAACATTTTGTCTTGTGGTCATTTTAAAGGGTCTGATCTTTCCCCCCCACCACACACACACACACACTCACACCTCATGTTGTTTACACATTCCTGTGTCAGTCAAAATACACATGATGTTGCATTTTAAATAAATAAAAAAGGATGTTTTTCATCACATTTTACTACATGTCAGTGTTCACAACAATAAATCAGATAATAATAATAATAACTCAACAATCCTCTCAGAAATGTGGGTTTTGTTGTGGTGTCTTTATTTTTGTTGTTGTTTTGACCTGAAGCCGTCATGTTTGACTGATGGAGCCTGTTGAGCCAAAAGTCAGAAAGACTCAGAGAAGAGTCAAGAACCACCCGGATCTGAGATCTGAGGCCAAGAGGAGAAGACGTCACCTGATCCTGTCTGAGTTTACAGTTACACACACAAACACACACCACTGCATGGAGCTAGCTCACTTCAAGATGGCCGCCACAGCCAACCAACCATACAAAAAAACCCCTCAAAATATCTGCAACTCTTGAGCTAAAATCCAGTGTGGTAGTAGCTGAGAGTTATTCACAACACACACACAAGAGATGTTTTATGACATAGTTCATCGTTTTAATTGTATTATTCTGAAGGTTTTACCAGAAACTCTTCATTGTTTCTCAGCTTAATCTGAATTTAACACAGACACATGGTAGAAAAGTTACAAATATCAAAAATCAATAATTTTTTTTAGCTTTTTGTGCCTTCTATTAGCCTTTTAATACGATTATCAGCAACATTTAGCTTTTAGCTAACTCTTTGCTACATTGAACTTTAGGCTGACCTTTTGCGCCTTTTAGCTTATAGCTAAACCTTAGGCTCTTAGCTAGCTTTTGCATCATTTAACTTTAACTTTACTCCTTTTATTAAGCTTTTAGCTACTATTTTTAATTGGTTTATTGCTTTTTTAAAACTTCCAGTTAGTCATTTGCTTCTTTTAGCTATTAGAAAACTATTTTAACTTTTTTAGATTTTTATCTTCTAGCTATCCTTTTGCATCTTTTAGCTTCTAGCTAGCATTTTGATACAAGCTTTTAGTTACAATTATCTTTTAGCTAGTCTTTTGTTACATGTGGCTTTTAGCTGGCCTTTTGCTACATTTAACTTTAGGCTGACCTTTTGCACCGTTTAGCTTCTAGTTAAACTTTGTCTACATTAGGCCCTTAGCTAGCCTTTTGCAACATTTAACTTTAAGCTTGCCGTTTTCTCCTTTTATCCTATGTTACAATAAGCTTTTAGCAATTTTTTTAAATTGACTTATTGCTTTTTTAACTTCCAGTTAGTTATTTTCTGCTTTTACCCTTTAGAAAACCATGGATTGGATTTAATTTTTAGCTACATTAAGCTTTCTTAACTAGCCTTTTGCTCATTTTCGCTTGCGCTACTATCAGCTTTTACGTAACTTTTTTAGATTTTTATCTTCTAGCTAGCCTTTTGCATCTTTCAGCTTTTAGCTAGCATTTTTGATTCAAGCTTTTAGCTAGTCTTTTGCTACATTTAGCTTTTAGTTAGCCATTTTGCTCTTTATGGCTTGTTTTTCGCCCTCTTTTTGTTGCCTTTTGATTATTTTAGCTTATGGCTAGATTTTTTTCTTTTAGCTTTTAATTCCCATTTTGTTATTTATCTTTCAACTTAAATTGAGATAAACTCAAACTAAAGTAAACTAAAAATTTTGCCAGGTATTTAAAAAAAAGTGTTTCTAATTTTAGTCTCTTCAGGTAGATTTTCAGAGTTTTTATAGTTTGAAGTTTTGCAACAATAAATCTTATTAGATTGCAGTATAAAGGTATTATTTATAGCTGTGTGGACAGTTTGAAGCTCAGCAGATAAGAGTCAGAGAACATCAACATGTTATGTCGTCCCGTCAGCTGCGTCACATCAGTTGGGTTAAAGAGCAGAAACCGGTCTGTTTGAGACAAACAGGATCCAGCAGATCTTTAACCTGCAGGTTCTGACAACCAGGTGAGAGGGGAGCGAGGGTCCGGCTCTGAGACAACACAGATTATTATCTGCAGACTTTCATCTGGTGACATCACTTCATAACTCAGCTCAGACTTTCTGCTCTTTATTAAAAACTTTACAGATGAGGAGAAAAACAGACAATTCATGTTGGACATGATGGAAAAAGTTGATTAAAATAAAAAGAACAAAACAGTAAAACAAAAAGAAACTTGTCTTTTTTTAATTACACAAGCTTTGAAAAAATATAACCAACATTTTATGTAAAGTTAAAATTTCAACTCAGATTAAAAATTAGATCATTAGAAAAAATAAGTTTTGACTCTGATTTTGGCTCAATGCTGCCCTCTACTGGTTAGAATATTTGTGGCATTTTATTTTAACAAATTATACAAGTAGACCAAGAACTATGAACACAAAAACTTGAGACAACCAGGTATTTATAATATATTCAACAGTTCAGGATTTTTGAAGGTCTTTTAGTGCTTTTTTTTATCTTTTAAGTCAAATTTTTATTGTTGATAAGTAACTTAACTTTGATAATTAAATCGTTCAGTCATAAGATCCAGAAATTTAGTGAATAAAATGGTGTGCAAACATAGAAACAACTTTAGAAATTTAATTTAGAAATAAATTAGAGCTTTAGGTTATGTGTAGTAATTAACCTGTCATAAAACCTGAAGCCACAGGGGGGCGCTGTTTCACCTTTAATGCATAGACTTAAAAATAGCGTCAAGTTAAAGAAGAAGACCGGAAGTTCAGGGATTTGGCTTTTAACAAAACAAAAACGTCAAATAAATTAATAATGTATGTATCTATTTTAGCTATTTTTATAAAAAAGGTTGGAGCCAGTTAAAATAATTAAAGCGTTTGTTGTGGTATTTTGAATATCTGTAGTGATATTTCAAAGCCCTTTAGTTCAAATAAACTATTTATAAAACACTTTTCAAAGTAAACCTCACACTATTTAATACAAACTTAATTTAATTTAAACTAACTAAACTTGTTTTTTAGAAAGTGTTCACGTTGTTTTATTTCTTCTAAAACAAAAACTAAGTTCTGTAATAATCTTTTCAGATAGATTATTGTCTTATTGTATGTTTTAATAAAGAGTGATGGCAAGTTATAGGAACATTTGAGGTAGAACAGAAAAATGTAAAAATATATATATATATTTTTAATATCTGTCTCACTTAAAAATCAAAACAAATATCTACATTCAAAACCAATAAAATTCAATATTTTAGCTACAAAGATAATAGTTATCCTGTCTTTATTATTAACTAATTTTACATATTTCTCTGCATATTTTGGAATTGTTAGCAAAATAATTCACTATTTTTCTGATTAAAATATCCCAAATATTTATTGTGATGTAGAAAACTAAATAATTTGATAACTTTATTTTTTCAACTTATACCCTTACTGATTATTTTATGGCTAAATAATATTTTATTGAATTGACCAGGAAGTATTTTATGGAAGCCCAAAAGGCTCTTATTCATATAGATATTTATTTCATAATAGTTCATTTATTTATTTCAATAAGAGCCTTTTGGGCTTCCATAGTATTTAGCAGTAACATGAAAGTTTATTTTGTAGGTTTGCTTGTTTTAATGTGAAATAATTTTACCGGAAATGTTCATGACGCCATTTGTTAGCTTGATTAGCTTGACGCTACTAACAACAAAGTTCCTCCTCTCGTCTCCGGGCAGTAAAAAGGGGGATTTAAGCGTCTTTTCTGACACTGTTTTCTCCGCTGACGAGGTTCACAGAAGTCGAGATGTTTCAGGGTGAGTTTTTCCGTCACGTTTTAATTATTTTCCTCCGTGTTTTTCTCGTCGTTATCCGAGATTTCTCATTTTAAAAAATGTTCTCAGATTTCGCCGCCCGGAGAAGAAGACGAAGAAGCGGGTTTCTGGTGAAAACTCTTCATAAATAAAAGCAGCAGCAGCAAACAGCGGTTTGTTTCGGCGTCGCCCTGGTTTCTGCAGCGTTTTCGTCAGGTCTGTTCGTGCATTGAGAGAAATCATGGCCTTCTTCGTGAAAAAGAAGAAATTCAAGTTCCAGACCCACCTGACCCTGGAGGAACTGACCGCTGTGCCTTTTGTCAACGGGGTTCTGTTCTGCAAGCTGCGGCTGCTGGACGGAGACTTCGTCGCCACTTCTTCCAGGTAAAAAAATAAATAAAATAAAAACAGCTATGGAGAACTTTATCAAGTTTAGCCTGTGGTTCTTAAATCTGCTTGGTAGACAAAAACTTGACAGCTGAGTTGAAACATCTTGTTCCTGTGAGCTCTCTTCAGTGATAAATTCATGAACAAAACATCAATCATTTGTTCTTCTTTTAAAAAAACATACACAATGTCATGGATTTCAATGAAACAGAAAATCATATAGATAAATATTGATACATGGAAATATCGCAATATTTTATTTTCTGATATCGATTTTTAATTAAAGCTTAATGGACTAAGAAAAAAATGTGAACTGTAAAAGCAGTTCTTCTGATTAAACTGAATTAAATTAGATTTTGTGCTCTTTATACTGAGTGTTTTTTTTAATAGAATCTTTTGGAGAAAAAATGGCAGTGTGTGGCCTTGTTTGCAATATATCACAATATATTGCAGGGGTATTCAACTAAACTGCTCTGGGGGCCACAGTTACTGCAGGCCAACAGCTCAGAACATCCAGCAATTAAAGTCATCATGTAATTAAACCAAGTAACCAAAAGATCTGTTACTTTTCAAATAGTTTATTTTACTGCATTTAATCATGAATACAACATACAGAACCCATTGTAATAATGGTAATGATAATAAAACAAAAATAGGCACATTATGCCTCTTATTTAGCATAAATAATACTTTAACATCTCTGACTTGCCAAACTTTTAAACCAATTTTCACGTTCACAGTTTTAACTTTAACTGCTTGTAGTTTTAACTGTCTTGAGTGTTCATTGAAATGTTTTTACCAGCTTGTAACCAAGATTCTGATGTTTCTGTAGATAACACACACGTCTATGTTTAAGTAAAGTACCTTAGAGTAATTAAAGTAGAAAACCAGGGGTTTGGGTTTAAGAGATGAATGAACCAATTGGCGGCCGGACTTTGGTCACTTTTGGGCTGAATGTGGCCCGTGGGCCGCCAGTTGAATAGTCCTGATATATCGTATCATGATAAGATCAGCAAATTCTTGCCATAACACAGCTCTGTTAGTTGCTGAGAGTCATCCTGAACACACCCAGAACCTTGCAGGTTGCAAAACATCTTTGGCATCTACCCCCATGTGTCTGTCAGTAAAATATCTTGTGAAGAATTTTAATGGAACTCTTACAAAGTAACTGCTGGACCAGATATAGATGGCTACCACCTTAGCTAACAGAAACTAGGCTATAGATCGAACCATTTTACAGACGTCTTAAAAACTGGTGTGTTTGTAGCGAGGAGTGGAAGAAAAATATCAATACACTGAAATATCACAATATTTAATTTCCTGATCAATTCTTTAATTCATGGACAAAAGAAGAAATGTGAAATATAAATGCAGCTCTTCTGATTGCATAAAAATAAAGTAAAAATCAGATTTTTGTCCTTTTTATACTGCACCTTTTAAAAAATGAAACTATTTCTGGAGAAAAATATGCAGTTTCCCCTATGTGTCAGTAAAATATCTTGTGAACCACTGGGTGTATTTTAATGAAACGCTCTCAAAGTAACTGCTGGACCAGTTAAAGATGGCCGCCACCTTAGCTAACAGAAAACCTGCTCTAACTCAGACAGTTTTACAGATGGTTGTGCTAAACCTCTTCGTCATTGACGCTACGTGTTTGTTAGCAAAATATCCCATGAACCACAGGATGAACATTAATGAAACTCTTACAAAGTAACTGTTGGATGTTCAACCGTTTGGAGGCCAACCAGTTAAAGATGGCCGCCACCTTAGCTAACAGAAACCTGGCTAAAGATCAAACTCATTGTTTTAAAGTTCCTGTGACATGCATATTCTTCAAATACAAAAAGTCAAAGAAAACCTCCTTTTATATTTAAGAAAGTTGGAACAATATGCCGATTTAACCCATTTTGTCTCATAACTGGCATATTTCCTTTTGAACTTGGCTCAGCCAAAGTGAAACAGGAAGTGACATCAAAGGGGAACTCTCTGGTCTTTCTTTATTGAAACAATATTATTTGAACTCTGACTCTTCTTCATCTCTCTCTGATAGTGACTCAAAATAATCTTAAGAAACATCAGATTCTTCTCTACAGTCTGGGTTGTTGGCTGTTGTAGCACTACTCTCTTCACATTCAGACATTCCCCTTTGACATCACTTCCTGTTACTTCACAGGCAAATATCTCAACAACTGTTCATCTCAGTGACATGAAATTTATTTTGCAACATTTTATCAATGTCCTCTTTCTAAAAATGCATCCATATATATTACAAAAATTTGACGTCACAGACACTTTAAAATTTGCAAGTTGCAAAACATCTTTAGCATCGACCCAACGTGTCTGTTAGCAAAATATCTCGTGAACCACTGGGTGGGTTTTAATGAAATGCTCACCAAGAGCCTTTAAGAGGCAAACCGGAGACAGCCAACAGAAAACCGCCTCAAGCTCGGACAGTTTTAGTAGCTGAGAGTCATCCTCAACACACGACCACTCCAGATCTGTGGAGAGATCTTCTTTATTGTGTGGTCTTTGCTGAAGTATTTTGGTTTTGTTTCTGCAGCTCGTGTTGTGGAACAGTCTGCTGGTTTTCTCTGCTGAGTCACATTTAAACGCCGGGTGTTGGCGCTGAGTCCCTGGAGGACAGACTGAACGTCTGGCTCGTCCTCGGACGAACCTCGGGCCGCGCTCAGCTGTTTGCGGGGGCTTTGCGTGTCCTCGTTAATTAATCGAGGCAGCTCCGTGTTTTCCCCTCTCCTCAGAGCCAGAAACTTTCATCTGCTTTTTCCCGTCCTCGCCTTCCATTCCCCAGGACGGGGTTTTGTTTCTTTGAAATCTGTCAGATCCAGTGTTTTTGGATTTGTAAGCGGATAAACGAACCCAGTGGGCGTGTTTGGACCGTTTGCTGTGCTTTAAAGGAACTCCAGGGAGTTTACAGCTTTAATGAAGCGTTTCTGCACTTTTCTTACCAGATTACAAGATTACAGATTTTATTTAACCTCACATCAGAAACGTTGTGTGATTTATTCCTTTTACATAAACAGCCTAAAGTGACGTCAACTCTTTATTTTTTATCCTTTTTTTTATTGCAGCACAGAATAACCTCACTGTAAAACAACACGAGGTGTTGTTGTGTTTTTATACGCAGATAAGTTTTAGTTTCTGGTTAAATAAAGGCAGCCTCGCGTCAGGTTTCACTTGGGTTGAAAAAAACAAAAAGGAGAAGAAGTTTCTGGTTGGTGTCGGATGCCCGTTTGTCCCACTTTTTTCTTTTTCATAATTTCCCACACCCTCCTGGAACCTCATGTTCAGACAGGCTAGTTGCAGAAAAAACCAGCTCATCCTCTCTGTGTGCCCGACCGGCTGGTTCCCACGTGGCGTTACCATTTCATCATCGTGGTCCTTTTCTTTGCTCTGGAGCAGGGCTATTCAACTAAATTGCTCCGGGGGACACAGTTACTGCAGGCCAACAGCTGAGGGGCCGAACATCCAGCAATTAAAGTTATTATGTAAATAAACCAAGTATTA
>JAUBOC010000001.1:25392141-25405177 GCA_032275365.1 Anablepsoides cearensis
TAAATGCGACATTGTGAATTGATTTCATTTAAAAATGAGTCACTGCTATAATAAACTGCATAGGAAAACTAAAACAATGTATTCAGGGCACAAAAAAACAAGTTTTAAATGTTAAAATTGTGCCTTTTTTTTACCCACCCCACGTACAGGTTATTACACATTTTTGCAGTTTTAATTTAAATTCAGTAACATTTCTACAAAAAAAAAAAAAAAAAAAGACAAAAATAATAATAATTTTGCTGGAAAACCCTATATTTGTTTTTAAACAGAAGCTTTTATTGGCCAAACAGGACTGAAGAGCTCCTGGCAGCCCAAAAAAACAAAAAACAAAACCATGTTTGAACAGAGAAATAAAAATAAAACCAAACATCGGCAGAAACATGAGTTTTACATTCAGGAGTTGAATGCAGTGATTGCTGTCGAAACAAAAAACATTAATGATATAACGTCATGAATGACATTTTGTCTGTGTGTTAAACCCAGAGGCTGGATTAACGGAGGGCTCCTCAGATGTGAACAAAGCTGGATTAAGACGGGAGTCTCGTGGGCAGTGCTGCTGTTGGAGAAACTGTACAAACTAGGCACGTTGTTGGTAGAAAAATAAACAAACCGGGTAAAAATGATAGCTTACATGTACAGTTGTGGTCTGAAGTTCTCATTAAATCATCATGAGTGAACGTCAGGTTCTTTTTGGACTTTTAATCATTGATTTGAGCCATTTTTATCAGGGTGGAGCAAAGATTAAATGATTAAACATAAATTAATCTGTTATTTTTCATCAACATGGGGTCAAGAAACACCAAAAACATCAGGACTGGAGAAGAAAAGTGGACAAAAACCCAATCAGAGCTGTAGCAGAAGCTTGTTAAAGGACTCAAAATGTTCGTAAACCAGTGTGAGCTAAATAAATTTATCTTCTTCTTTTTAAATGTGCTAGAACTGTTCTAACAGATCAAATAAATCCATTAAAAGCTTTAAAATCACCTGACGTTCATCCATAATGAGTATAAAAACTATAACTGTAAAAAAGGTGGCTGATGTGTGATGAAAGATTTCCACAAAACCAACTCTAGAGGAGAGGATAAAGCAGAAATATTTAGATGAAACGTCGTCATAAAGCTGCGAGGCGGCACTTTCAGGTGCAGGGGAGGAATAAAAAAACCATCCAGAACAGTTTCAAACCTACATTTTATGTTTTTCCCTCCAAAATACTCAGTAATACTGAAGTACAAAGTACCAGCAGTGGAAAGGCTGGAGACAGAAAACGCCCGAAGTTTAAAAACAAAAAAAAAAGGACATTTTTGGTCTCATCAGGAGCAAAAACAAAATGTTCAACAGCAACTACATTTCTGATTCGTGAGGAAAAGATAGAAAATATTTGAAGGAAAGCCCCGCCCCCCATCATCAGACAGTTTGAAGCTGCTGTGAGGTTCGTGACGAGTGAAGACCAGATTATTTAATCTGACTCAGAATGATGGCTTCTCTTGCTAAACAGTGCAGAAAAAATAAAAGTTTAAGCTGCTGATATTTAGAAGACATGTTGGAAAGAAACAACATAAATAAAGCAGAATATCCTGGATTTAAACGCTCGTTTTAAGAAAACAGATGTTTGTAACTTTGACTTCCATCTGATTCCATCAGATCTTTATTTCATCATTTATTAAAAAGACAACATTCAGTTTCTACTTTTTACTTTCCTGTTGGCGCCAAAGATACAAAACAAACACTGTTTCATGACTAAACAGAAAAATACTTTAAAGACTCCATCGTTTTTATCCGGTTTGAAAATCTAACAATTTTTAAGGTTCTGGGTGACTTCATTTTATTTATTTTTTTGGCAAAGCAGCAGAAGTGCATCTGTAGTTTTTATAAAAAAAAAAAAATTCAAGAAACGTGAAACTTTTACAACAAATATAGTAAAATAGTTGTGCTTATAAAGAAAAGAGCTTCCCGTTTATCCAGACGTGAGGTCCTGCAGAGCCCTGAGGTCTTTGACCGTCGGTTAGGATCAGTTTGGTGTTAAACATTTCATCCCCACCCACTGGTGAACAAACACCTAAAACACACATTATACTAATGTTTTTCTTTGATAATAATCTGTAAATACCCTAAAATGTTCTTTGTTTCTGCGCAAATCAAAAAAGAAACGAGCTAATTTCACCACAGATTTGGCTAAACGCGGATGTCGCTCGCTAACCCTGACCTGTATCTCCGCCGAGTCACGAAGCTGCAGGGAACTCGCAAAGATGCATCTTTGAGTTAAAAAACCAAACAAACCAGTGAGGTAAAGTTTAGGAGAAATATATTTAAAGGAGGTGAAGGAAGCGGCTCCGTGAGGCAGCGTTCAGGTTGAGGTCGACGAGACGATAAAGTGACAAATTAAACCCGAAAGAAGAGATTAGATAATCCAGAGAAAGGATTACTCTGAACCCCCCCTCCTCAAATAAAGCATCAACTTTATTTAAACTGATAATTATCATTTTATATTCTGCCTTTAAAAACAGGAACTTTACCCTTAAAAACTCTCTTTTCCCCCACATTTTACTGATGTTTTCTTTAAAACATTTATAACTTCGGCTGTTTGTAGTGTGATTTTGTGGTTTTAAGTTAAGTTTAAACTTTATAAACGGTGATTTATGGTGAAGTAATAATATATAGAATTATTTATTTAATAAATGTGTGAAGTAGAAAAGAAAAAAAAAAGCTCGACTGATGATGTTTGATGTGGTAAATTTCTCCTAAAACAGTTGCTTTTAGTTTGTCGTTACAATTAAGGCAAAAAAAAACATATTTGGAGATTAAACAATTTCACCCCAACATTTGGTATTCAGCTTTTTCAAAAAGCAGGCAGGAAATAAAAAAAGGGAAACATTCAGTGTGCAAAAATATGAAAAGGAGAATAAAACGGGGAGGGTGAGGATTTGAGGGGGGGGTCAGGTGTTTTAATGAGCTGTACAGGGTCCGGTGTGACGCTTTGGACAGTGTTTAAAAGCTGGGGAGGCGGAGTTAGAGGGACGGGGGAGGGGCTCTTTCTCAGGCTGCCACTACCTGTGGACCGGTAGGTGCAGCCCGTTGAGGGGGTTGAGCGGGTGGGGCGGGGGCGGGTGCAGTTCCAGCTGGGCCAGCAGGGAGAAGTGGTCCGAGGGGATGTGCGGGTGGGGGCAGCCGGTGATGTTGTTGTCCACCAGCCACTGGCTTTCCAGCGGCCCCATCACTCCCAGGACGCTCATGTGAGTCTTGGAGAAGAAGATGTAGTCGATGACGCCCTGCAGACACACAAGCACCGAGGCCTTTAAAACCTGACTGATCACATGAACCAGCAGCGCCCCCTGCTGGTTCAGAGCGGAAACACTGACCAACTGGAGCTTAGAAATTATAATTCTTTAGAAGGAAAACTAAACCTTCACAAACTAATAACTCTTTCAGGCTGTGTAACTACTGTAGTTTAGGTAGGAATAATGCTGGGTGGCATGATAATAAATTTTGCATGGATGATAAATTGTTCCAGAAATTATATATTTTTTGAAGACAATTTAAAGATAATATGATCATACATACACACCCCATTGAAGTTTATGAAATTTATGTACGTAACAAAAAAAAATAAAAAAATTAGGAACTGACCAGAGGTGAAGATCGTGAAAACACACAACCACAGCTGCTGAAGCTGTAACATCCCTACATTACTCTATCCAAGCCGGCACAATTTATTCTGTTTTATTCAATTTATTTTTTATGTGTTTTCTTCTGGCTTAAAATAAACGTGGTCGTCTAAACACTCCTTACAAAGTTTACAAAATTTACGTAGTGTTAAAAAAAACAACTCGGTGAAACCCAAGGTTTAGCATGAAGATGCTCTTCTAGGTAAATGCCTGATCGCTGGGCTCTCAGTCTACTGAGGTTATTATATTATTTGAAATAAACTCTTAGCAAGCAAGCATTTCTTAAAATATATCAAACAAAAATGGCCAGCTTTTTAAATAAGGCACATTAGTTATATAAAAACAGACCTTTAACACTAATCTCAGATTTATATGTACAAAGAGAAAAAGTCTTTCCACAAGATCAACACTGAATCTAACTTGTGTTAGTGAATTATCAAAGTACATTCGTTTTTATTAATAATAATATATCAATTAAAATATTTTTCTGCCTGAAACAATGCTTCTGACATAATAGTGCAGAAATAATAACCTGTTAAAATGTAAATGCATTATCACCGCATCATACTTACAGGAAGACACACAGAGGTAGCAGCAGCTGGGCATACTAAACCGTGGCTAACAATGCAAAACCGTGGCTAATGATGCTAAACCGTGGCTAATGATGCTAAACCGAGGCTAACAATGCTAAACCGAGGCTAACGATGCTAAACCGAGGCTAACGATGCTAAACCGTGGCTAACGATGCTAAACCGTGGCTAACGATGCTAAACCATAGCTAACGATGCTAAACCGAGGCTAACTATGCTAAACCGAGGCTAACTATGCTAAACCGAGGCTAACGATGCTAAACCGTGGCTAACAATGCTAAACCGTGGCTAACAATGCTAAAGCTAGGCTAACAATGCTAAACCGAGGCTAACAATGCTAAACCGTGGCTGACGATGCTAAACCGTGGCTAACAAGGAGATAAAAACTTCGGTCCTTAGCGAGGGTGAACGGCTGGTTATCAAGCTCCATCATTTACATCGTTAAATTGGTTGAGATCTGCGTCCCTCTCTGACATTTTTTTGGATTTGTCAAAAGCCTCAGCACTGATTTAAGTCCAGATGAGTTCTTGAACGTTAGCTTGTTGTTAGCATTTTTAGCAGCATGCATTCAGGAGGTAACAGACATTACATTTTCCCAAATATGGAGCAGTTTATACCTTTTTATGTTTATAATTATAAAGTTTGGGTGTAACATACAGGGTTAATTTTAAAATAATATTAATAATTATTAAAATGACTGGTTGTTTTCCAGCACCAAGAATTTTTATTATTTTTCTAGTGAGAAAGTGTTTTTTTCCAACGCCACTTGAACGATGCGCGAGTCGGGCAGGACGGTAAGCGGCTTGACCAAAAAGTATAAAAAAAAATAAGCAGCGTTGGAAAACATGTACATATATATATATATTATCGTCTGTTTGTTATGATATCGGACGGATAAGTATGACATCATCATCACCTGATATCACAGAGGAGAGGTTTGTACCTTGAAGTCGTACGTGTAGTTAGTGTAAGGCATCAGGTTGCTGTCGTAGGCGCTCTTCAGCTGGAAGCTGTGGGTGATGCTGCCGTCAGAGTTGCCGTTCTTCCCGTTGCAGCTGAAGTTAGTCAGACATTCGTTGTAGCGCAGCTCCTTAAAGTCCTTGTGGTTTTCAGCCACTCCTCCGTTGCTCAGGTACTCCACCACACCTGGATCCAGAAGCACAGCGTTAAAGTGCGCAGCGTTAAGCCTAACTCGTGCAGCGGCGAGCGGGTGGGCGGGCCTACCCGAGTCGGGCAGCGAGTTGAGGTCGGCGCACAGGACGATGGGGATGGAGGACGGGTCGGAGGTCGGCGAGCCCGAGGCCACCGAGCTCAGGGCGCTCTCTGCGATGCTCTTCAGCTCCGACAGGAACATCATGGTTTGGATCAGCTTGACGTCCGAGTACTCCGGGTCCCAGTGCATGTGAGCGTTAGCCACGAGGACCAGCTGCCTCTCCTGAGGGGGCTTCATGCCTCACAATAACAAATAAATCACATTTTTATAAAACATAACCAACAACATGATTTAAATTCACCGTCTGTTCTTACCACTGGAGAACAAATCCTTATTGACCTCCAGCAGCACGGCCACGCCGATGTTGTCTTTGGTCATCACTCTGTTCAGCATGACCTCTGACCCCTCAGAGTTGGCCATGGCCACCTGATTGAACTCCACAGTGTGTTTCTGCACCAAAGTAAACCTGCAAACACAGGCCAGCGTGAATCCTCCCAGGAACGTCAGATTAAATTAATCCTGCAGCAAGTTCTAAAAACTCACTTTTCCGTCTTGAAGAAGATCGCACATCCATCTACGTGTTTCCTCTCCTGCTCCGAAACCAGTTTGGCACGAGATTTGGGACAGAAGTAGCCGTCGTAACCTCGATCTTTTAGTGTTTCCAGAAACATAGTGTAGTACTGCTCAGTTTCCACCTCCTGCAGACAATAAACAGGGTCTTAAAAAGTCTAACATTTGAAAATCACAATTTTAGGCCTAAAAAAAGTCTTAAAAACATCACATCATGGATCAGTCAGCAGCAGCAGCTTATCAATATGTGATTCATGATGTGATGTAAATGTAACATTTTCAACATGTAGGTCAAATTAATCACTGCAATAAAATAACTGTCTGTTTTTATAACTTTTACAGTGGATTACATCAACTCTGTTATATTCAGAAGAGAAACTTCACCAAAGTGAAACATAAATCTCTGGATCTGTGTTTGATTACTCTGGCTGGCTTTCTCAAGGACCAGGATGTGACACAAAAATCTGAATTATGGAACTGACATTAAAAGTAGTCAAACTGAATTTTTAATAAACCAAAATAGAGTTTCAAAGCAAATTAATAAATTATTTCAAAACTTTAAATTCAGTTTCAATTTAGTGAAATACATTTTCAAACCAATGCATTGAATTTCAAATTATGCACATTCAGATTCAATCTGAGCAATTCAAATTCAGTTCCTGCTGGAACAAGATTTATCCCATACACATCAGTCAATATGAAGGTCTCAGATATGACCATTTCATTAAAATAATTTAGTTTTCTTGTATTAAAATTAAATATTCTTTAATAGCTAAATTGATAGCAATAAAAAGTTTCTATGATACAATTTCTGGGACCATTTGGCTGTTCCTGTTAATGTGTCGGGTTGGTCTTAAATGTCATTCCTAATGGTCTTTAAAAGGTCTTAAATTTAACTTACTGAACTTAACTTAATGAACCCTGAATAAATTATTTTACCTGCTTCTATTTAGTCCCGATTGTCTCGACGGACCTAAATAATAAATGAATAAAACCCTGAAGCTTCACCTGCAGGTTGATGATGTCGGCGTCGCAGCTGGTGATCTCCTCCATGATGCCCTTCTTGCGGTACTCCCAGTTCAGCGCCCAGGACGGGCAGTAGCCGTACAGCTGCCGCGTGGCGTATTTGTCACAGAGCACGTTGTAACACATGATGGTGAAGACGGCCGTGGGCATCATTTGGTCTCGCTCTTTCAGGGTGATCCACGGCCTCTGGGGGAGCTGCTCCGGGTGAACTGGGAACCAGGCAGGGCAGAACAACGGTCAGCGCTCATCTGTTTGCTACAAAAACACCCGCGGCAGAGACCGTTTACCTGCTAGATTGTCGAGCATGTAGTTCAAAAGCTTTCTGGTTCCGTCGGGTTCCTGGTAGATGTTGAGGATGTCCTGGGACAAAGGGTTTCCTGCAACAAAACCAGGTTGCAATTAAAAATAAAAACACATAACAGGACCATCATTTTATCCATAAATATTTATTTTACTATAAAAATAAAGTCTCACCTTTTAGCCCCAGAGTTTGCAGCCGGAAAAGCCTCCCAAGTTCATAAGGCAGAACTCGTAAAAGATTGTTGTTTAAAAGCAATTCCCTGCAAGAATCAAGACAAAGCATCAGATGTTCATTTCTGTGACACAGATCTCTGCTGGAAACTTAACCAAACCATTTCTTCTACTCTTCTTTTCATTCTTAACCACTGTGTTTGATCTAAAAACGCCTCGGAGGAATTTAAATAAATATTTCAAAACAAAGTTGTTTCCTGTTCAGAGCTTTGTGCGAGTCAAGTAATTAGCAACAATCGTGTTTTCTTTAAACAAAAGCAGCTAATTAGGAGCGGGTTAAACGCTTTTATTACCAACATTAACATCACTGCAGCAAAAAGTAACAGTTTATGTTTGAACTATGCAAACAAAAAGACTTCAGTAACAGTTAATGAGTGTAGATGTAAAAGATTTCTGTAGAAATAAGATTTAAAGGTCATGTTTAGGTGTTTTATATGGAGAGCCCTTTCATTCAAAATTAAATAATGTATTTAATTAATTATTAATAAATATTCCATTAAATAAATGAATGTCCCTGTGAAATAAAACAAAATCAATAAAATTATAATACATTTTTAATTATTTTTTCTCTCTCTTTCTGTCTTTCTTTCCTTTCTCTCTTTCTATATAAAATAAAAATTTTATTACAATAAATACATTTAAATCTAAATAAAGTAAAAATTTATTTTATAATAAATAAATAAATATAAAGACAAGCTAAAAATGTATTATAATTGTATTGATTTTGTTTTATTTCCCAGTGATATTTATTTATTTAACTGAATGTTTATTAGTACTTTATTATTTACTTTTTTTCTTATTTATTTTTTAAAAAATAAAAAAACTATTGCAATAAATACATAAAGTTACATTTTGTATAATAAATAAATTAAAAAATATATATAAACATGCTAAAAATGTATTATAATTGTACCGATGTTGGGTTGATTTTGTTTTATTTCACAGAAATATTTATTTATTTATTTTATTTATTAATTTTATTAGTACTTTATTAATTACATTATTTATTTATTTATTTTATTGTGAATAAAAGGGCTCTCCATAGTTTTAATCATCAGTTTCCTGATAAAATAAAGATATTTTTGTTCTATTTCAATGAAAAATTTCTGTATAATTATAAAATCCCCAATTCTCTGATGTGAGACTGTGTTTTTTAGATTGCGTTGTTCTCATACGCAGGTTTATTGTTTGTCTTTTCCCAGGTGATGAAACCCCGCCCCCCTACCTGAGAGTGACCATGTTGCCCAGTTCGGCGGGCAGACTGCGGAGCTTATTGGACGACAGGTTCAGGTAGACCAGGTTGGGCAGCTTGGCGATGTCCGGCGGGATGCGGGTCAGGTTGTTGTCGTTGATGTGCAGCGTCGTCAGGTGGGTCAGGGTCCACAACGAGCTGCTCAGACTCCTCACCCGCCCTGCGCCAAAACAAAAAACACAAAAACACTCCTGCACTTGAGCTCAAAGCCTCATTGGATGAGAGTGAAACAGGAAGTGACATCAAAGGGGAACTATTTAAGAAGTCTTTGTTTATTGAAATGATATTATTTGAACTCATCTCTTTGATAGTGACTTAAAATAATCTAAAGAAACATCAGATTCTTCTCTACAGTCTGTCTCATTTTATCAATGCTCAAATCCATGCAGACATTCCCCTTTGACATCACTTCCTGTTAATTCAAATGCAAATATCTTAACAGCTGTTCATCTCAGCAGCGGGAATTTATTTTTGCAATATGTTATTTATGTTATCTTTCTGATAACGCCTTTATATTTATTTTAAAATTTTCATGTCACAGACACTTTAAATAATCGCACTTTGGGTTTGTTCGGACTCACCTGAGATCTCGAGCTCCGCCCAGTAAGACTTCTTCCCGCTGGCCGCGTCCTCGGCCGACATGATCGTGTAACATCTGCGGGGATCTGGAGGGTCATATTTTTCCTTTGGCATACCTGTTAATCTGAAATAAACAAAACAGGAGCAAGAATTATTGTCTAATTCTCAAACACTTTTTTAAAAAATGGTATTTATTGTGTTTCTTTACCATTTTTTCATTATTTCGTTAACTTTAATGTGGCTCAGCGGAGGAACACAGCCTCACAAATTCACAACAAACCCAGGCAGCCTTTTGAGCAAAAACAAATCTAATTAAAACACTAAATGCATCTGAAACATCTCAATCACTGTGGACAATCCTCTACGAACTGATTAGTGTCCATTCAAATCAAAATGGCCGCCTGAGCTAACGGTTAGACACAAAAACGACAATAAATTAGCTATTTTTAGTGTGTAAAAGTGTAAAAGCTGCTGTCTGTGATCCTAAAGACATCTTATAAACACGCCTTTTAATAATTTGCCATAAACTAATGGTGAAAATGTTTGTTAGCAAAATATCTCATGAACTACTGAACCGTTTAGAAAAACAAAAATGACAATAAATCAGTAATTTTTAGATATTTTGAGCTCAAATTTAGCATGGTTTTAGCTGAGGGGGATCCCAAACAGTGAACGCCAACTTAAAATTCAAGATGGCCGCCACAGCTAACTGGTTTTAGACCTGTTGAGCTATTTGGAAACATTTGTTTTTGGTCGGTTTTCTTCAGCATAATTAACAAATAAGCGTACACAAAGTGTACTTTTTCCTAAAAGATAAACACATTAATAACATTTATTGTAAACACAAGATTTGAGACAAACTTAATTATAAGGTAAATAATTACTTATTCTGAGCTCAAATTACACCTATGTTTCCCTCCATGGTGAGTGAAGTGAGTCTAACGTGAAAAGAAAAGGAGTCAAATTTCCGTGCTGTCAGTACATCACACCTGTTCTACACGCAGCTGCACTTCTGCCTCTTAAACATCAGAAATAAAAACACTCGGCTCTGAAAACATGTTTAAACATCAGGGGTGTAAACACAGGAAGTCAAACTGAAGAAGAACCAGGTGCAGCAGCTACACGAGTGTCCAGAATAAGTTCAGAAAGAAAAAAAACTGTAATTACATAACCTGTTTACACTCTGCCAGGTCACAGTAAGAAGCTGGAGGCAAATATATGAGGCCTCCTGGCAGACTAATAAGTTTTTAACAATAAAATCCTTATAATAAAACATAAAATCATATATGTCACAGGCTGCAGTTTGAACATGTTTTATTCCAAATGCAGGTCTGCACTGAATGTAAACAAAATCTACTGGATAGTTGGCTCACTGTAAAAAAAAAAAGAAAAGTTGGCAGAACTTAAATTTTTAAAGGCAACAAACTTCAGGGCATTTTTAAGTTTTGAACTTCAACTTAACTAATTAAGTTTTTTTTTTGAGTTTACCAAACTTTGATTTACACATTTTTGTAACTCAACAAAAATTGTAGGAACTTAAAGTTTTAGGTTGGAAGAACTTTGAATGCTGAGTCATAATATACATGAAAATAGCAGTAACTTAAAACTTTATGTTTTACAAACTATGAATCTCATATTTCTCATTCTCCAGTTATTATAGATTTTAACAACTATAAATGCTGAATACTGTGAACTTCACTGTGAGTTGCAGTAACTTATATTTTATTGTTGCATCAACAATGTTTTGTAGTAAAAATGATTAGCAGAGACTCTGCATGTTGACTGCATTAGCATCACTATGTGTCAATAGTCAACATCAACCATCAGGACCATTTGGCCATTTTTCCCTCTATATTTCTGTGACAAAGACCTCTCACTCATGGTGTCAGCTACAGTCAGTAACCAAAACTTTACATAAATATAAAATCAAGCCTGAATGTGACAACATAAGAGAACACAACTCAAAATGGTTCATGAATCACAAAATAAAGTGTTTGTCTTTTACAGAGTTTTCAGAAAATTATCCATTTCGGCAATAAAGAGGTGGAGCCAGAACTCTGCTGTCTGAGCTGATAGGAGGAAGGAGCAGGAAGAGGGAAACAAATACTTTCAAATCATGTTTCTGCCTATTTTGTCCTTTTTAAAACATTATTAACACTAAAAGATCGGACTGGATAAATACAAACCAGAGGTATAAGAGCAAAATTTAACTCTGCGAGTAGTTCACTCTGCCTTCAACTCAAAAACCAACTCCAAAAGTTGTCTTTCCTGCATTTCACAACAAAAGCATGGAAGTTAGCAGCACTTTGATCTGTTGCAATGAGATATGCGTACGGACAACTCACAAAATAATGTTTAACATTACAACTGCCTTGATTTTTTGGACCAACTTAATATATTGTCAACAATATGTTTAGTTTTTTCAACTGAAAATTGTTTTTCATCCCAAAAAAATGAAGTTTTTTACAGTTCTGTAGTCTGTGGTGGTAAACAAATATGATCACTGGTAAACAACCCTTGGTTCATAAATGTTACTTACAAATTTTGAATTTTACACGTTAACCAAACATATTGTGCTGATTTCCTTACTTTCTTTATGTTTGGAGTTTGTAATGAGGCCATTTAACCCTCCTGGGGTCAAAGGTAAAATGACCCCTAAGGCCTCGAATGTGAGGACTCTGGGATCCTTTTGACTCTTAAAAGTGTCACAAATAGTTTCTATATATCATAATAAACCATGAAATTGTTCTTTAAAGTGATAAAGTTCACATATAAACACTAAAAGTTTGCATATGGAGGCTGTGTTGAAGTGTGCAGGGACAACAGCTGAGTGTCCAAACATAGCTGCTGTAGTGTCAAAAGTGACACTACAGGCCCGTCCAGCAAACGGTTGGACCCACAGCTGTCACACCTGACCATTAAAGGTAAAACACACCCTTCAGTTTAAAAACCCTCCCGCCGGCGTGTACCGCCGGTCCTCTTCATAAAACAGCGTCCCGGTAGAACGCAGCCACGTTCCCCGCGCGGCGCATCCGGAGCACGGCGCTGGATTTGTTCGGCTGGCGGCGGCAGGGCGCACGCCACCCCGGGCACACACCGGTGATTCACCGCGGGGACAGATCGGGACGAGACGGAACCGAACCCCCCACGTCGGAACAACCTGATCCAAACGAGCTCTACGTGGACACAGTCAGACGTGACATTTACCTTCATTCGTGGGCGGTGGATGAGGTTTTACTGAGGGAACTGGCAGAGACATGCAGACGCGGCTGTTGAACCCGTTTAGACCCTGAACGTCTCGGAAACAGAAGGAAGAACAACAAATGCGGCTTCCGCTCGTCCCCGACGCACCAGAGCGCGCGTGTCCCCATCTACGCGTTTCACCATATTTTCCAAGTCACCAAAAAAAAAAGTATAAAAACTGAATATTTCGCTATTTTAACAGAAAAAGCAGTCATAATCAAACCCAAAATGTTTTTGAAGCACAACCTTTATTTTCTGGCAGATTTTTATTTTTTTATTTTTACCAGAGCAGTGCATTTATTTTATTTTATTTTATTTTATTTTATTTTATTTTATTTTATTTTATTTTATTTTATTTTATTTTATTTTA
>JAUBOC010000001.1:25416985-25435199 GCA_032275365.1 Anablepsoides cearensis
TTTCTACCTTCGTTCCTAGCTACATTCATATCTACCTACTTTCCTATCTACCTACTTTCCTTCCTACCTACCTCTCTACCTGCTTTCCTACCTACCTACCTCTCTACCTGCTTTCCTACCTACCTACCTACCTACCTACCTGCTTACCTACCTACCTGCTTTCCTACCTACCTGCTTACCTACCTACCTACCTACCTATCTCTCCGCCTCCCTAACAGGACCAACCTTGTCTTTATACTGATTCCAGTACAACCTTTAAGCCCCGCCCCTTCTATGGAAACAAACAGGTCGTTTTTGATGGTAATAATAAAATACACCTTTAGTGTCTTTTAGACTCTTGTAGATTCATGTAGTCCTGACTCTACTGCTGGATGTTTCCTATTCATAAAGTTTTAATCAGTTATTTCCTGCTCAGAAATGAGTCCGGTTTAAAACCCCACATCTCTGCACAGATTCTTGATCCAAACCTGCAACATGCAGCTTCTGTAGAACTCTTTCAGTTCTTGGGAACTTGTTGATTAAATATGTTTTGTAGTGCACAGCTAACAGCTGGGTTATCTAATTGTTAAAATGATTTCATACAGCAGTGTTGTTTTTATGAGCAGGGGTATGAAGTCTCATCAGGATCTTTGCTCGTCTCTCTTCAGGACCGTTTGTGGAGCAAGCGACCCTCTCCAGTCAAACCAGCGAGGAGGTCTGCTTCAACAGCCAAGATGTTTTACCAAAAAATGAGGAATGAGTTGTTTCCCAGACTGTATGTAATCACTGTAACCAATAAAGTTTTTGTTCTTACTCCTGAGAAGAACTCAGCTTTTAACAAAACACAAGGACAGAGCAACGAGTCCAGAAATCTGTGGGTTCCTGCATGTTCTCTTTATAAACACTATCAGGTGATATGTTAAGTTAGTTTATATAAAATTACCACTATTTCTTTAAAGTGATGCACATTTTCTGTTTTCAGTGCCTCTTCTGGTGTAATACAGTCACATGAACAGTAGGGGGCAGTGTTTACACAACATGAACTGCTGGCAACTTGTTGCATCTTAAACTGATAGAGAAGTTTGATTCAGTTAACTTAAATTCTAAAATAAACATGCTAAAATATGATGTTTAACCCCCAACAAATACAATTTATGAAAAAAGGCTTAATAATGATAGTAAATATCTATTTATCTTTGCTTTTCTACTATAAATCAACTATTTCCAACTGTCTTTTCTTCTAAATAGATTTTTTTTTTACTTATTTCAGTTAAGAATCAATTAACAGACTTGTTGCAATTAATTCCTCATGTTTAATCTGTATCTGAAACCAGGTTTAATATATGTGCTGTTAAAAATCCTCTTTTTCTGAAACGTTAAACCCAAAGTTAAACAGGACCTTCGTGTCCCGGAGCGACCACAGTCCAGATCTCAAATAACCACCGCCGTTCACAACACTCGTCCCCCGACGCCCCCCAGGTTGACATTTACAGTAAAACTGAGATAAGGTGGACGTTTTTATTGTTCCCCGTGGGGAAATCTGGGAGTAGCAGCTAATGCTAATAGGATTTGAAGGCAATGAAGACTGTGGAAACAGTAAAACTGATGAAAGAGCCTTTAATGAGTTTCCTCACTGACAAGGAGGAGGAGGAGGGGCTTCTTAATGTTTTCAGCTGAGTTTTTAAGAAATATCTTGGTTTAAAAGTCACTTTTCTATTTAATTAGCATAAAACAGATTTCTATTGCTTCAAAATGTCAACAAATGTCATAAAATCTGATGTTTTTGTTAACTTTACAAAAAGGTGAGTTTAAATGTTGATAACTTTCTGAGATGATTAAAATCTGTCCGGTGGTTCATGAGATATTTAAAAAAAAAGAGAGAAGTTCTGTCAGGTAACGTTCTCAGTCAGACTAAAACTTGTGTTTTTCTTGTTTTGTTTTATCACAGACAGTTTTTCTGATGAGTAACATGTATTAAATGTCAAAAAAAGAAAATTTAATGGTAAGTAAATATTTCCTGGTGTTGCGTAAGTTGGACCGAACAATTAAAGTTGTCGTTCCTCCTTTTCACCTCCACGCCTGATGAACAGCTCAACCCTTCAATCCCACTGATTAAAAGATGATTCGGCTCTTACATCAGCTATAAAACCATCCAGTTAGCTGTTTTTAATCTTTATTTTTCACACATTAAAGGTCAAAGTTTCCTGCCTCTCTATGCTGGTTGTAAACAGCTGCAGGGTTTCAGACAGGAAGCTCAATAAAAGGAAAAACTAACCCTGATCCCTGTTTTTTTTTTTCTGTCAGAGGACAAAAAGGACCGAGTTCAGATCAGGTTACCGCCACACGACACCCAGGAGTCTGAGTCCTGAACTCTTCCTGTGTCACTGTTGGCAGGAGGAGCTAAAAAAAACTAAAGTTTTATTTATTAATCAAAACATAAGAAAACGGCTGACAAGGCAGCAGAGCTCTGAAGTGGACTCGCAAGGACAAACCAGACTTGGCATCAGAGCACTCAATGCTCAACTGATGAGCAGTGAGAAAGAGGCGTTAAACGGTCCGAGGCTGATGGGATGAGTGGCTGCAGCTGTGACGAATGAAACCTGACTGAGGAAGGAAAATGTTCAGGAAGTAAGTGACACATATATGTGTCACTTATTAAACTAAAGAACAAAATGTCTGACAGCTTTCACCCTCAACTGTGAACAATAGTGTTTATCAATAAAAACTTAGCCCTTAATTTAGCAAGTGCTAATCCTCTAATGAAATTTATAAAATAGCAAAAGCCCTAAAACACAATGTTTTTTTTAGCAAAAAATAAACAAATTTAAATTTCTGTGTCATTCCATTTAAATAAAAAACATTCATTTTCAGCTGTTATTAAGACATAAACACAAAATATGTCACAAAATTGTCTTTAAAGTCCCCAAAAAAGTTTGCCAAACTGACCCTTTTCCTTCCATTTTTCGACCCGTTGTCGGACCCCCTCCCCTCTGTTTGAACCCTCACCATAATAAAGCTGCTATACAATAGGAGTGGGGCACAAGGAGCCCATTCATTGAGCAGTAAAAGCTTTTATGTGACATAAAGGCAACAAAAAAACTCCCATCAGTGAAGCAGAAAACCATAAAGTGACGCTAAAGTCTCAGAAAACACATAAAGCTGAAGGTGGAGGTCGTTTTAATCCAGCGGTGGGGATTATTTGTGATGTTTAAATGAGATTAAACCACCGCGGGGACTCTGCGGGGACCAGGAGGTGTTTTTATCATTTTTTTTATTTTCCTGCAGTAAATGGGATTAAAGCGATGTTTCCCTCGGATGATCTTACACCAAAAATCCGCTGCGGAGCTGCGCCAATCCGCTAATCCCAGAGGAGAGGAGTCCCCATCATGTCAGATTATGATGTTTGACAGGGGAGGAGGAGGAGGGGAGGAGGGGGGACGGAGGTGGGACGTCCTCCAGGAGAGAAGGAGGACCAGAAGTGGTTCAGAACACCGCAGAAAGTCTCTGCGCTTCCCCCCGCAGTCCGTCATGCGCCTCGGTGTTTGACGCGTCCCGGCTGCCGCTGGAGGAGACCCAGCACCCCGGATTATTTTATTCTCACAGTTTAATCCGCGACCCGCACGGCTGTGTGAGCAATCTGAGAGAGAGAGGAGTGGGGGTTTGGAAAGACCTCTCCTGGAGACCGGATCGAGCCGCATTCCAGCCCCGGAGCGCAGCGCTCAGGACCCGGACCCGGCGCGCTCCAGTTCCCCCTCCTCTGCAAAAACACCCCCAAAACCCTGGATCTTATGTTTCAGCATAATGCAGGATCGGATCAGTCTGAACTAGAACCACAAACCCAGACCCCTTCTCTTGCCTGGACCTGGATCTAACGCGACCATGACTGGATGGTGGATCTTTGTTGGCGCTCTGACCGGGATCCTCACCGCCCCCACAGGGACGCAGGGTGGGTATTTTTGGTCTCTTCTGAACCCTGTACCAGCTGGTTATGTAGGTCAGGGTCTGTGGGTGCAGAACCTAAGTCTGAAGGGGGGAGGAGGAGGTTTGGATCCGTCTCCCACTGCGCAAAGATCAGCCTCTGAGGGGAAGTTGTGACTGGAATTATAACTTTTTATCTTTCATTTATAAATCATGTAAAACTGAAGGATCTCAGAGTCCTGAACCAGAACCTATAAAGAAGAGCCTGAAGCAGGTTTAGCCTCTCTTATCGGTTTGTTACAGAGATACATCCAAAAATCTAATTTATTATCTTCAAATCAACATAAAACCTGATGAGTTCAAGTCAGCAAACCTGAATTTATTAGAATATTAAACATTAATTTGAGCAAAAGCAAATTTAATTTACTTAAATACTGTCAATAAAATGAAAATAAATGAAGTATTTAACCCAATCCACCTGCATCAAACAGGTTCAGAGCTAAAACTGAAACCTCTTTAGTCATTTTGACCCCAGAACAGCAGCAGGAGTAAACATTTATTCACCTGAACGTTTCATTTTATGCACTGAAACGATTAATCTGAGACCACTGGAAGCTTAGATTGCAGGTTTTTTTGAGTCATTAGAATAAAAATAAGGTAATTTTTGCTTGTTTTTATGGATCTATTAAAGCAAAACCTTGTATTTTATTGTTTTTACAGCTTTGAAGCATTATTTAAATTGTTTTAAGTAATCAGAATAAAAAAATCTGAAAACTGAAGTTTCGATAACTTAATTCTTTTATTAATCTGAGCTGTTGGGATTTATCGTGTAATCTCCCCTCTGATATGCTGTTTGAAACAAGCTGCTTCTAAAATAAAATAATAAAAAAAAGAAATACTCAATTAATGAAAAGTCTTCACATCTCTTGATCTGCAAAACTTCAAAGTCACTTTGAGGACTCAAAGAGGGAATTAAGTTGAAATAAGGAGCAGCGTAATCTCCCCTCTGATTCAGATTATAATCTGGCTCAGAAGCTCAGCGTCCGGCGTGTTGTCTGGTTTGACCTGATGTGCATCTTTCTGTAAAATATTCATCTTTCTGCATCAAAATCAAGCCCCCCTGTCTGAGGAGCTGTGAGAACCCCTCAGACAGGTTCTGGGGCTGAATCTTAAGCAGATCTGAGCAGCTGTGACTGAACCGACCCATTCAGCTCCCAGAACATTTTAAAGCCCGGTCACATGTGGAGAGAGAGAAGCTGAAAACTTTTCACATTCAGCTGGAATCATTAGCCGCCCGCCTCTCTCTTCATCTCGGCGTGAATCCAATCTGCTTGGCAGCTCCTGCCTCAATAAAATTCAAACTTTCATAAAGCGCCTTCGCCTCCTTCCCTTTGAAAAGAGAGCTTGTTTGGCACTGCCAGGCAGAGGAGCGGGGGTCATAAATGTTAAAATGCTATCGACTTTCGGGGGCTGCAGGTGGATTTTAGAAGGAGAAGCAGCGAAAAGTTGGAAAGAGAAGATGAGATTTGTCCTTTTGTAGTTAGGAGTTATTCTCTGTAGTCCCACCTTTTGTGATTTATTCTCAGTGAGTAATCCTGGAGGGAGGCTCTGATTTAAATTAGACATCCTGGAAGTGGCTTTGAAGTTTCAATCCCACAAAGAATTGATTTAAAAGTCACAAAAAACTTATCGGGTTTCAGTTTGACGCTGTTGTAACACCTGAAACTTAAAGAAATCTACAAAGACCCTACACATCGCCCACCAGAGATTTAGACTCAGATCCTTTTATGTTGAGCTACAACCACGCCACGTTTTAGCTGAATATCTGTCAAACTCAGAGGTTTAGCTGTTTACAGATGGAGAGAGGAGACGACACAAACAGATCCTGAAACTTTAAAGGACCCATCACATCAAATTTTGGAAAAACATAAGAATACATTATTGGAAAGATAACACTGATAACACATTGCAAAAAAAAAAATTCATGCTGCTGAGATAAAAGGTTGTTGAGATATTTGTATGTGAAGTAACAGGAAGTGACGTCAAAGGGGAATGTCTGCGTTGCTACGATAACAACACAGACTGTAGAGAAGAATCTGATGTTTCTTTAGATTATTTTTAATCAGGATCAGAGAGATGAAGAGTCAGAGTTTAAATAATGGTTGAATAAACAAAAAACAGAATTTATTTTCTTAAAGAGTTCCCCTTTGATGTCACTTCCTGTTTTACTTTGACTGAGCCAAGCTCAAAAGGAAATATGCCGGTTATGTGACATCACAGGAACTTTAACGTCAATATACTTTGAGTTAAACTGAACTAACTTAATTTGACTTAATTTAACTAAAAATAAGTATTTTTCTATTCATTTTGTAACGGAAACAGTAACTTTTTGTTTTAATTAACATCTCTTATTTTCTTTTTTTAGATTTTTATATATTTTTTTATTTTAAAATCAACCTATAGTGTTTTATCAATAATTGAATTATGTTCCATCAACCTGTCAACATGTTTATTTAGTTTATGTTACCTTTTATGTACGAAAGGTGCTTTATAGATAAAGTTGGATTGATTGAATGAACCCTCCTGCTGCCCTTGTGTCAAAATAACTCACAAAGTTATGTTTTTAATGCTAATGATGAGCTAATGGCTAGTCTAAGCCGAGCCAAGACCCAAATGGATTTTAAAATACTTTAGCTGTTTTAAACCCTGTTTTATTTTTCATATTACCTGCTTATTTGCATAGAATTATGTGATTATCTGCAATAGATATTAGCAGCAGCAGCTAGCTGTAGCCCCTCCAGTCCATAGAAAATCCTCATATGTCCATCAGAATGTCACGTAACGCTCAAGTGTCTGCAGTGTAGAGGTTTAGAAAACAAAAGCATTTGTTTGAACATCAACCTAAATGTAGAGATTGGATTTTAAAGCCTTATCTACAGCAGGTAAGATATTAACTGTTTAAAAGATGAGTGCAAAAACACAAAACCATCTCTTTGTAGTAAAAACTTCCCTCTCCTAAAACTCCCCAACACTTTATGGTTTAATTAACTCAAACTTGTCGGTTATGGTTTAAAATCTGAACTGTTATTTAGTTTTTATAAAACATTTTTCATTAGAGGGTCGCAGCGTAAAAAACCTCCGCTGTGTTTTTCCCCCCCTGAGCAGATTAAACTGCCAGGTTATATTCTGCAGAGCGTTTTTTCTTTTCTGCCACACGGCCTCGTGAAGACGTTAAATCATAAAGCAGCGGCGGCGTAAACAGATTTACTTTCAGGGATCTTTTATGAGAACAAAACTGTAACTCTTGTTTTACTCCTCGTCGTTTTGCTGCGGCTCTACTTTCCCTTGAGGCGGAATACGCTTCTATTGTTTCATGTCGTTGAGGATCTTTGTTTTTTGATCCATTTTTGTGTTTATTTTTCAAATCTTCCCCTGTTATTGTTCTGAATCCTCAGATCGAGCCCCGCCCACTCTCACCTGTTCTCAGTTGTCATTTTGCCCCAGGTGTTTCCACTCTGCTCATTAGCACCTGTCTATAAAATCCTCAGGTTCCATTCCTCTTCAGTCGTGAGCCTCCCACTGATTTCTGTTTGGTGTTTGTGTAAGTTTTTGCCACGTCAGCCTTTTGTTTCTGTTGAAATAAAGTTTAATTTGATCCGAGCTCCTCGTCTTGTCAGCTCATACATGATTTGACCTTAAACCTGCAAAATCTGTGTTTTCAGGGAAACTTGAGCTAAATTTGAGCCATAAAATTTGTTCAAAAACAATTTTGAAAAAAAAAAAAAAGAAACTAAAAAGATTTTGAAGCTTTAAAATGTAAAACACAAAAAATTATATGAAACTGATAAAAAATAAGATATTTGAAATGGAAAAAAAGATTTGAAATGAAAAAACAAAGATTTGGAACTGAGTAAAATTTGGAACTAAAAAAAAGATTTTGAAACTGAAAAAGAGATCTGAAACTGAGAGAAAAAGTTTGGAACTGTAAAAGAAGAGATTTGAATCTGGATTTGAAACTTTAAGTGAAAATGTAAAATTGAAAATAAAGATTTGAAGCTGAAAATAAAGATATGTGTTGATTATATGATACAACGGCTTGCCGTATTTAATAATTTATTTTGTTTATTATATAAGTTTTGAACTTGTTTTTTTACGAGTTAAAAAAATCATGTTACAAAATTTTTCTTTCAGTTAAAAAAACATTTTTAACAAATGTTATGACATCAATGCATCATTAGTTTTTGTTAGCAGAATGCTAATTAGCAGTTATGGTTTTAGAGAACACCACTGGAACAACTGAAAGTCTGGATTCTGATGTTTTGCTTCTTTTCGTTCCAGGGTTCTGTGTCTACGAGGGAGCGCTCCACGCGGTAGGTGCACGTCACTTCCTGTCCTGGTTCAGATGTAGCGTGTGCTCGTGTGTTTTTAATGAGGGACATCAGCGGGTTAGTGAGAGCGACAGAGGAAGCTGCTCGCTGTCTGCAGAGAGAGGAGGTAGAAACTCTGATTGCTGCTCATCCTCTGAGAAGTTGTGTCTTCATCTATAATGCATCTGGATCCTGAGTGTGATGATGATGATGATTGTGGTGATGAGAGTGGAGGATGCTGCGTCAGGCTCCTGCTGCTCTCTCTGCTGAAGGTTAGGATGAGGTTCAGCTCTCTGTCTTGATGCTCCCGCTGGGTTTGGGTGAACACTTTGACGGTTTTTTGGTTCATTCTTCGTTCCTTCAGCCGCTCTGCTGGAAGCTCGTGTCTCGTTTCAGATTTATTTCTCTGTGAAAAGTCGTGGAGTTTTTGGGTTTGAGAGCAGCAGAGATGAAAGGCGGGCTCTGCACAGGAAGCTGATGTTCACTTTACCAGCTCAAAGGGAGGTTTTTACCTGATTCTGCTCTCACTGTTTAAACCTGAGTTCACTGCATTAACAACACAATAAAGCAAACAAAATACTTTAGTTTTTAGTTTTAGTTCTGAAACAACAACAACAATATTATATTTTAAACTTATTTTGCAGTGGAACTTATTTAACTCAAGCAGAACGGTGTAGTTAAAGTTTGTTTTATTGTGTTTTAAAGACAGTGTTGACTCAGAGAGCTGTGTAGTTGATTGATTTAGTCAAAAAATGACATCACGGTTGATTCTGTGAGTTTATTTGTTTGGATGATAACAGGAAGTTTCTCAATATCCTAAAATTTGTCATGATATGATTTTTATTCACAAGTTATATGTCCATCTAACACAATCATGATGACATCACATGATGATTATATGGATCGATGTTTTCATTTTCCTCAATCATTAACCATTTAATGGATATGGATGGATGGATGGTTACCTCCCTGCTCTGTTGGTCTGCCTCTGCTTCCACCGTCCTGAATAAATGTTTCATATCTGTGGATGTGAGAAATCAGGTTTATTGATCCGCGATGATGATGATTAACGATGTTAGACATTATTCCTGTGGTGTTTCTGCTGTGCGGCGGTCCAAAAGGAGCAGAAATGACAGGTTTGACTTGAGAATAATCAGCCCTTCTTTAAACATTTGTGTGTTTGTGAGTGTTTTTCTCTGATGGAGGTGTGCTGTGGCTGTTTGATGTAAAAAAAGGAAGATTTTCCATCTAAAGCTGACAAAAGCTGATCAGTTCGTGCTCCAAAATGAAATGGACTCGCGCTTTTAGAAAAAGCCAGCCTGTGTGTGTCAGGCTGGCAATCTGTGGCTCTCAGGGCTGAGTAACGAGGAGCTCCGGCTCCTTGTTCCTGCCGTGTCATCAGGATAATTACAGTAAAGCCAAGAACATACCTGCAGCCGTGTAAAAGCACACAGGAACACATCCGGCTTACCTTTCCCCTCACTTTGAAGGCAGGGGGGTGATTTCTGGAGCCGAGATGAGAAGGAGGGAGGAGAAGGGAAAGGAGGAAGAGGAGGAGGAGGGGCAGTTTGTGGCTGAGAAGGAGAAGGCAGGAAAACAGGTGGGACGTCCGAGCGTGTTGGAACACCGACTGGAGCTCAGCTGGACCCGTAAAAAAAGACATTCAAACCTCTTCTCACTTCTTTCTCCATTATCTAATCTCTTAATCAGATTAAATGTGATCTTCAGATTATAATGACTCCTCTTTTTGCTCATGAGAATCTAAAAATTTAATCAAATTTCACTCTTTTTGGGTGATTTAGTTTATACTCGGTGTTCTAGTCGACTCCTTTTCCTGTATTAATTTGAAAAGCCTGTTCTTTTTTTAATCTGCTTCATTTAATTTAATCTATTCTGTATGTTTGTTTCAGACCACCATGGTTCATGGTTTTCAGTTTTACTTATTAGTTTGAATACAGCTAACCACAAAGTTAGATTTATTAGCGAATAATCCACACACAGTACCCTGAAACAACAATTGTGATTTGGAGCTTTATAAATAAACTGAATTGAGTTAAAACTGAATTAATCTGCTAAATGAGAATCTTATTTCTGCTAAGGGTTAATCACCAAACAGGAAAAAAATAGCAGAAGCTAATGCTAACCGCTAAGACGACTGTCACCTACTGGTGGGACTCAAATGGTATTTATTTTTTAAATACCTTTGAAGTTAGTGAAAAAAACTAATAGCAAATACATTTGCTAACAATTTGTATACATAATAAATGTTTGTATTTGTTTTTTAAATATTTATAAATGTAATTTCTTTTTGATGCTCTTTAAGTTTAGCAGCTAAAGATGCTACATGCTAACACACATGGTGCCTGCCTGACACGGATAGTTGCTTTTTAATTTGGGATAAACGGCATAAAAATAGAAGTTGCTGAAGTTGTTAGTGGACATAAAATTAGCGGAACATAATTTTAGCAGAAGCTAATCGGTCTGTTGATGATTTTCCAAAGTTAGCAAAAACGCCAATCCGCTAAATGATAATCTTAGTTCTGTAAGGTAAACCACTAAACAGATAAAAAATTTGCAGAAGTTAACGCTAACTGCTAAGACAAATGTCACCTAATTCCAGTTGAAGACTAGCGGGACTGAAATTTTGCTTTTTATAAATACCTTTGAAGTTAGTGTAACAACAAATAGCAAATATGTACTCTAACAAATTGCATACATGTATTTTTTTGTATTTGTTATAAAAATGTTTATAATTGTTACTTCTTTTTGATGCTCTCAGTTTAAAGTTTAGCAGCTAAAGATGCTACAAACACAAGCTACAGATCCACACACGGTGCCTGACATGGATAGTTTCTATTTAACTCAGGATACAGAACAAAAATAGAAATCATCCAAGTTTTAGTGGAATTAAAATGAACAGAACCTCATTCAGTGGAAGCTAATTGATCCACTAATGATTTCTAAAGTTAGCAAAAAAGCTAATGCGCTGAATGAGAAGCTAGTTTTACTATCAGTAGCACCACTTTCAGGAGTGGTTTCAGGCTCTATTTTTTTCTTAGTCATCTAAATAAGAGACCTTTTCAGAAACGTGTTGTCTGGAAAACACTTGTTTTATGAAGACACGAGTCTCCGTCTCATCATTCTGTCCTCAGAGACGAGTTTACTTCCTGTATTTCTGAGTCCAAGCAGGAACACACAGTTTCTGTACAGTTTCTTTTGATTGACAAGGAACAGGAATCTGAGCTCCCAGATGGCTGGAAAACGTGCTCTCTGCTTTGCAGCGAAGCTGAAATCCTCTGACAGGAACCATCTAGGAAATTTGTTTAGGAAGCTCCTCAAACTGTACCCCAACCGGCCCTGAAATGTGTCTGATCAGAACCGTTCATCTCCCGGGCGATTAATCAGGAAAAAACCAGAGCAGCAAACTGCAGCTGTTCTGCAGGAGGTTTGTCCCGCTTCTGAAAATTTACTCTCAATCTGCTTACAGAGTCTGCTTGGCACATCGCGATGAAACAGAATTTAATATTCAAGTTGAAGCTTTGATATTTTTCCTCGTGATGCGTTTTATTGAGATGAATTTTATGCGTTCATTGAATTTTATTCCAGTTATTGACTCTTGAAAAGAAAAAAAGTTGATCAAAGAGATGAAGATGGAAAAACTCGTCTGATATTTTCTTTTTTATTCCCACCAACACAAAAGTCCTGTCTGTTCATTCATCTGTCTGTTAGCAAAATATTCCCTGCCTTTCATGTTTATCTGCTCAATATGTTATTTATTTTTATCTGTTTTGTCACTCATGCAAGCAGCCAAACATTTTGGCATTTTGTTTTATTAATAAGCAGCTTTTATACATTTTTCCTCTAATTTACCTAATTTGTAAATATTTTTCCATAACTTGTTTTATTTCATGTCGAATCAGAACAAAAAGCAGCATTTATTTTTTATTTCAGTCATTGTTTATATTTAACTCGCTTAAAATGACAGAAACCAAAAAATGCATGATCAAGGACAGTTAATATATGTTTGTTTTTGGGAGGATTAAATTACTTGAATTTAAAATATTTAATAGCTTTCTCCTTGATGAATAATCTCGACATGCAAAATTAGTGTTTATTTCTTAATATTTAGATTTTATAACCATTAAATCTAGTTTTAAATTTATAAAATCCTTTTAAAACAGTATTTTCTGTGCAGTGCTTTAAACTAAAGTTCTTCTTATTTTTTTGTCCTCTTAAAGGAAAAACTCATAATTTCTTGTTTTTTTTAGTATCATTTTTACATAAATAACATTTATAAACTTTAGATTTATATGAAAAAGATGATTTTATTTCCTGTTGTCCTGTAAGACAGAGGTTCTCAAACTGGGGTCTGCGAGTCGTATCTTGGGGTTCTTCAAAAATCTTCAATATTTTTTATTAATTAAAAAAAATGCATATGGAGAACAATACAGTAGAAAAAACATACTAAACCAAAGAAAAGATAATATTCCCATGGCGTTTAGGAGATAAAATGACAGTAAACTATTTTTAAAACTGCCTGGGGTTTATAAGGGGGTCCCTGGAAATTTTTTACCCTTGTGAGGGGCTCCCAGACCCAAAACATTTGAGAAGCTCTAAGATGCTTTATTTTTATTATCTTTATATCTCTCTGCTATATGTTAAAAGTAATCACAAACACAAAATATTTTTCCTTTACCTCCTCAGCTCAACCTGGACCAAATGGGACAGAAAGTTCTGTTCAGCCACACGTGACCTCCAAAGTTGGACAACATCACGAGTTTGGTCCTGGGCAGTTTAACACTCGGTTGGTTCGTTCTCATTAGCGAGAGTTAACCCTTAACTCCGAGTGAACCGCGCTAACACGCCTGCAGGACTCCTGTCAAATCATCCGTTTCAATAAAGTTTTAATAAATACGGGTTGACTCCTTCAAACTTTTTCTCTGTTAAAACTCCTTGTATAACCTCAAACACCTGAAAGTGCACAGAGGAGATCTCTGAGGGAAATAGTTTTGTAGAACATTTCTATTTAAAAAAAAAAAACAATCTCAGCACTCTGCGAGCTGCCTGACACGCTTCACAACTTGAGTTTTAATGAGGATGACTGTTAGAAAGAAAAAAAAAAGAGGTTCGTTTCAAGCTCAAATTTAAAAAAAAGAAGATTGCATTCAGGGCGAATTCACAACAGAGCCCATCTCTGACTTCCACTGTGCTGATGGGTAATATACTCAATTTTCACGTTTCCCCCATCGGGCTCGCTGCTGAAGTATGATATTAAAAGCACTAATAGGATCCGACCGCTGTTCGACTGAATATGTATATTAGCAGAAAGGACTTCTGCTGCTGGATCTGCACACACGGTGACAGGATAATTCTTCTGTGATGACCGGGGCCACCTCTGACTGGTGTTCATGTCCCCCCTGTGGAGTTTGATAAGACCTCATGTCCCACATCGCCACCCTTCGTTCCCAAAAGATGAGACTTCCACCACATTTACTAAAACTTTCTAATAAAAAACAAAAATGGAACTGAGTAAAGAGGAATAACAGAAGGAAAGTGCAGGGTTACATTGGGGTTACATCAGGGTTACATCGGGGTAATATTGGTAAAGGTAAAGGTAAAGGTGCTTTATTGGTCATCATTGCATGTTCCCATACAATGATGAAATTTGTGCTCTGCATTTGACCCATCACACATGAGAGATAGAGAGTTAGATTGGTGTTACATCGGGGTTACATCAGGGTTATGACAGGGTTCCATCTGGTTTCCATCAGGGTTACATCTGGGTTACATTGGGGTAACATCAGGGTAATATTGGTGTTACATCAGGGTAATATTGGTGTTACATCAGGGTTATATCGGTGTTATATCGGGGTTACATTGGGGTAACATCAGGGTTATGACAGGGTTCCATCTGGTTTCCATCAGGGTTACATCTGGGTTACGTTGGGGATACATCAGGGTTACATCGGTGTTATATCGGTGTTATATCGGGGTAACATCAGGGTTAGATTGGTGTTACATCGGGGTTACATCAGGGTTATGACAGGGTTCCATCTGGTTTCCATCAGGGTTACATCTGGGTTACATTGGGGTTACATCAGGGTTATGACAGGGTTCCATCTGGTTTCCATCAGGGTTACATCTGGGTTACATTGGGGTAACATCAGGGTTACATCGGTGTTATATCGGTGTTATATCGGGGTAACATCAGGGTTAGATTGGTGTTACATCAGGGTTACATCGGGGTTACATCAGGGTTACATCGGGGTTACATTGGGGATACATCAGGGTTACATTGTACAGTGTTCCTTCTTCTGAACAGGTGGGGTCACCTGCCCCTAGCAGAGGAACTACCCGACAGGTAATGATACATGTGCACAGTGGGCACAGCTCTACTGACAGCTAATCGTGAAGCTAACTTCTATTTAGCAATCGAGCAATTTTGCTAACTTTGGAAATGGTTAGTGGACCAATTAGCTTCCACTACATTAAGTTCTGCTAACTTAAAGTAGGCTATGCTACCCAACTGATGACGGACATAAAAATTACTTTTACAAACTTTTAGCCAAGATTTCTGTTAGAAGCTGTCAGTTAGTATTAGCTTCAGCTAGTTTTTATTTACCTGTTTAGTGGTTAGGCATTTGCAAAGCTAATGTTTAGTTTTTGAACTGGTAGTGGGTGAAGCTAACTTTTCCTTTAGTGAATAAGTTTTTACTAACTTTGGAAACTGTTAGCGGACTGATCAGCTACATTTGGTCCTGCTAACTTTAAATCTGCTGTTTAACTTCTTGTAGATTTAACTGTGTTTGGGAGACACAGAAAATGATTTTATGAGCTTTTAGTTAAGATTCTGGTTTTTTTGGTGGATATTATGCTGAAGTTAGCGAGTATCAGTTAGCGTCAGCTATAGCTAATTTCAGAAAGAAAATAAATAAATAATAAAGAAAAGAAATAAAGCCTCTCTGAAGCTTTCTGAAACACATTTTAATATATTATGCATTAAAATAATGACTGAAAAACTGATTAGATTTTATGATAATGATATAAAATAAAATATTTCTCATATTCCCTCCAGCTTTCTGAAGCCCCCATGGCGACCCCTACTGTTCTTGGTCCTCTATTTAAAATTAACTCCCTCTTAATTATTTTTCACTGCTTCCTTCACACGAGTCTCTCGCTCAGTTCAGTTTCTTTCCTCCCTTCTGATGTGAGAAACTCTTCTTCATAATGAGACATGTTGACGTCAGGAGAAAACGGGCTTTTCAGAAGCATCGTCATCCACCACAGAACTGGACGGATTCATGGTTTCCCCACTTCTGAATTATTAAGTAGCCTTCGGCTGTGAAGTGGCTCCACTCGCTGCTCTTTTCAAGATGCTTTTAAAACCAACGGCTTCCAGTGTTACTCTGAGTGGAGGCTGCAGGGTTTTCTTGTTTGTTTTTGTACGAGGCTGAAGCTCCCTAAACTCACAGTAATTATTTAATAATTACGTCATAATGATGCAGGAAGCCGCTGAATGTTCATGAGTCAAACACTGACGACACTGAGTTTTTTTATTTGTTGTCAGTTTGAAAAATTACAACAAAAGTGACTCAAAACAACAAGAATTGTTTTTTTAAAAACATATTTACTGTATTTGTCGTTATTTGTCTTCATTTAATCTTTTCAACAAACAGCTGAAGTTTAACAGTGACAGACTCAGGTTAAAAAATCTGATAAATATAGAAAAAAATGATGAGCAGCTAAAATAATCAAAGTTATCCAGCTGTAGTTTAACTATATAAACTGAGTAAGAACAGCTAAAAGAGCACAAACTATGCAGAAGTTAGCAGAAAACAATCAGTACAAGTGTTAACATTCAAACATACAATTAAAACCACAGGTCAAGTATTTCATTCAGGTTTTCGGGGCCCAGCTGAGGGTCCAGTGTTTGATTCGAGACCCCCTCCTGGATTTTATCCCACGCCTCAGCGGGGCTCGCCGTGCTCCCTGGACCAGAACTAAGCCTTTTCTTCAGACCAGCTCTCTGCAGAGCTGTGAAGGACCGGGGCTGAAGTGGGAACAACCTTTGGCAAACACCCGACTGCTCAGCTAATGGTCAAACAAACCCTCCCCCACCCCCGAGCCCCCCCAACCCCCACAGACCCCCGGACCCTCGGGCCAGGCGACGGCGGCCCTGACGGTTCTCAGCCTTTTGTCTTCCAGCTCATTCAGGCTGAGTTTGCTGGTCTTATCTGTAAATACCAGTACGGCTCGTCCTCCACTCCTCGCTCTGTCTGTGCCTGCAGGCTCCTGGAGCTACAAGTGCTTTTCTTCCTGACAGAGGAGCCAAACAGAGCCAGGCTTTTGTTCCCCCGGGCTTCATGGGCCATGTTCGCACACGCCACACATCCCAGAACTGCTCCCCTGGGCTCGTTTTTAAATACTGTATCTGCGGAGGGGAGGGGGGGTTTCTCTGAAAGCCGTCCAAAGAATGAGAACATCTTCAGGAACAGCTGCTTAAAATAAGAACTCATTTGTTCTCCGTCAGAAAAGACTGAAAGGATTCAAAACAGTCATCCTCTTGTGTTTAAAATGAGTCCTCTTGTTCTGAATCCCAGGTCTGAAGACAAGAAACCCAATATTTATAGAGTTGAATCTACTGAAGGTTAATGATTTCATTGAGTACAATAACTTAAAATTCACGTACAAAGCCCATAAAATATGTTACCTAACAGCATCCAAAGCAGATTTATAAAAAGGAAAGTATATATAATTTATGAGGTGTTGAGAATTTGAAAAACATAGATTCAGAACTGTGTTAAAAAAACTTGAAAACTATTATAATGAAGCGTTATAATATTCTCTAAAGTAATGTTTTGTAGTAATTTTGTGTGTTGAGTTATTTTCTCCTTATGCTGACAGTGAAATTTTGAGTTGATGGTTGATTTTATTTTGCTTTTTTATTTTATGCAGTTTTGTTTTCTTTGACATTTTGATTTTGTATGCATCATCATTTTATTTTATATTGGATGATTTGTTGTTTTGTACTCATATTACAATTCATGATTGAAATATCAAACAAACTAAAATAACCTCTGATCAACAGCGGGACTCGTCTGATAAGTAAAGAGAAAGGGAAAAAAAATATAAATATCAGTCACACAAAAATCAACATTCAGCTGCAGGAATGACTAAAGTTCTGACCTAAAAAAAGAGTTCAGAGCTTTTGATGCAGTAAATATCTCACAGAGGTTTATGCAAACACTGTTATCAAACCTTCATGTTTCACAGTTGCAGCAGCAGCTAGCTGTAGCACCTCCAGCAGCAAATATCAGTAAATGCTCATGGTGGAAAAGATTATTAAAAAAACAGCAATTCTACAAACTGATGTGAGCATCCATCCATCCATCCATCCGTCCATCCTTCCATCCACCAATCCATCCATCCACCCACTAATCCATCCATCCATCTATCTCCATCCATCCATACACCCATCCATCCATCCATCCATCCATCCATCCATCCATCCATCCATCCATCCATCCATCCACCAATCCATCCATCCATCCATCCATCCACCAATCCATCCATCCACCAATCCATCCATCCATCCATCCATCCATCCACCAATCCATCCACCAATCCATCCATCCACCCTCTAATCCATCCATCCATCCATCCATCCATCCATCTGCATCCATCCATACACCAATCCATCCATCCATCCATCAATCCGTCCGTCCGTCCATCCACCCACCAATCCATCCATCCATCCACCCACTAATCAATCCACCCATCCATCCATCCATCCATCCATCCATCCATCCATCCATCCATCCACCCACCCACTAATCCAGTCATTCATCCATCCATCTATCCATCCATCCATCCATGCATCCATCCATCCATCCATCCATCCGTCCGTCCGTCCATCCACCCACTAATCAATCCACCCATCCATCCATCCA
>JAUBOC010000001.1:25435299-25451184 GCA_032275365.1 Anablepsoides cearensis
CCATCCATCCATCCATCCATCCATCCATCCATCCATCCATCCATCCATCCATCCATCCATCCATCCATCAATTCATCCATCTAGATCTCATTTCTCTGTGTTCAGTTACAGATATTTAAATAAATTTAGTAAATGTGTGTTTTTCTGTTCTTTCTGCCACATTAAAGCTTTACGGTGTAATAAACCTCCTCCTAACATTAAAACAGAATCAGAAGTTTTTCTTATTTGTGAATGTTCACAACATGTAGCATATCTGAGTGAAATTCCTCAGGATTTAAAGTTAAGCGGTATAATTATGCCCTCGTCTGTCTGAGGGGATTTTACGAGTGCAGTATGATTATCTCTGAGTCTGAGCTTATCGTCCTGCACTGTTAACTTCTCCCTAAAAAGGGGCCCCGGTGGGACGGTGGGCCCCTAAGATAAGCTGATGATGACAGGTGGAGATGGATGTTTTGCCTCGGGGGGTAAAGCTGCAGCAGGCCCAGCCTTACAATGACTTCATTTCCCCTCCTTTTACCTTTTTCTGCTGCAGCAGAAAAACAAAAGCCTCGTTCTCGCGCCTCTCGACCACACAGGGTGTTAGGATTTCATTTTTTCTTTCACAGATTCCTCAGCCTGTGTATAAAGACTGGCTCCCTGCCTGCTCTAATAACCTAAAATCTAAGACAGGAAACAGACTTCTGTTTCTTCTTCTCACTTATAATTGAACTAGAAGATAAAATGTTGTTTTCCTTTACTTGGTAAATTTTGCAGAACTTACCTTGTTTGAAACCTCAAACAGAAAGAAAAGATTGTGAATCAGCGAAATTTCCCATTTTTGCCTCTAAATGAAGGCACTTATTTATTATCTCAACTACTCTTTGTTGTAAAAATCACAGGCTTTAACCCATTAATTTCTCTTTAACAGCTGATTAAAGCTGTTCTTTAAAGAACCAGCCATCATAGGTAGGTTAAAAACTAAAAGAGGCTCTAGAAATAACAATTTGCCCTATTTAACTAATTAAATAAAATTTTGTTTGTGCTGAAAACTTTCTGTTTTTAGAATATTTGAGGATAATTTGTCAAGGAATGTTTATTTTAGTGAGTAACGCAGCCCGACTTCCATATAGAATCGACATTAGTAAAACTAGATATCGCATAGCAGTAGCATACGAACGCAAAGCACCAATACACCAGAACACATTTAATGGGGGCTCATTTGTGCGCCCGATGGATAGCCCGTCATCAGAGTTAAACAACAAAAATATGAAGCCCCTATGTTGAATATTTTTTGAGTTATAAGCATTTTTATATGTCCAGACACCCCCTTTTCAGATGGAGCCCCCTCTTCAAATATGGAATCTATTGTAAAACCAGTGGTGGGCACAGTGTAGGTCGGACACATCTACATTCCTACCAAATTTCATGTTGACCAGTGCAGCAGTTTCTGTGCTACGGTTAACCAAAATTCACTGGGAAATAAGCTTTGAGTTTGGGATCATAATTAAGTTTATTTTTAAAAAGAAGTGGTGCTAAAAGGCGCCATCTTTAAGACACTTAGACCTGACACAGTCCTCTTTGTGTCACCTAGAAATCAAACAATTTGTTTCAAATTAAAAGCCCTTTTTTCATTTGCTTGACTTGGTGCAATTGGATGATCCCACTCGCTTCCAGCTTGGTCAAGTCATATTGAATACCATTAAAACCATTTAGTGTGAATGGTGATGAGACTGGACAATGGAAAAACAGCTTCATTGTGACTGATCTTGTGCAGATTTGGTTTAGTTTCTCATATTTTCCACCTCTATTTTTCTTTTTCTTTTTGAAGAGTCATGAATTGAATCAGACCTGCTGTTGTTCCCTGTGAGACTGCCGCCACAGAAACTCATTTTCAGAACACCTTTTTCTTGACATCTCTCTCCATCGAACGCTCTGCCGGCCTGTAATCTGCTGACCTTTAGATGTGTTTCTGCTTCAGACGCAGGATGGATGCGAAACCCGTCCAGCTCAGTCTGACTTGTTTTCTCTCGGCTCTTTCTGCGACCTTCGCCCTTTAGGTTGCAGAGGGAACGCGCCTCGACTCGTTCCGTTACAAACCGGAGCGAGGCTGAAAGCTTCTCTTTGTTTTGTCTGACGGCAGACCTTCAAGTTGACAGGATTCGATCATCTTTCTGAGTGGAGGGAGAATGACGGACGGTTTTAAAATTCACAAGCTGACTTTTCTCTTTTCAGAAATTAAAAAGCGGGGCCGGATTCCTGCTAAAAATAAGTCCAAACCTGATTAAAAATCCTGATTTGCCTCCTCGTCTGAACGAGCGCTGACAGTGTGTTCGACCCCCGGCAGCTCGGTTTATTGTTTTGTCTCAGAGTATGATGGGTGACTGAATGAGGACATTCAACTCTTATTGCCTTGGTGGTTTGGTCCCTTTTATTTTCGGCCCGTGCAGAAAAAGAGATTGGTGTCTCGTTTGGCTGCGACAATAAAAAACGGACACGTTTTAGCTTCCAGTCAGAGTCATAAAGAGGAACAAGTTGTCTGGGTGCTGTTGAAAGAGCTTGTTGTGTAAACTTCTGGTTGTTCATTCTCTCGACTTTAGGGCAGTTTTCTGTGTGTTTCCGGGTAATTTGTCTCAAAGCCTGAGTGATTAAATACACAGAGGTGGAGCAGTGTTTATGTAACAGGAAGAATCCAGGCGGCTGACTCAGCTGTCCTGCTCGGTGACACCTGCTGGGCGTTTGACACCTCTGTCTCGGGTGGGTTGTCACAGATTTATTGAGGTTTCCACCCTCCTGACCCTGTAGCTTCCTGGGAGTATATCCATTGTTAAGCGACAGACAAATAGGCAACCTGACTGGAAGGGGGTCAGGAAGAACCCTAACTGTTGAATTCAGGGGGTTTATTTATTGGTGGTCCGCAGGATTTAAGCAAAGAAGTTCATCCCAACATTCTATTACAGAAATGGCTTAAATCATATTTAAATTTTTTTGTGTGTTCATGCACCAGAGTTGGTCCTGGAGTTCCTCAGGGTTCAGTTTTTGGACCAGTATAGTTTCCTGTATGCATGCTTCTGTTATCTGACGTTATTAGACAATGTTTGTTCATTGTTATGCTGATGATACTCTGTTATATTTATCAGTGAAACCAGACAAATCTAACCAGTTACTTCGATTACAAACTTGAGACAAAAATAATCTGGATGTTTTAGTTTTTTAGACACAGGTTTTGGTTTTTGTTTCCGAGAATCTTAGGAACAAACTTTGCAGCCTTTGCATTCCTCTGGCTGGCATTAATTTGGTCTCCAGTTCTAATGTAAATTGTTTTAGTATTGAAAGGAGTCAGTTATGTGGTTTGGGCATCAATAATACACTTAAAGAGGTGTTTCTTTTTTTAGAAATTAAACTTTTATTGATTTTTTTACAGAGCAATTAGCTATACATCAGCAATGATTAACATAAGTGTTGACAGTATAAAGTTTTTTCATAGAATAAACCTCTCAGCATGATATCTTACAATGTCAGCGTCACATTTGCGGTCTCAGCATCTTCATACATTCCTAAAAATAAGGATCCACTTTGGGTAATGGAGCTAGGCACAATAAGCCAAACGCCTAGTTTGCTGGACTTAGTTACATGAATAGGGCTTCTACTGGACCCCAGTGTAGCCTAAAGGTAGCTTTTTAAAGTCTTAACAAGTATGTTATTTTTTTCCAGTTGGTACAATTCCCTTACTTTTTTAACCCAGGAGTCGTAGGAAGGTGGATCTAATTGTATCCACTTAATTGTAATGCTTTTCAAGGCTGCTGTAAAAAGAACATTTAAAAGATGAGATTTAGGTTGTCCTTGCAAGCCAGCTGGAATAATACCAATTAATGCAGCCTTTACATCCTTTGATAACCTTCTGAAAAATCTGATTTATGGCCTTGTACACATTTTCCCAAATATTTTGTAGTTTTGGGCATTTGACCAAAAAATATGTGTATAATTGGGCACTGCTGAGACACAGTTTCTCCAACACAAACTTGGTATTTAAGGATCTAGCTTAGCAACTATGTCTGGGGTTCAGAAATATCTACTGATAATTTTCTCTTGATATTTAGAGGTGTTTTTAGTGTTGAACGCAAGCAATTATCTAGAGGGGCATTGGCGTCATTCTGATACCCTCTGGTTTTGTGACGCCCGATTTCTGTGTACCTATGCCCTCAGTTCGCTCTGATGATCTTTGGGTTTTCAGAGATTTGACTTATCCTTCGGTAGAAGGCAACCTATGACCTGCTTCCACTGGTGTCTGTCCTGTGCGACTTGGTTGATCTACGCCTTGAGTCCTGTATCACTTTCCAACTGGTCAATTCTGAGATTTAACAACTTATCTGGATGAGACGCAGCTTTTGCTCTCAGACACACTAGAAAGGCCAATCAGAACTACTTCTCTGGTTACTTTCAAGCATCTGTTGCCTGACTGGAGTCTCATTGGATTACAAACTCAAAAGGAAACATGTATTAATCATAAACAAACGACAGCTTAACAGTCAAATCTGACCTGTGCTGAAAAGGATAAAAACTTGTCAAATATGTTCCTGTAAGTAAAGAAATCAGTTTTGTTTTCCAAAGCGTCACAGAGTTAGTCTCCCACTCTGTCAGGTTGTGATGCAGATTGAACAGTATATTATTTATAGCAAAACTGTTTTTACGTGAAAGCTTGATGCCAAAGTATGAGAAAATAAAATAAAAAAATCGAAGAGCAAGGCTCTATTCTCGTCTCCGCTGGGTTAAAAAGCCATCCTGAAGCCCCGGAGGGACAATAACAGCAGTCAATTACCTTCTGCCCGGCGCCCGGCACCTCCCACGACTCGGCAGAGTGACACCAGGGATCCTTTATCTCACCGACTGGAAATAGCACGGCGCCCATCCGCCTCATTTTTCGCTGTTGGGGGCTCCGCGGACGCTCTGGGCTCAGCTGGTGACGGCTTTGGAAATGTAAACACAGCCTCCGACCATCGCCTCCTACCTGCCCTCCCAGGCTCAAGTCATTAATCTGGATCCTATCATCCTATCCTATTACTTCAACCCTTGTTTTTACTCATCAATCTGCAAATGTAAATGTTGCATTTTATTCTACAAAGATGCTTGTTTCTCTGCCCTGGTTCCTGGGACTTGTGTTGTTTTACACGTTACCCTGCTTCAGAACTCCTGGTGTGAACTGATGGATCATTAGAGGGTTTCTGCTGAACTTGACGACAAGCTGTTGAAATAAATCATTCACACGGATCAGTGATGAATCCTGTCATTCTGAGTTTTAAACTAAGCTTGTGATGAGTTTCAGATTGTTTTTGGTCAAATCTCAGGAAAACAGTTGCATGTGCTGAACAACTCTCAGGGATGTTTTTTTAAACCTATCTCTGCAAGGATTCCCCGTTGACCTCTAAGTGCTGCTCATCCACCTGGCCTCCTGCCTCTGCTCGACTCGATCCTCGTGGTCTCCGGTGGTTTGTATAAAAAGACACGACGTCTCACGCTGGTCGTGTTTACGTTTAAATAATGCATCCCGTGGTCTTCTCCCTGCTAACGTGTCTCCACACGCCGTCAGAGCAGGGAGGCCGAGCAGAACCACTCCTCCAGCTCCTCCAGTTTCTTCTAAGGCATCATTTGATAGTTTGTTGAGAGAAAATGGGCCGGATCCGGGCGCTCGTCATCATCTTTTATTTCTCGTCCCCCCCCCTCCTCTTCCTCGTCCACGGCGGCTCGATGACTGCTCCTCGTTGTGAGGAATGCTCTTGTTCATTGTTCTGTCTGTCGTCTCCGGATCGGGACTCTGCTGGCAGGAGTCCCAGACCTGCAGAGTCCCCCTGTGTGTTCAGACAAAGACCAAAAAACAACATCCACTAAATGTCATCAAATCCCTTCTGACACGTCACCTTTACCAACAGGAGCTTGGTTCTGTGGTGTTGGTCCAGTATTTGTCACAAAATCTTTGTTTTTTTTAAATAATCCTGACCCAATTGATAAGATAATGGCCAGTCAAAGACTAGGACCAGACTTGAAAAAACATGTCTCAAAAACCACAGAGCACTATATAAAACTATTTAAAAACTGTTAATTACTTGTAATTCTATTATTAGTAATAAGTTTGGTGGTAGCACCTAGCTGTAGCACTTCCAGTACTATCATGATGAAATGTAAAATTTGATGGGATGTTTATTTCTAAAATGAACTGCTTTGATGTTTGTGACATTGGAGGGTTATTTTAGATTCTCTCAACATTATGTCCCATATGATCACACGTCCACCTCCGTGCTTTAGTATGTGGTGTACTTTATGTTGTATTTTTATGTTTTAATTGGAAGAACAACCTAAATAAAATAAACTTGGAAAAATAGTAAGGGTTTTACCTGTGTACTCCGGTTTTTTCTGGGTATTCTGATTCTGTACAGTTTTCTCCAAATACTCAACAACTTCCTCTGGGTACTCTGGTTTCCTTCTGCTACTGTTCTTTTTTTTTTGGTACTTTTGTTTTCTCCAGTTTTCTCCTTGTAGTTTGGTTTCCTCTGGGTACAACAGTTTTCTTCAGGTACTCCAATTTTCTCCATGTACTCTTGTTTCTCCTCATACTCTGGTTTCCTCCAGTTGCTAGTTTTTTTTGGGGTTCTATTGGGATTTCGCCATGTACTCCAACTTTCTTTGGTACTTTGGTTTTCTCCAGTTTTCTCCTTGTACTCTGGTTTCCTCAGTGTACTCTGGTTTCCTGTGGGTACTCCAGTTTTCTTCGTGTACTCTTGTTTCTCCTCATACTCTGGTTTTCTCCACATACTCCACTTGGATACTTTGGTTTCATCCAAGGACTCTGGTTAATAACACGTCCACCTCCGTGCTCTAGTGTGAGGATTGTGTATTTTGTGTGTTTTTCTGTGACTCGATTGACAGTAAAACACGTTAAACCTCCTCAGAGCTTCTGTAAGCCTCATGTGATCCCTGGTCAGGCTCCTGATTCTGTTCTTGTTCCTTAATAAACCCGTTTACCGGGGTCAGATGATCAGCTGCTCCTGTAAGTGTAAAAAGTCAAACAAAAGGTCTTATGAAAGACTCATCTCCGTCCAGCTGTTCCTTCCAGCAGCTCCGACACATAAAAGGCTGTAAAAACACAACAATCAGGGCTCCCAACAACTCGGGTCACACATTAAGAGGACTTTAAGTTGCACCTTTGGTGACTTTGCCTCAGGAGAGACGCTCGGTAAACATCCACTCATTCTCACGGCTGCAATTAGCGTTCAAAGAGCTGCAGGCGTGATTTAAGGCCAGGTGTCCTCGCTGCGCAACATCTGGACGCTGGAGTCGAAGACGCTGTAATTTGTAAGATGGTAAAACAACAGCGAGGGGCTGGGCTTCTCGTTATCTGTCATTAGCGGAGCGAAACCCTTCATCTCTCTGGCATGTGAGGGCGCAGGAAGTAACTCCTGCAACACGTCTGGTGGGAAAGAGCAGCTTGTGTTTTTCAGGAGGATAAAGAGTGACGGTCCAAGGTTATGTAGGCCACGGGGAGTTCAGACTCTGAGCTTGTTCTCTTCGTCTCTTCCTCTGATGCGTCGGTGGAAAAGCTCCAATCAATGCCAGAACCACATCGATCCGGTCTTAATAGTCTGCGTGAGAGGGCTTTCACCGGCTCATTCTCAAACTAATGAAGAGCCCGGCAGAGCTGCAGCGGCGTCCTGGCGCTGACTCAGAATACCACCTATGAACAGAAGAACCAACAGCTTTCTGTTGAGGGGGGCATCATTATTTCTGGCTGCATGTTCGACGGCGTCCGATCCCGTCTATTTTCTCTGTGCAGCCACGCAGAAACCGGGAAAATAGGTTTAAATAAAAAGTGGCGGATTGATTTTTGTTTTGTTCTGTGAAATAAAAGGAAGCGAGCAGGTGTGGGTACACCCATCTGGGCTGTTATTAGAGCCGTCGTTCACTTTGAAAACTAGTTTCATCTGACCTGAAGCGGTCCAGTCGCTCTGTACGCCAAGTCCTGACTCTTTAGCTGGACTCAGACCCAGCCTCGCATCAAGAAGCCGGACCCTCCTGACCCTCGATAAAGGCCGTCGCTGACACAGTTCGGCTCACACAAACTGGTTTTTACTGAGCGCAGCCACCGACGCTGAAAGAGACGGGGGAGGGGGTGCCCGCTGTCTTTTCAGGGGCCTCGGCCCTCGTTACGTAGCAGCAGTTCTGTCAGATTGAGGTGGCATAACCCTGGCTCACTAACCGGGTGGCGGTTTGTCACGTATTCGGGGTGATTAGAGAAGCAGGGAGGGGGTAGGAAAGGTCAGATTCAGTTTCAAATGATAATTATCCACATTTTTCTTTTTATAAATGCAAGAGACATATTTTACATTTCATCAGATTCAGATGCATATTTAAAAAGTTTCTTTGCATCTGAACTTTAATAACTTCTCTCAGCAGTTTGTCTGATTTGGCCTAATAAGGTATCGATCAGGTATTGATGGTTTATTCCAGGAGGACTTATCAGAAGAGTCATAAAGTATCGCTGTTATTCAAGCCCAGCATTGATCGTCCAGCGCCTCCTTTAGCAGCTCAAGACTTTGTTATTATTATGAAATATCGAGTGGGACGAACCTGTTTAGTTGGCAGTATTCAGTTCCTGCGAGGCAGGATGGAAATGTTACGCCTGTGTTCGATAAGTTGCTTGTAAAAGCATCTCTCACGCAGCGAGTTGTATTTTAATGATGAAGCTTCCGCAGCTCCTTCAGATCAGCAGGTTTGGACCAAATGATTGTTGGACTGTTTGCTTCGTATCTGAAGAGGAAACGATTGTTTTATGACTTTGCAGCAGCTGGAAATAAGATGTGAGATAGATTTCTCTGCAGTTTCAGAACAAAACGTTCAGAAGAAAAGACTTATAGGAATTACATCGCTGATTTTTTAGATGATCTACATGTTTATCTTCATCCCTTAAGTGTCCAAAGCTTTTATATTTAATGTTGCATGAAAAGTTTAATGGAAATAGCAACAAGTCCTTAACTCTGGCAACGGAAGGCAGCAAACAATACGCATTCCTTTGTTTCTTATTCCTAAATTAAATTGTAAGTAATGATCTTGAGTAATTCAAACCTACAAGGACGTTTTTTCCGTCTGCTCCGGTTGAGCTGACAGGATCTGAGTTTTTTTTTTCTGCAAACAGCTGCGTCTCGTCTGCAACCAGCTGTCAACCGTTTCTTTCAGCGTCGCTTTGGCCAAATCCAACAAAATCAGAACAAAGGCGTCCACAGCTGTTCAACAAACGCTCCCAATTTGACAAGAAAATAACAGGTTGCCCTTCATCGAAACAAACAAACAACAACAACAACAAAAAAAACCTTCAGGTCTTCATCACTCGTCTCTGCTTTCATAGAACAATTACAGTATCAGTGTCAGAATCTGTTTTTGCTTTGTCGGGTTTATTTCTTTGTTGTTTGATTTCTGTTTTTTTTTTTTTTTTCTCTCATGAATCATTTCCTTCGCAGTCTGTTTCATGAAGCTCACCTGCCTCTCATCACCTCATCAGCCTCAGCCCATAGCTGTGTCCAAATTCAGCGGCTGCCTCCTACAAAAGCCGATTATGGCACACAATACGCTAAAGCCTGTCCAAATTCGAAGGCTCCTCTGATTGCGGCCCACAAATGCTTCCTCCTTTTGCAGATCCTTCCCAGCCAGGCATATCCCAAGATGTATGGCAGGCCGCCCGGGACATTTTTCTTGCATGTAATGTCGGACGAAGCAAGAGACAGGAGTACGGTTTTAAATTAAAACCTGGCGGTACAAAAATAAAAGTTTAAAGTGGTTTTGTTGTTTTATTTGAGTAATAGACATGATTTTTTAATATTATTGTTGTCAGCAAGTTTTATATCATGGTATTTTCATCAATTATACCAGTATCACTGTATTTGATGGTATTTTCCTTTTCATCACAGCTCAGGTTAGGGTTTACTTCTGTATTTTTGTAGCTCGTCAGGTTCAGTTTGCATTCCTGCGTTCAAACTCACAACCATGAAAATAAACCCCTTAAAAACCAACTTAGGATGGGATTTATGTCTTTGTCATGATTGTAGACACTAGTTGCGGTTCCATTGCAAATGTGCGCCAAACTTGGTCGATATTCTGTTAATGTCGAAAAAAACACAGTTTCGCAATTACAGTGTTTTCAATAACTAAGAAATGCTTTTAAAGTCATGCGTGATAAGTCATAAACATGGCGGCACCAGATGTAAACACATGCATATTGCTCCACGACACTAGCCCTCATCATCAGCCATCAGAGGAGACGTCGGCATCTTATCCAGGCTTTCGAGCAACAAGCCCCTTATACTTAAGAGTGGCTACGTATGCAGCGTTTTAGGGAAATTGTAGTCGGTGATTTTACTACTACTGCTACTTCCTGTTGTCTTCTTCTTCATCGTCTTTTTCGCCAGTAGAAACATCCGGTTGTTGATCACTTGACTCCTGTGATGTGTTAAAAGTGTTTCCATTGCAGTTTAGTGAAATACATCAATTTCGATACGGTGGAAAACCACCTCATCCTAGCGCAAAATCATTTTTTTTGAAAAACGTTTTTTCAAAATTGATGTGTTTCCATTACGCAAATTTATTTTCGAAATTCTAATTTGTGCATTTTCATGGTCAGTGGACTCGCAGCTAGATAGATTTGAATCTGAGAACAAGATCATTTTATGTTTAAATTCAATATATTAAAAATAAAATTCGTGTCAAACAAGAACAACCGAAGATTGGTAGAGTTAAAATAGGCAGGGAGCGATGAGACAAGTGGTTACAGCTGAGACTAATGAATATGTGAAACAGGTGCGAGAGGAAGAGCATACAACAAAAACAACGAAACAATCAATAAAAATCACAGGTTCTGAATTTCAGCTACAGCAAAATTTATCACTATCTGGACAATTGTTGCCATTTTTGTGTTTAAAGGACACAGATTATTTCTAAAACTATATCTTTAGCTGCTCATTATGCAGATTTGTTTGAATAACTTCCCTCTAAAATGAGTGTTAGTGCTGTTGGAGCTCCAGGACTAAAAGACACTTTTCAGTCTTGTTACCGTGTCTTTCCTGAGCCCTCGGGCACCTCGGCGCTAATTACTGTCCCATCCACATCAGCCGCCGCAGGGCGGGGAGGGTTCGGCTGCTCCGACCTTTTAAAGCTCGTTACAGAAAACGCTGCCGCCTCGGGGTCAAAACTAACTCATCAGAGGCTCTTCTGCTTAAAAACTTCCTGCCTTCGGGTGCTTTGATTCTCTTTGGAGAGCTTTGAACAAGAAACGTGCAACTAAAGTCCTAAAAACATTGCCTGTTAAAACTAGTCAAACATCTAAAACTAATTCAAGATACACCTTAAAGGGGATTAATTTATTTTTTTTTACAAAACATTTTAAACAGACTTGAAGCTTTAGCAGATAAAATTACAGGCAGCTGGGTCGAATTTGGACAAAAAATAAAATAAAAAGCTCCTTGTACTTTATAAACTTCTAACTTTGGAGAGGAACATAAATAATTCAGTCAGCCTTGCATTTTCATACTGCAGAGCTACAAAGATGAACTCGTCTTCATCTTTAACATCTGACGTTGTTAAACGGTTAAAAGTTGCCTTCAGATGAAAGGTGAAAAAAAAAGTTTGATTTCAAAATAAACATTTTTTATCTTCAGTAACATTTTAATGCAGATGACGTCTGAACTGATACTGTAACCAGGCAAAGAAAACTGAGAACTTTCTAATGTTCAGCCAGAAAAAAAAAGTTTTTAACCTAATCCCACTTGGCAAAAACACTGTATTTTTTGGTAATTATTTGATTTTTCTTTAAATACTTTTATAATCCCATGTCTTGCAGTTGAAAAACTCTTTAACTAAACAAAGGCTTCAGGTACAGAGAAGTGTGCTGCAGCTAATTTTCATATTTCTTCAGTTTAATTGGTCGAGTGGATCGCTGAGCTCACCCGTGACCATAGTTCCACCTTATAATTCTTTCAAAATAAAATACGGTAGCAGAAACAAATCTTGAAAAAAAAAATTAAGAAAATTGTTACTTTTCCTTTATATGGTGGGAAAGTAATATTAATTTGACATTAAATTATCAGGTGCTACCGTAAAAATACAAACACAACTGTCCCCAAATCACATATAAAGTACAAAACGTATGGAGTAAACCTAATTCAAGATGGCTACCACATCTACCTGATCATAGCTAATTAAAATATAACTAAAACCCAGTAATTTATAAAAATATTGAGCTAAAATTCAGTGTTTTAGTAGCTGAGAGTCCTTTCCAACACATATTTTGAGCGTTAACAGATCAAGCAAAGCAGTGGGCGATAAGCTTTCCTTCTAGAAATGCTAGTTTTAAAAATTGAAGATATAAGGAAGATAAAGGATGGCAAAGGTAGAGTGTGAGATGGGACTGAAGCCCAAAGGGGCGACCCAGATCAGCAGGATCGCTGCAGGTCAGGCAGCGTTTTATGTCAAAGTCAAGTGTTTCCTTTTCTTCTCTTTACTCTGATAGAACCTGAGGAAAAATCATCACCCCACACATTCTTTCTGTCCTTATCAGACCAAACTGAGCTTCTCTCCCTTCTCTTACTTTATCTTTTTGTGCTGATGTTATTTAAAAAAGCATAAAGCAGCTGCTTAACGTCTTTGGTTACTTTGATGAAAAACATTCAGATACCCTTAGATCTGAACTTGAATGAAAGCAAGAAAGTCTATTTTTTGTACTGTGAACAATTGATATAATAAGAAAAAAGTAGAACATAAAGAGAATAAAAGAGAACGTAGGTGTTTGAATGTGTGAAACTAAGATGATGGAAAATTAGAAGAAGCAAAATTTTAAAAGAGCGTAATCAAGAAAGTAGAAAAGAACGACTAAGAAGGACAAAATTATTAAGGAGCAAGTTTAGCAAGGACAGAAGGAATATGTAAGGAATGGGAGCAAAGAAAGACGAATAAAGGCTGTAAAACTAAAGTCTGAACATAATATGTTTACAATCTCTGAGCCCTTGACTTAAAACCGTTCCCGCGTCAAACTTCAGTCCTGCGGTTTTCATCTTTTCTGATTCAAACGTCGCTCTGTGGGCCGACCGCCGTCTGACAAGGACTCGCAGCTAAAACTGTCACCGCTGTTGAATAACTCTGCGGCGACCTTCAGAAAGTGCGTCTGGATGAAACGATGGAGCTCCGTTAAGAGCTGTAGATCCACAGAATGTGAAAAAAACGGAGCAGGAGACGCTGGAGGAGCTCTGACAGTGAAAGTCACAGAATGGAAATATGCTCCGGAGTTTTCAGGACAAAAAAAGTCAAAAGGAACACCAAAGTTATTGTATCTGTAATTTGAAAGAAATCAGATAAAACTAAGCAAAATAAATTCAAATTTTCTTATATTTAAACGGACACGCAAGTTTGAAGATTGGCAGAACATTTGACTCCAAAAGACCTTGATAGTCTTGAGATTCCAGTGTACCCTGTGCAGATCCAGATGCACCAAACCAGATGGGACTTGTCGTTCAAAAATCTCAAGTTTTGCCTCATTTATCCAAAGGACGTACTCCCAGAGACAACGTGGCTTGTTGGTACACATTTTGTGATTATACACTGATGACCTTTGACCTTAAAGTTCACCTCTAATCTCTTTAAAAGCTGTTTTTGGGTACTTTAGTTACCATTTTGAGTCATCTCCTCAATTTGTCACAATTTGTCTCTTGTGTCCAGGGAGAATGTCTCCTGTCCTGTTTCAAGTGATTAAACAAGCTCATAGTGTCAGCGTTAAAGTTAGCTCTGCATTAGTGCTAGCTCTACTTTAGCATTAACCTCAGGTTAACGTTAGCTCTGCTTTAGTGTTAGCATGATTTTAGAGTTAGCCCTGTGTTAGCTTTAGCCTCCGTGCTAGCTCTGCATTAGTGTTAGTTTTGTTTTAGTGGAAATAATCGGTGGCGTTTTTGTGACAATTACGATACGATTTTGCCCAACCCTAATTTTTCATTGATTTTATTGCTGTCTTTTTTCACTGTCGTTCTTACTTGTTGCTGTCAGACACAATCCTTTTATGTCCTTTCTTATCTTTGTTTTTTTATATATTTAATTTTAAAAGATGTCTATTTGTAGATGCTTAAGCTGAATCCAGTTTGGCTAAGGTATCGGCTATTTTGTGTCTAAAAAATCAGAAACCCTCCTTTTATCGCATAGTTAAAGGACAAAATGATGTTTAGGAATGAGCTCTGACCAAAAAACAACCCTTACAGTCATAAAGGGGAAGCTATAAATGAGGTCTTTGTCCTCTGGGAATCTTGGCGCTTCCAGAGAGACAGAACAGCGTCCAAAAACACGTCTTTGTCCAGCCTCGTTTGTTCCCATGATGGCTTCAGTGACTCGGCTTTCTGTGTCTGCCTGCTTGTAAAAGTCAACCTGACGTTTCTTGGCACACCTTTCCCTGAGACGAACTCAGCAGCATAACTTAACTCTGGGACGGCTGATCCAAACGCTCAGGCTCTGAACCTGCGCTGATCGACAAAAAGGGAATTTACTTTGTTGTTTACAGCTACAGCAGAGCTGATTAATGAGTCTTTTCACCACCGCCATCATGGTTTTCTCTCCACAGAATAAGGGAAACAGAAAGGGGGTTTAATGGAAACGGGGTTCTGTAAAAAGCTAAAGTCAGTGACCTGGATGTGATATATATATTTAAAACTATAAATTTTCTTTTGTTAGATTCAAACAGAGATATAAGCCTGATGTTAACACAAGATATAATGTTCTGATTTGTAATATCTCATCAAAACACATCAATTTCTGTCATAAATAGTGAAAAACCTACTATTTATATTAATAAATCAAGTCAGTTTGTTTTTAACTGTGCCTCAAGTCTAAAATGTCTTCAAGCTACAGTTGTTTTCTAATGGTCAGGTATTTAATTTCTAATGATGGTTTTCTAAAAAAAAAATCTAAAATATATTTGAGAAAATAAAACTAAAAAAGAAAATGGGTTAATCATTATCTTCACTTTAACTTGTTAATTAAACCTGTTGTAGTTGAATTATTTTACTACTTGCTGTGAGAGCTCAGAGAGTTGTAAAGCAGCTTTCAGATTGTTTTATATATTTATACAAAAACTGAATAAACAAAAAAAAACAATTTTTTCTCAGAGTATTCCAGTTTCCCCATGGTACATTGGTTTTCTTAGGGTACACCAGGTCCCCCCTGGTACTCTGGTTTTTTCCTGGTACTCTGTTTTTTTTTCTGGTACTCTGATTTTCTCCGGGTACACCAGTTACCACGTGTACCAGATTTCCCCAGGTACTCAGATTTTTTTCCTTGTACTCTGGTTTGCTTTTGGTACTCTCAGGGTACTTCAGTTTTCTCCTGGTACTCTGGTTTTCTCCTGGTACTTTGGCTTTCCTCGGATACACCAGGTCACCCCTGGTACTTTGGTTTTATCCTGGTACTTTGGTTTTATCCTGGTACTTTGGTTTTCTCCTGGTACTCAGGTTTTCTCCTGGTACTTTGGTTTTCTCCTGGTTCTTTGGTTTTCTCCTGGTACTTTGGTTTTCTCCTGGTACTGTGGTTTTCACCTGGTACTTTGGTTTTCTCCTGGTACTCTGGTTTTCTCCTGGTACTTTGGTTTTCTCCTGGTACTTTGGTTTTCTGCTGGTACTCTGGTTTTCTCCTGGTACTCAGGTTTTCTCCTGGTACTTTGGTTTTCTCCTGGTTCTTTGGTTTTCTCCTGGTACTTTGGTTTTCTCCTGGTACTGTGGTTTTCTCCTGGTACTTTGGTTTTCTCCTGGTACTGTGGTTTTCACCTGGTACTTTGGTTTTCTCCTGGTACTGTGGTTTTCACCTGGTACTTTGGTTTTCTCCTGGTACTCTGGTTTTCTC
>JAUBOC010000001.1:25536835-25550448 GCA_032275365.1 Anablepsoides cearensis
TGTGTGTGTGTGTGTGTGTGTGTGTGTGTGTGTGTGTGTGTGTGTGTGTGTGTGTGTGTGTGTGTGTGTGTGTTTAATGGCAGCTTTATGTTGTTTGTTATGGAGAAAGTAAAATGAACTCCTCTTGTCAGCTCAGTCCTCCCTCTCCTCCGCCTCCAACCACCTGTCATTACTAATCGCCTGCATGATTAAACTGAACAACAGCTTGAAGGTATTGATATCCAGAGTCAGACACACACACACACACACACACACACACACACATACACACCTCAGGTGTTTTGTTTATTACCTCTCCATCATCCAGGGACACTGGGCTCAGCAGCCACGCAGAGCGGAGTAGGTTTATGTTGTTTCAGGTGAATTACCTCTGGAGCCTCCATGTTATTAAATATTATATGAATTATGTATAAACTGTAAATGAATTGATGCTTTAGTGACACGCGTCGATAACGCCATCACTTTGTAAAACCCCCGATGAGACTCCGACCCAACACAGTCAGGAGGAGCCAGTTCTTATTTAGTCTGTCAGTGAAATAATGTCAGGAGTAAAGATGAGCTGAGGTTTTCCAGTCTAAAAAAGTAGAAGAATTTTGATAATAAAAACGTTTATTAACATTTTACACAAAATTCTGACTTTATTATCTAGTTAGGACGTTGAAATTTATTCAGCTGTTTTTTTTTTCTCTCCTGTCCTTCAGATTGTGACCGCTGCTCCTCAGAAGTTTAAGATCGAGATTCTGCCGGTGGACGACGGGACGCCTCGGATCGTCACCAACCTGGGGCTGCAGTGGCTGGAGTACATGGACAACAAGGTGCTTCCTGACTTAAACTAGAATAAAATGCTGAAAGATCTTTGCTGAAAGCTGCTGAAGTAAAGCTGAAAAGGTTTAATAGCAAAACTGTTAAAGTGAGTTCAATTTGAAGAGCTGACTATTGTTGAAAGTAGAAAAACAAAAGTGAGAAATTAGTAGAACAATATTAAAGATGTGTCAAAACAGCTGAACAGAGGAAAAATGTAGCTAAAATGAGCAAAAAACAGTAAATATTTGAAAAAATGTAACTGAAAAAAGTTAAAAATAACTGTAAGAAATTGCAAGAAACGAAAACAGTGAATTTACGAACAAAACATAAAAACAGAAGCTGAAATTTAGTGGAGGAAAGGGAAAACAAGCCGAAAAGTGACTAACCTGCGACCTTCACCTTTTATTTTGTGACCTTGAAATTAATAGGAGGCATCATTGAAAGAGTACATGTTGGTGAATTAAGCAGCAAGAAACTGAAAAGTTACAAAAAAGCTCAAATTAGCTGAAAAAAGCTGAAAGGAGCTTAAAAAAGCTAAAAATAAATTAGCGAAAGATAGCTAAAAAGTAGTTTAAAAAGTTGTAATTAGAAATAAACTGAAAAGAAGGTTTGCTGAAATAAGCAGAAAAAAAACTTAAAAGACCTCCAAAATGTAAGTTTAGCTGAATTATTCTCAATTTAGCAAAAAATAGCTAAAGAATAAAAAAAGCAAAAAAAAAGGAGCATAACAAACTTAAATCAACAGTAGGGAGTAAAAAGATCAAAGCTGATGTTTGCAGAAAGAAGTTGAAAACTATCTGAAAAATGCTGAAAACAGCTAAAATTAGCAAAAATAAGCTGAAGGAAGGTGAAATCAGCACAAAGCTAAAAGGTAAAATCTACTTTTAAGATTTGAGAAAAAATGTCATAAAAAGCTAAATATCTCAAAAAGTATAAATTGCTGAAAGACCAGAAGCCAAAGCCTGAATGTGCTGAAGGAGCTGAACTTTTTGGTGTAATAAATTGCTGAAAAACTTTGCTGAATGAGATACGTGCTGAAAAACCTACAGAATAAAAAATGACATCAAATATTTGAATTCTTCAATAAAGATTAAAGTTTAGTAAAATATCTCGTCGTTAAACAGCAACACAAACACTTTTTAATCTTTTAGCTGAGGTGTTTTATTTTGTTTACCGACCCTCTGAGTCGATGAACTCGTCCGGTTTTATTTGTGTGGCTGTAAAAATGTCATTTTGTGAAATGATTCAGTGTTTGCTGCTGTTTGGATGTTCAGTAATTAGGTCCTCTGGGTTTTATCGCTGGAGCAAATTATCATGTTAAATCCTCTCATCCCCTCATGGTGCAAAGCTTTTTAACAGACTGTTGTTTTCACTCAACATGTTTTACTCTGTTAGTATTTTTACGGTAAACAGAGACTCAAACCACAGATTAAGCAGCTTAAATCAGCACATAATCTGCAGCAACTTTAAATACTCAATGAAAATAGTTTGATGCAACATTTTTATTAAAAACAGCACATTTATCACATTTAGTTCATATTGTCTGATAATAAGAATAATGAAAAATCAATAATATTTTTGATATAATTTTAACTCAGCAGGTTTTTCTTCTCTCTGCCTCCGAGGCGTTTATTTATGTAACTCCTGGCATCATTTAAAACAAGAAGAAAAAAATAACTTAATGTTTTATGTTTATGTTTTCCAGGCCACTAATTTAATCAGCAGGAAGGAGCTGCTGACGGTGGACCCGGACACAGACGACGGGCAGCTGGTGTACGAGGTCACAGCCGAGCCGAAGCACGGGTTCCTGGAGAGCAAGCTGAAACCAGGCGGCTCCGTCAGCACCTTCACACAAGGTGACAGGACCCAAAATCTGCCTTTTATTAGCATTTAATGTTGACCTGAGCAGAACCTGTTCAACTTCCTGCTGCAGCGCTGCCCCCTGCTGGTCAATTCTGTTCCTGAGCCTCGCTGTAAATATTTAAACCAGAACCATAAATGTTTAAAATGTTCGTCCTGTGATGAGTTAACGGACCGTTTCTACCCTCATGGTCCGACTCTTCATCTCTGAAAGCTTCTCCAGGTGTTTTTTTTTCCACAGCTCTCCCTTGTTTATCGAGTTAATTAGCTCGTTCAATCAGCGGCGTTCTCATTACGAGCGGCTGATGTTCTGTTTACCTCCAGGCTGCAGACCGGGGATCTGCGTTCGCTCGCTTCTGTAAAAATGTTGATCCTTCCGGCTGAAGCGTCAACATTTGTTGTTCTAATGTGTTGAATGTTTAGTTTGGAGCACTGAAACCTAATTTTCCTAATGTAAAGTAAATAAAGTCAGCCTGGGAGAGGAAATGTAAATAAATAGAGCAGATGGGATCAGACTATAAACAACATTTTAAACATATTTACATCATGATTTGGCTCCTGAAGGTCATTTTCTCCCAGCAGGTTTTTTTTTTTCAACCTGCTTGTTCTGAGAGTAAAATGCAAATGAGGAGAAAAGATGAGACAATTTTGATTCAAGAAATGAAAAAACATCCAGAAGCTGCAAATCATAAAATCATTAATCAAGGTTTTTGTTATCTGGAACTGTTTTTCTGCTCAGAGTGAAGCCAAAATGACAAAAATCTGTGATTTTTCATCATTTGTCTGTTATGAAGGCACTGTAACAAACTTTGTTTCCTAAACCTAGTATTAAACTAGTGCTGCATTAATAGTTTTAATTTTGATTAAAATCAAGATAATTTTGTGAATAATCGTGATTAATTGCCAAAAATTCTTTTTATAAATGATTACTGTGGCTGACTGTAAACGGTTGTGTCTGTTTAAAATATTATGAAGGCACTGTAACAAGCTTTGTTTCCTAAACCTAGTATTAAACTAGTGCTGCATTAAAAGTTTTAATTTTGATTAATATCAAGATAATTTTGTGATTAATCATGATTATTCACAAAAAAACATTTTTTAATAAATGATTACTGTGGCTGACTGTAAACGGTTGTGTCTGTTTAAAACATTATGAAGGCACTGTACCAAGCTTTCTGTTTCCTAAACCTAATATTAAACTAGTGCTGGAATAAAAGTTTTCATTTTGATTAATATCAAGATAACTTTGTGATTAATCGCGATTAATTGCCCAAAAATATTTTTATAAATAATTACTATGACTGACTGTAAACGGTTGTGTCTGTTTGAAACCTTATGAAAGCAATTTTGAAAACTTTTCTGTTAACTTAACATAATATTAAACTAGTGCTGGATTAAACTTTTTAATCATGATTAATATCAGGAAACTTTTGCGATTAATCGCGATTAATCGCCCATAGGTTTTTCTCAGAAACGATTATCGTAGCTGAATATGAACGTTTTTATTTTGCAACACACTACACATGCTATTTTTATTTTGTTTAGTATTTTTATCTTCTTATTTCTTCCTATATTTTATCTCGATTTTTATCTCGATTTATTAACTGGGACGTCCGTATCATTTGTTATTGTCGTTCCTCGTGAAGTCATTTGGAATGACGATAATTCTTGATTTATCTCTTCATTATGCACAAAATTTAATTATGTCTTAAAGATGTTTAGAGCATTTTCTGGTAGTGTTTTATAATAAATTATAATAAAAGTAAACAAATATGGCGAACTGTTTTACTTTTCTATTGATTTTATAGTGATAATAACGCATTGACGTGTCACTTTATAAAACAATAAAAGTGAAATTTAATTTTCTTTCCTTGCAGCTGATATCAATCTGGGTTTGATCCGTTATGTTCTGCATCCGGAGAGCGTCCAGGAAACCATGGATACCTTCAAGTTTCTGGTCAAAGACAGTAAACCCAACGTGGTCAACGACAACGTCTTCCACATCCAGTGGTCCCTCATCAGCTTCGAGCACCAAAGGTTTGTATTTTTAAACTGTTTTTCACTAAAGATGATTTAAACTTTATTTAAAGAACCTCCTGCGATGACCCCTCAGCTACAACGTGAGCGAGAAGGCCGGGACGGTGGCTGTGACGGTGAAGCGAACCGGGAACCTCAACCAGTACGCCATCGTGCTCTGCCGCACCGAACAGGGCAGCGCCAAGTCCACCAGCAGCACCGGGTCCAGTCCCGGCCAGCAGGACTACGTAGAATACGCCGGACAGGTGAGACGGGTTTAACCCCCTAACATTCCAGCCTAAAGTTCCATAAAACGCCTTAAATAAATAATTTTTAAAAACCGGTACACTTTCTGAACCGCTCCGTCTCCTCCAGGTGCAGTTTGACGAGCGCGAGGACACCAAGGTGTGCACCGTGGTGGTGAACGATGACAAAGTGTTCGAGGGGGTGGAGAGTTTCCACGTGGAGCTGAGCATGCCCGTCTACGCCCTGCTGGGCGCCAACACGCGCGCCACCGTCAACATCAACGACACGGAGGACGAGCCCACGCTGCAGTTCCACAAGAAGACGTACCACGTCAACGAAAGCCTGGGCTTCTTCCAAGCCCCCATCGAGAGGAAAGGTACCTGAACCCGGATCTCCGGTTTCAGCCATCAGTTTGGTTTTACAGTTTCGATTCGCGGCCCGAGGGCCAGTTGGAGATTCAATCTCTAACTGGCCCTCGATGCCCCTAAATGAAGACAGAACCAACCTGATGCTCTTGTTCCAGGCGACGCCTCCAGCACCGTGTCCGCCCTCTGCCGCACCGTGACCAGGTCAGCTCGCGGGAGCAGCCTCCACGCTCTGGAGTCCGGCTCGGACTACAAGAGCCGCGGCCCGTCCAGCGAAAACCGCGTGATCTTCGGCCCCGGCGTCAGCATGTCCACCTGCGACGTGAAGCTCATCGACGACAGCGAGTACGAGCTGTCCGAGGAGTTCGAGGTGGTGCTGTCAGACGCCTCCGACAACGCCCGCCTGGGAGACGTGGCCGTGGCCAAGGTGGTCATCGACGGACCGAACGATGCGTCGACCGTGACGCTCGGAAACGCCACCTTTACCTTCAGCGAAGATGCTGGTAGGGTTGGGCAACATTGGCAAAAAAAATTAATCACGGACAATTGGCATATTTAGCCGATAACGATTAATTTGACGATTAATGCCCTGGAGTCCCTGGACACCCTTATGTCCTAGTCACATGACTAATTTAATTAAATTTATTTATTAATATTTACAGGGTTTGTCTTCAACACAGACATCTTTAAAAAGACTTTAAAAAGTAGAGAAATCCTAGCTAATAGCTAAAAGTATTGCAAGAAGCTAAAGTATCAAAAGCTGGCTGAAAGCTAAATGTATTAAAAAGCAATTTAAAAAGTAAGAGTATCATTCAGGAAACTAAAAGTAGATGAACAGCTTCTGTAAGCTTAAAACTTTTGCTAAAATTAAAAATGATCAAAGGCTATCTTAAAGTATCAAAGGCTAAATAAAAGCTTAAAATAAAGAAAGATTAGCTAAAAGTATCAATTCTAGATACGTTAAAAGTAAAAAAACATTAAGAGCTTAGAATAGAAAAAGATCCTTTAAAAGCAGAAAATGTTAGCTTAAAACTAAAAATTCTATCTAAAAGTAGGGCTAAAAACTTGGGTTTAAAGCTAATGTAAAAAAAAACTTAAATCTTAAAGTCTTAACATAGCAAAGGCTAGCTAGAAGTATCTTAAGGCTAGCTAAAAGCTAAACGTAAAGTAGCAAAGACCAGCTAGAAATTAAAGGAAAAAACTGTCTAAAATCTTAGGTTATAAAAGGTTAGCTAAAAGTTATCTGGTTATTTTTTACCAAATCAAAAGTTTCAGGCATCATTTCTGTCTGTATCATCTGATACTAAACTCTTTGTCTCCGCCCTCTAGGCACAATTGAAATACCAGTTTTGCGTCACGGCAGCGACCTCTCCTCTCTGACCTCGGTGTGGTGCGCCACCAGACCCTCAGACCCCCCATCAGCAAATCCAGGAGTCGACTACATCCCCAGCTCCAAGAAGGTGGAGTTCAAACCGGGGAAAACAGAGGAGGTACCAACACAGATTTGTTAGTTTCCTTCTGTTCCTCTGGACTGAGGCTTCGGCTCGATTCAGTTGTTTCATCTTTCTTTCCCAGACGTGCAGTCTGACCATCGTGGACGACATCCAGAACCCGACCATCGAAGGATCCGAGTCTTTTATCATCTTCCTCAGTTCTCCTCAGGGCGCCGTCCTGCAGGAACCCTACGAAGCCAACGTGGTCATCACCGACACCTTCCAGGACAGTGAGTACCCAGAGCTAAAGTCAGTTCTGTTCATCTCAGACCAACAAACAAACAAACAAACACAAGTCTTATAAAATAAACCAGTTTCAGCTGTTAAAAACAGTCGTCTTCCTCAGTTCCCAGCATGCGGTTTGAGAAGAGCTCCTACACAGTGAAGGAGATCGACAGCGTCCTCCACGTCCCCATCGTCAGGACCGGAGACCTGTCCTTCAAGTCGTCGGTGCGGTGCTTCACCAGGACCATGTCCGCCATGGTGATGGACGACTTCGAGGAGAGGCGGAACACGGACGAGTCTCGCATCACTTTCCTGAAAGGAGAGAAGGTGAAAGGTCGACCTGAAGCTGGAGGACGTTAAACGTTTGTAGTTCTGGATGTTTGAGTTTTTTCCATGGTTTTCCAGGTGAAAAACTGCACGGTCCACGTCAACGACGACTCTGTTTATGAGCCTGAGGAGGAATTCCAGGTGCATCTTGGTACGCCGCTTGGTGACCACTGGAGCGGTGCCATGGTCGGAGTTAATGACATCGTCACCATCACCATCACTAATGATGAAGATGGTAAGCAGGGGCGGAGACAGAGGGGTATCACCCCCAAATGACCAACAAGTTGGGGGATTGTACGTTACAAGAATGGGCAGTAAAAGAAGTAAATATCCATATTGTCTGGTTTAGAGGGAATCTATCAGTGTGACGAAGAACAAAAATTACTTTTCTGAACCACTGAATTAAAAAAATATGTATGTGTGACAAATCTGGGTTTAAGAACCAGTTCATAAAAACTGTGTGACATCTAATAACCTGGAGCAACTAGAAACCTTCAGAAACCTTGACGGGTACGGCCATGTAACCACCATTTAAAATGTAAGATTTTACTGTATTATATGTTGGTGATCTCAGCTTCCATCACACCAAATTTCGTCTAAATATGTCTAAAAATAGCTGAGCTATTGCCTTTTAATTTTTCATTTGCTTTCGGTATTTATTAACGATTATTGTTGGGTATTGTTATACCAATTATCAGCTTTATGTGCCATAAATTGGCTGAATTGCATCTTTTACGAAATTAGCATTAGCTCTTAGACTAGCTTTCAGAATGTCACAGGGAATGCTCCTGGCTACCAACATACTAAATTTCAGCTCATTTTTCCCACAAATGGCTGAATTGCAGCTATTTGAAATTAGTTTTATCTTTTTGGATTTTGTATTTGAATTCAAACTACTACTACTACAACATTAGTACTACAACTACACTAGTACTACTACTACTCCACCAGTTTTCAGCTGTGTGTGTTTTTTTTTTAATAGCTTAATTATAGCACTTTGTAAAATTAGCATTAGCATTAGCGGTTGGCTTAGTTTGGATTAGCAGTCAGCATGAGTTAGAGCTCTTTCTAAAATTAGCATTAGCGGTTAGCTTGAATTGTGACTAACATTTATATGAGCTCATTCTTAGCTATGATCAGACAAGGTTTCAGCACAGCATCTCTTAAAACAACTGATTTATAACCATTTGAAGTCATCAGTGGTAGCCATCTTGAATTTTAAAATAGTTATTTGTATGTGCCATGTTATAAAACACCTCGGCCACCACTTGTGAAAATGTGTAGCTCCGCCCCTGATGGCGACAGCTGATGTTTGACCTCTGGTCTTTGGCTGCAGCTCCTACCATCGAGTTCGAACAGGCGTCCTATCAGGTCAGAGAGCCCCCCGGTCCAGATGGCGTTGAGGCGCTCAACATCAAAGTGATCCGCCGGGGAGATCTGGACCGGACGTCCAAGATCCGCTGCAGTACCCGGGACGGATCGGCCCAGTCCGGAGTCGACTACAATCCCAACAGCCGAGTCCTCAAGTTCACCCCCGGTTAGTGCAGAGCGGCCTTTCTACTCCAAATTTGTAAAAAAAAGAATTTTACGACTGTACGGCCAGTAAATATTACATTTTATTATATTTCAAAGGGATGGACCACATCCTGTTCAAAGTGGAGATTCTATCAAACGAGGACAGAGAGTGGCACGAGTCCTTCTCCCTGGTTCTCGGTCCTGACGACCCGGTGGAGGCGGTGCTCGGGGAGATCACCATGACCACAGTGACCATTCTGGACCAGGAGGCTGCAGGCAGTCTCATCCTCCCGGCCCCGCCCATCGTAGGTAGAAGTCCCACCTTGAACGACGTGGTTTCAGCCTTTATTTCATGATTCTCCTGTCTCCAGGTGGTCTCTCTGGCCGACTACGACCACGTCCAGGAAGTGACTAAAGAGGGCAGCAAGAAGACCCCCTCCCCAGGCTACCCTCTGGTCTGCGTCACCCCCTGCGACCCCCACTACCCCAAGTACTCAGTGATGAAGGAGCACTGCGAGGAGGCCGGAATCAACCAGACCCAAGTCCACTTCTCCTGGGAGGTGGCGGCGCCCACCGACGCCAACGGCGCCCGGTCCCCCTTTGAGACGGTGACGGACACCACGCCTTACACCAGCGTCAACCACATGGTGAGACGTTTGTTTGAGGCTTATTTTTTACTCCACGTGTCTCACTACAACAATGGTGAACTCAGAGCATTCAACAAATATGAGAAAACTTGATTTATGGTCAGATTTTAATGTTCGTTTTAACCCAGTGGTAGCCACATTTCTTAACCGCTAACATTGGAACTAGCATCTTTGGTTTATTATTGTTTGAAATGAATATAATTTTGTTGTAAATAGGAGCAGATATCATAAGATGTTTTTATTCTTCTGCTTCCTTTCGTTTGATTTGATTTGTATTGTTTTGTTGTATGTAATGTTTTTTTTAATTAAATGAATAAATACTATAATAGCTTCTCATTTTAGCAAATTAGCCTTTTTGCTAACTTTCGAAACTGGTTAGCTTCCGCTAATTTTAAGTCCAGTAACAATTCACAAGTTTAAAACTTATATTTTTATGCTGTTTAACCTAATTTAAATAAAACATTTTTCCAACTCACAAGCAGTTCTGGGCATGTCAGGCACCATGTAGCATGTAGCATCTTTAGCAGCTGACCTTCAAACTAAGAGCATCAAAAATAAATAAAATAATATTTACCAGTATTGAAATAATACAAAAACTGACTACAAATAAAATGTAATAGAAAAAAGTTTTTGCTACTTTTTTGACTAACTTCAAACAATATTTCCAAAAATACAAACTCTGTCAAAGCAATGCTTTTATTCTGAAAGGGAGAAACTGGAAGTATCGTACAGTAGATGGAGCTATAACTCTGGTTTGGATTAGCTGATTTGCCACAAATTAAACCAATAGTAAACTGAAATGAAATGACGCGTGACACTTGACTTAGCAGTTAGCGTTAGCTTCCATTCATTTTTGATGCGTTTAGTGTTAGCGTTAGCTTCCATTCATTTTTGATGCGTTTAGTGTTAGCGTTAGCTTCCATTCATTTTTGATGTGTTTAGTGTTAGTGTTAGCCTCCACTTATTTTTGATGCGTTTAGTGTTAGCGTAACGTTCTTGTTTAGCGGGTTATTGGTTTGTGTTTCTAAATTTCTGATTTGTAAACTCGTCTTTCAGGTGCTGGACAGCATTTATTTCAGCCGCCGTTTCCACGTTCGCTGCGTGGCTCAGGCCCGGGACAAATACGGTCACCCCGGGACGCCGCTGAGGAGCAACGTGGTGACCGTCGGCACCGAGGGCTCCATCTGCCACACGCCTGTTACCACAGGAACCGCCAGGGGCTTCCAAGCCCAGTCCTTCATCGCCACGCTGAGATACCTGGACGTGAAGCACAAGGAACACCCCAACCGGTGGGTGTTCAGACCAGCGGCTGCTGCGTCACCTTTTAACAGTTTTTATTAACGCTGACTCCGCTGTGTGCAGCATCCACATCTCAGTGCAGATTCCTCATCAGGACGGCATGCTCCCTCTGGTGTCCACCATGCCGCTGCACAACCTGCACTTCCTGCTGTCAGAGTCCATCTACCGGCAGCAGCACGTCTGCTCCAACCTGGTCACCATCAAGGAGCTGCAGGGCCTCTCCGGTCAGTTTACACGTCTTTAACCTGTAACCAGAACCGTTCAACCGCTCACCTCGTCTTCAACCTTCCCACCACAGACTCCGGCTTCCTGGACGACATCTCTTACGACAGCATCTCACTCGGGCCGGGTTACGACCGGCCCTACCAGTTCAACCCCAACGTGCGCGAGGCTAAAACCATCCAGTTCTACAAACACCTGAACCTGAAGAGCTGCATCTGGACCTTCGACGCCTTCTACGACATGACCGAGCTCATCGACGTCTGCGGCGGCTCCGTCACTGCCGACTTTCAGGTGTGCCGGTCCTCCTGCAGTCTCTACGAGGATCTTAGGGACGTTAGAATTAAAGCTTGTTGTTGGTTTTAGGTCCGGGACTCGGCTCAGTCCTTCCTGACGGTGCAGGTCCCGCTCTACGTGTCCTACATCTACGTGACGGCGCCGAGAGGCTGGGCGTCTCTGGAGCATCACACTGAGATGGAGTTCTCCTTCTTCTATGACACGGTTCTCTGGAGGACGGGTCAGAACCAAAACCACGAACTCCTGATACTGAAACTGGGTTTTTAAACCTAAAAAAGCTGAAAACTAGCGAAACAAAATGTTAGCTGAAAGCTATATGTATGACAGGCCAGCTAAGAGTAACAAAAGGCTAGCTGAAAGTAGAAAAAAATGGGTAGAATCTTAAAGTAACAAAGTTAGCTAAATATCAAAGCTAAAAGTAGAAAGCAGTATTATCTGAAAGTAGCAAAGGATAGCTAAAAGTAGCAAAAGGCTAAATGAAAGCTTAAAGTACTGAAAGGCTAGCTAAAAGCTAAAATAATTAAAGGATAGATAAAATATCAAAAGTCGAGCTAGAAACTAAAAGTATCAAAAAGCTGACTAAAATCTTAAAATAGCAAAGCTAGATAAAATAAAATAATTAAGTAACTAAAATATAAAAGTAGCAAAGGCTAGCTAAAATGTCAAAAAGCTAGCTAAAAGCTAAATTTAATAAAAATAAATTTAAAAGGAAAGAGTAGAATAGAGGTAGCTAAAAGCTAAAAGTAGAAAAAGATGCATAAAAGCTAAAATTAACAAAGGCTATATAAAAGTATCAAAAGGCTAAATAAAAGCTACTGAAAGGTTAGCTTAAAGATAAAAGTGGCAAGGGATAGAAAAAAGTAACAAAGTCTAGCTAAAGGCTAAAAGTAGTGGAATACTAGCTGAAAGCTGAAAGTAGCAAAGGCTGGCTAAAAGCTAAATGTAATAAAAAGCAACAAGGTAAGAGTAGCAGACAGGTAGCTAAAAGCTAAAAGTAGCAAAACACCCTTTAAAAGCAGAGCGTTTGTTAAAAACTGAAATTAACAAAGACCACTTAAACATTTCAAAAGTCTAGCTAATATCATAAAGTAGCTAAGGCTAGCTAAAAGGAATAAAAAGCTTAACAGCATCTGAAAATATTACATAGTAGCTAAAAGCTAAGTGTAATATTGGATAGTTAAAAGTGGCAAAACATCATTTAAAACAGAAAATGTTAGCTAAAAGCTAAAAGTATCAATTGAACTGGCTAATATTTTAAAGTAGCAAAGGCTAGCTAAATGTATTATAAATAAGGTAGAAGCTAAAACTAGTGAATTATTTGCTAAAAGTAGCAAAGGCTTCGTCTGAATTTAAATTTTAACCTTCAGGAAGAAACGTCTGAATTTTTAATTTGATTTGATGACAGATATTTCAGGAGAGGTTTAATTTAAGTTGATGTTTTTCTTCACTGGGTCAAACTTTAGAATAAATGAATCCAGACGAGCTGCAGATTCTGTTTCTTTAATAAAACATCCGTCTGATGGTTTGTTCTTCTCCTCCTCTTCGTCTCTGTCTCTGCAGGCATCCAGACGGACAGCGTCCTCTCCGCTCGTCTGCAGATCATCAGGATCTTCATCAGAGAGGACGGGCGGCTGGTGATCGAGTTTAAAACTCACGCCAAGTTCAGAGGTCGGCTCTAAGGGGTCCTGCGTAGAGGTCCTGGAATCTCTTTTTTATTGTAAATTAAATAACTTTTTTCTCCACCTGCAGGTCAGTTTGTCCTGGAGCACCACACCTTGCCGGGTCACAAGTCCCGTCTGATGGCGCCGGACCACCTGGGAGGGGTGGAGTTTGACGTGCAGATGCTGTGGAGCGCTCAGACCTTCGACTCGCCGTATCAGCTGTGGAGGGCCACCAGCTCCTACAGCAGGTCCGCAGGTCCAATCAGAACCAGTCAGAACCAGACATAACCAGGCAGAATCAGACAGAACCAATCAGAACCAGACAAAACCAGACATAACCAGACAAAACCAGGCAGAACCAGACAGAACCAGGCAGAATCAGACAGAACCAGGCAGAACCACTCAGAACCAGACAGAACCAGACAGAACCAGGCAGAACCACTCAGAACCAGACAGAACCACTCAGAACCAGACAGAACCAGACAGAACCACTCAGAACCAGACAGAACCACTCAGAACCAGACAGAACCAGACAGAACCACTCAGAACCAGACAGAACCACACAAAACCAGACAGAACCAGGCAGAACCAGACAAAACCAGGCAGAACCAGACAGAACCAGGCAGAACCAGACAGAAC
>JAUBOC010000001.1:25600990-25611876 GCA_032275365.1 Anablepsoides cearensis
TGTGTGTGTGTGTGTGTGTGTGTGTGTGTGTGTGTGTGTGTGTGTGTGTGTGTGTGTGTGTGTGTGTGCGTGCGTGCTCTGGTCCCGTGGAGATTGATCACAGTCATTTTAATGATGTCATCGCCCTCATTAGCTGCATTATTTGCTCTCTCAGCTCAGTCGAGGGGAAAAGATTAGCTGCTGATTTCAAAACGACGTTCAGCTAATTAGTGACGACGATAAACAGCGATTTTCTCCTGATGGAGGCCTGTTGGTGTGTGTGTGTGTGTGTGTGTGTGTGTGTGTGTGTGTGTGAGGGTGTGTGAGGGTGTGTGTCTGGGAACCAGCAGGTGAAGACACAGTTATGCAGTGTACCCAGAATGCATCAGGAGGCTCACACAGAGGATAAAATCATCTTTATTATCAGCCGAAGTTGCTGTTGACAAACTGCAGCTCAGCTGAAACTTTATACAACTTTAGCTTTATTAATAAATGATTAAAACTAATAATAATAATTCAAAAGCAGGTGAAAAAAGAAATGAAAAGAGTCCAGATTAAGCTGTCGTTCAACAACGAGGTGAAAATTAAAACCTGGTTCATGTTTTTCCTTCGTCGCTGAGCTCATCTGTCTGGAAACAAACTGAAACTGTTTCCTGAAGGAAGCTGGAAGCAAAAATGTTATTTTATTATTATTTTTTATTAAAGGACAAACAGAAGATGTGTTCTTCATGTGTGGGGGGTTTGTTTGGATCAGAGCCGCTGGTTTTCCAGCTGATTTAGGATGAAAATAAAACAGTATTTTCAAAAGAAAAGAAATGTCCCAGTTTTGTAATGTTTTTATAAATTATTTTATTGAGAAAATAAAAGCATTCTTACTCATTCGGACACCCGGATAAGTTAAAACAATGAAACTCCAAACGCATATTGAGTTAATGCAATTCAAGATGGCCGCCAGCTGAACTAGTATTAAACATCTGTCAGTTATTGGCTGTGTCTCAATTCATGTTTTGCAGCCGACGTCGGCCGCATTTGTAGGCCACTTACCTCACTATCCCGCGCCTCGGCCTGTCCCAATTTGTCGGTGCCTACGAATGCGGTCGACAAATGCGGCCGACGTTTTGGAGTTTTCGTCGGATGCATCTGAGTACACTACGCGGCCGACGATATCCCAGAATGCATTGCGCCGTGAGAAAGAATTTGTTTAATGTAAGTTCTTGTTAACTTTGCTAATGCATTAATGTGTTAAATAACATATCGAATATAAAACAAGTTTAATTGTTTCGTGTTAGGTTTAAAAAAATGAGTAAAGTTTGGACGTAACACCATGGTAACGACGCGCGGCGTGTCCACGCAAACTTACGTCTTCTGTAGGCTGGACCGGGCTAGACCGTCCCACTTCCCGCCGTTTAGGCAGCCGACACGAGCAGCCTACAGCCCACGTCAACGTCGGCGTGATCGACGTCGGCTGCAACCCATGAATTGAGACACAGCCTTAGTCTTAAAAAAATGAATGTAAGTCAATGGACAGTCCCCACGGGGTTGAAGAACAAACGTGTGTGTGTCCTGATCTGTCTCCTCCTCTGGAGGTGAACTCTACATGTGGTGGTGATGTGAGGAGAGCAGACTCCACGTCTCCTCCTCCTCCTGGACGTCTCGGAGCTTCGCCTCCTTTGTGGTCGGCGGAGCGTCTTGGCGGACGCACGTCTCCGTTCTGCCAGTTTGGACGTTTCCGTCCTCGTCTTCACAGCGGGGGTCTCTCCCTCCAAACACAGAACAATAAATTGGCTTCTGGTCTGCAGAACAATTTCTCTTTTATACAATTGGAGGCTCTCCACTCGCTAATTAGGCTACTTTTTAAGTTTATTCAAATCTCTTGGACTTAAATTACTGAAGGTTATTTTTTTATTTCTCCTCCTTTAAACAACGATTTTATAAAAACGTAGAGTTAATGAGTGGAAACCACTTCAGTTTCTCAAAGTCTCCAGGGAGTTTGACTTAAATTTTTAATCTTTTCAGGGAGATTTGAATTCAAAAAGTAATTCTGTCTCCAGGAGCTCAGATTTATTTCTTCAGTGTCGAAACAAACCATCAGCGTTTGTTTTCATAGAATCAGTTTTAAACCTTCAAAATTAAAGATGTCAGAGGGAACTGGAGGAAATGAAAACTTTATTTCTGTCAGAACGTGTGGAGATTAAAGGAACTCAGTTCATAGATTTACTGCAGTTCTGAATGTGGGTCTGCACTCAATGTAAACAAAACAGAGTCCAACAAAAACTGCAAGTTTAATCAGGGTTCCCACACCTTGGTCAACATCTAATTCAAGGACCTTTCAAGGACTTTCCAGTAAACAATTTCCTCAAATTCAAGAACCACGTGTGACGACAGAATATTACCAATAAACAGGTTTAATATGTAAATTCAGTGAAGAACATAGGAGAAAGTGGATTAAATGTTTTCCCTACATTCAAATCTAAAATACATGTAATTATGTGGTTGGAGGTTCAGCAGCTCAGGTTGGGAGGAGCTGTGGTGCTTCAGCTGGGCTCTGATTGGTTAAAACCATAACTGACAAGTTATTTGTTGAAAGACATCAGTTTATTGTAATCCTCCTGAGTTGAATTCAAATATTTATATATACATAAATTCATATATACTAGAGGTGCAACAATACATGTACCCGTATCGAACCGTTCAATACACACCTGTACGGAACAATACAGATTTTATGAACTTGTCTTCTGAAGACGCTCTGTGTTGAAGGATCAGTGGATCTGTGTTCAACTACTCCACCCAGGCTGCATTATGGAGCACAGATCCACTGAGAAACTTGCTGTTTCAGCAACATTTAACTGGACTTTAGAGGTTAAACAAATGTTTATTATTAATTTCAATTAAATACAAGTTAAAATGGGCATGGACATTTCTCTTTTTAGTATCAGAAAAATATATCGAATCGCGAGACTAAAGTATCAAACTGAAATTTTTCTGTATTGTTGCAGCCCTACTAACTAACTAACTAACTAACTAACTAACTAACTAAATATATATTTTGTTTAAAGATGATAAAAATCTGTCATGTCAGTAAAGAACTTCCATCCCCAAAAAACCTTCAAGGACAAGTGTAATTTTTTGTCTGTTTTCACAAACTTTCCAGGGCTTTGAAATCCTTTTTTTCAAATTCACAAACTTTCAAGTACTTTCCAGGACCCATGGGACCCCTGTTTAATAACCTGTGTGTTTCTGCAGGAACCAGTGATCAGACCACAGAGGTCCCAGACGGTCCAGACCCGACCAGTGATCAGAGACCAGGCAGGAGGACCGGCGTCAGACCCGGTGAGGACTCTGACAGCGACTTTGAGTCCGACCCCCCGTCCCCGAAAAGCAGTGAGGATGAGGAGCAGGAGGAAGAGGAGGTCCTGAACAGTGAGCACGGTGAGGACACAGAGCCAGAGAACCTGGGACAGAGGCCTCTGCTGATGGACTCTGAGGAAGAGGAGGATGAAGACAAGCACAGCTCCGACTCAGACTTGGACCCCAGCAGGGTCCGGAGCCGCTCCAAGAAGTCTGCGCTCCGTAAAGACCCCAGAGCTCCTGGGACGGGTCTGATCACGCCCCCCGTGTCCCCGAGCGGGGCGGGGCCTTCGGGGGACGTGGACGTCTTCGGCGCCGTTCCGTTCCTGGGACCAGAGACCACCGACATCTTCAGCAAAGCTCCGTTCAGACAGGTGAGCGCAGAGCGGCCCCCCACTGACGACTTTGATGTTTTCACCAAAGCTCCGTTCAGCAGGAACCTGTCCAGGAGGAGCGGAGACGCCCCTGTGGGACAAACACCACCCGTCTCCCCCCAGAGCATCGACGTGTTCGGGTTCTCCCCCTTCCACCCGGGGCCGGACCCCCCCACCACCTCCAGGAGCGCCGACAACATCTGCCGCCTGGAGGAGTCGACCAATCAGCAGCAGCGTCTGAAGCAGCGCAGCCTCCAGAAGCTGTCCTCCCGCCAGCGCAAGACCAGGCAGGAGGCCGCGGCGGGGGGCAGCAAACGGCACCACGGGACCCCCACCGGAGCGCGCAAGACCAACAAACCCACCTACCGCACCCCCGAGAGGGTCCGCCGGCACAAGAAGGTGGGCCGGCGAGACTCTCAGAGCAGCAACGAGTTCCTGAGCCCCTCAGACTCTAAAGAGAACATCAGTGTTGATGTCACCATGTCCGACACCAAGGACCGCCCCCCGCCCCCCGATGACCCCGCCCTCGACCCGTTCGGTGCCAAACCCTTCCACCCGCAGGACGTGGGCTCCACCAAGTCCCGGGCGGGACCCCTGAACGGTGGGGAGACCATGGACGACTTCGGGGCGGTGCCGTTCACAGAACTGGTGATCCACAGCGGACCCCAGCAGACCCAGCAGACCCTGGACCTGGACCCGTTTGGAGCAGCACCTTTTCCCTCCAAGCAGTGACTTCCTGTCTTCCATCTTCTTAAAGACCTGGACCTGTTTATCTGGACCTGGAGCCGGTCCTGCTGCAGAACCCATGTTTGCCTTCTGATGTGATTTTAGCACCAAGACGCCTTAAATCAGTGGTGTCCAGAGTCAGTCCTGCAGGTTTTACCTGTTTCTCTGCTCCAACACACCTGGTATGAATGAATAGATGATCATCAGGCTTCTGCAGTACGGAGGACCAAAACTGACAGAATTAGAAAAAAAAACAGAATTATATGAAGCTCTAAATAAATACACTTAAAATGCACAAATGAAATTAAAAAAAGATAACTTTATCTCCTGTTTTGTATTTAAATCGACTTTCATATTTATTTTTCCAGGTTAGTTCCAACACATAATTTAAATTTTATTGTTTTTTCTGTACTTGTACATACATTTGTGTCTCTTAAATGTGTTTGCATAATTATGTTTATATTTTTTCCAACAAGTCTTTTTATTTCTTTTTGTTGCAGCTTGTGCCTCAGTTTAGCTAAGTTTAAGTAAGTTTTGTTTAAAACAAAGGCAAAGAGGAAAACATTACCTGTGCCTTTATTTAAAAAAAAAAAGCATATACATATATTTATAATTAAATTAAATGCTTAAATTAAATTTAAGAGACACAAATGCAGGTACAAAAAAGGAAAAACTACATACAAAAATATATTAAAAAAAAACGGTAAAATTTAAATTATGTGTTAAAATCAAGGTCAACCTGAAACATGAGGTTCTCTTAATTTAAGTGGGGCATTTTAAATGTATTTATTTATTTAGTGGTTCATTTATCTATTTCTGCTTTTATTTCTAATTATGTCAGTTTTAGTCCTCCATACTGCAGAACTGTGGAGATGTAGTTCAGTGACTGAATCAGGTGTGTTGGAGCAGGGAAAAACATAAAACATGTAGGGCTGCGGCCCTCCAGGACCGACTTTGGACACCACTGCCTTAAATGGACCTGAAACCACTTTAGACTCTTCTCTATGCAGATTTAACCTGTGTGTGTGTGTGTGTGTGTGTGAGGGGGTCTTTATCAGAAGGGAAAGATTTTTATTGTAGTTTTTAAATTTGAAGCTGGTTTTTCCTTCTTAGCAGGAAACATTTGTAAGTACGGCTGTTTTTTTATGAGCTTAAAGTTCTTTAGAAGAAAAATAAAAGTTCAAATGAAGAATCTTGTTTTGGTTTCAGAGGAATAATTTGAGGCACAACTTTATAATTTTGGTCACAGCTGTAACAAACATAATAATCCATGTTCTGTACAAAACATTTTATTCATTTTAACATTGTTCCACATATAAAAGATGTTTTTACAAAGATCTGTGAATAATTTAAAAAAACAAACATCCTTTTAGCTCAGAGGTCTGCAGACCCTGGTGGTCCATCAGGACCCCTCCTTTAGCTAATGTCAGAATGAGAGTTTTACTAACCTGCATCTCACACAGTAAAGTCAGTTAACAGAGTTATGTTAAATAATACTGAACCATCTGATCTGAGTTTGACATGAAAGTGATCCAAGATTAGTTTAACATTATTTTTATTTTAACTGTAAAAATACTGTAGCCTGTTCAGTTTTTACAAATATATTTTAACACTGAACCATTTTATTTACACACAAAACATTCAGAGAGCTGCTTAATGGAAGAAGAACCTCAGCTTAGCCTGTTAGCTTTAGCGTTGACACTATATTGCCTTATATGTATTAGCTTGGCGCTAACACGACAAACAAGCTAAACTGTTGTCCTCCATCATATTTTCAGCTGCAGGCTGAGTGGTTTCTACCTTCTCCTCTCTGGTTTCATTTAAAAGAGACGATCAACAGATATTGTTCAACATTAACCTTCAGGGTGGATATAGCTGCTAGCAGCCACACACCGAGAACCTATGATGTCATCATTTACCCAGAATGCTTTGTGTGATATGATTTTAAAATTAAACAGCCTACAGTATTTTTAGTCTTTATTTTACAGTTAAAATAAATGCTTCAAATAAAGTCTATAGTTACAACTAATCGTGGATCCATTTAAAACTCTAACATTGCACACCCCCTACATGGACACGATGCCCCCCTACATGGACATGACGCCCCCCCTAAATGGACATGCCGCCCCCCCTACATGAACACGCCCCCCCTACATACAGTTTATATTAAAAGTACAAAATGAAGGAGTTAACACTGAACCATCAGAAATGAGACGTTTGTTAAATCTATTCCAGTGTGAAACTAGAGGACATTCAGGTCGTCGAGTCGCTCCTGTGATCAGGTTGAACCCACAGGGTCCAAACTTTACACACAAATAAGCAGGTTTGAGAAGAGAAAACAATCCTCAGTCTGAGTTTCCCTGTCTAACTAAACAGATTCTATGAAGCTGGAAACTTGATCCGTTGAGTAAAAAAAGCTACATGTTTCATTTACAGGCACTTCCAGGTGTTCTGACCCAGACGACCTGTCAGGAAACAAAGGTTCTGTTACAGGTCCTTTAAAGGGTTGACTCTAACAGAGCTGCACTCACCTGGTTTAGGAGTGTGTGGGGGCGTGGGCACACGGCTGGCTGTGTCGGTACGCCATGATGAAGCAGGACGACTGGTGCCACCAGTAGAACATGAGAACCAGCAGGACGTGCCACACCTGGTGGCTGGAGCCCAGGTAGTTCAGCTGACCTGAACCAGGAGCAGAAACACACCTGAGGCTGCAGCTGAAACTGACTTTATTAACAACTTTGAGTCACACTCAGGAAATAACTGAGGATCTTAGACTGAAAGGTGGTGAACAATATGTTAAAGTAATTAAGCAAATAAACTTAACTGAAAAAAAAGGTTTTGTTTTATGATTAGAGATGAGGTCAAACAGAAAAGTAAAGTCTGTTAAAATGTTAAAAGCATTGATGTCAAATGAGGAGTTCTGACCTGGGAAGTAGCGTTCAGGAACTTTGGAGACATAAAAAATTAGAGCTAAAGCTGCGATGAAATACATCCCCAGGATGCGAGGGATGAAAGCCTGCAGGCAGGAAATACTGCATTAAATATTTATATTTTAAAAGATCATTAAAACAAATGAGTGGGCTCACCTGGACCAGCTCGGAGGAGAAGCCCCCCGTGATCCAGACCCAGTGGACGGTGGGCACCAGGCCGTAGCCGGCCACAGAGCAGAAGATGAGCGAGCGAAGCCGCTTCCACTGCTTACTGAGGTACAGAGGGTGGATCTGAGCGAAGAACACGGCCAGGATCATGGCCAGAACCGTCACCAGATACACCTGACGCCAGTACTGCACAGATACACACAGGAGCTGAAACTACTGACTTATTGTGAAAATACTGACTTTTATTGTGAAACTAGACTTTTATTGTAAAACTACAGACTTTAAATGAAACTACAGACTTTTATTGTAAAACTACTTTTATTGTGAAACTACAGACTTTTATTGTGAAACTACAGACTTTTATTGTGAAACTACAGACTTTTTTAATGAAACTACAGACTTTTATTGTAAAACTACAGACTTTTATTGTAAAACTACAGCCTTTTATTGTGAAACTACAGACTTTTATTGTGAAACTACAGACTTTTATTGTGAAACTACAGACTTTTATTGTGAAACTACAGACTTTTATTGTGAAACTACAGACTTTTATTGTAAAACTACAGACTTTTATTGTAAAACTACAGACTTCTATTGTGAAACTACAGACTTATTATGAAACTACAAACTATTATGAAATTAGACTTTTATTGTGAAATTACAGACTTTTATTATGAAACTACAGACTTTTATTATGAAATTAGATTTTATTGTGAAACTACAGACTTATTATGAAACTACAGACTTTTATTGTGAAACTAGACTTATTATGAAACTACAGACTATTATGAAATTAGACTTTTATTGTAAAACTACAGACTTTTATTATGAAATTAGGTTTTATTGTGAAATTACAGACTTATTGTGAAACTACAGACTTATTGTGAAACTAGACTTTTATTGTGAAACTACACACTTATCAAACTACAGACTTTTATTATGAAACTAGACGTTTATTTTGAAACTAGACGTTTATTTTGAAACTAGACTTTTTAAAATGAAATTAGAATTTTATTGTGAAATTACAGACTTATTATGAAACTACAGACTTTTATTGTGAAATTACAGACTTTTATTGTGAAATTACAGACTTTTGTGAAATTACAGACTTATTGTGAAATCAGACTTTTATCGTGAAACTACAGACCTTTATTGTGAAAATACAGACTTATGGGAAATTACAGACTTCTATGTGAAATTAAAGACTTTTATTGTGAAATTACACTTTTATTGTGAAACATTTCATTTACAAACGTTTTTATGTTCACCTGACAAAAGTCTGATTCACTGAGCTCTGATAATTTAAAGCTGCTTTTTACTAATTTATAATAAAAAATTTAGTTTATCAAGTGGATTAAAGTTTACTCAACTCATCCTGTGGGAACACACTCAGTGTAAACAAAACTAAAACAACCGTTCTAATAATGTTGGGCTTAAGTTTTAGCTGCTGTTTTGAGAATTTTAGCTATTTTGTGATAACTTTTAGCAGCTAAGTATAGTTTTCCTGATATTAGCTAAAACCTAAAGCCATTAAAAAAAGCTAAGATTTTGCTTCCTTTAGGTTTTTTTTATTTCGGCTACAGTCTTCCTAATCCTAGCTTTAAGCTACAGTTGTGTTAGCTTTAGCTTGTACTGCTGCATCATTTTGTTCATCCAATATTATCTTTAAGCTGCTGTTTTGCTAATCCAGACATTTAGCTACAGTGGTGCTAAATGTTAGCTTTTAGCTATTAACTACAGTTTTAAAATTGTAGCTACATTTGATTATTTTAGCCACTTTTGTGCTAAGTTTAAGCAATTAAGTATGGTTTTCCTAATATTAGCTAAAATCTAAAACAAAGCAATGGTTTGACTTTGAATCTATTGTAACAAAAAAAAAATGTTATAAATGGTTAATAGCTAAAAGCTAAGATAGTTTTGTTAATCGTAGCTTTTAGCACCAAAAGTGCTATATTTAGGTTTACAGCTTTGCTACTCTTAGCTTATAGCCAAATTTAGGTTTTAGCTTTTAAATGTTTTGCTAGTTTCTGGTAAAAACTACAGACTGACAGCCGAAGGACCCGAAGAATCGGGTCCTTCGGCTGTCAGTCTGCAGTTTTTACCAGGAGGATTTGATCACCTGTTCAGCTGAATAAATCAGAAGCCGAAGCTCGGAGGAAAAAATCTCGCCTCTTTTCTGTGTTTTTATTTTATTTTTTGGCTGCTTCTCCTTCCTGCATGTGTAAAAACTCTCCTGCTGTTTCACTTCTCCTCACAGATCCTCGGATCTAAACTTCTATAAGTAGCCGAAGGGAAAGTCTGGACAGCCTGGTCTCCGTCCCGTCTGGATGCAGGCCTCCGTCCAGTCACACGTCCCTCGTCCTGATGAATTTCACAGTGAATAAATTTGCACCCGGAACACGGCCCCGCGCGCCTGCAGCCAAATTTCTTAAAAGCTCTCCTCCTTCTCCTCGCAGCCGAGACCAGACTTTGACTGGCTAAATATAAAAATCTGTTTTTCTTCAGGGACTTGGCTCGCCGCTGGAGTGGAGCCACCTTGAAGCAGAGCCTCAGTCTTGTGGTGGTGGGGGGGTGGGCCGGCTCCCGGACTCGGAGCGTCATATGGTGGGGAACAGGAGTGACGGAGCTCTCCGTGAACGCCGCCATCTGGTTTGGGCTGGAGCAGATTTCAGCTGAGTTCTGGGGGCAAAATAACCCGGCGCTTCCAACGTGCGGGGGAAAGCGGAGCGGCGCCAAGCGTCTCAGGAAGGAAATAAATAAAAAATAAAATTAAAAACACGCTGGTGGGCGGCTGGAACGAGGAAACTGGTTTTGTGTCATCGGAGGCTGCTTTCCAAGCGGCGAAGGTGTTGAGTCGCTTATTCACCGGGAACAATGAGTCAACGAGCCCAGCCAGACTCTGAGGTCCACTTTATTCAATTACTGCTTCTTCGGCTGAGGCTCTGAAGCTTCGGCTGCTCAGACAGACTCACTGATCATCTTCAGCTACAGACCACATCTGACAGGTCTTTAATAAAATACTGACTCTGTGGTCCTGCAGGTTCTTCAGGTTCTGCAGACTCAAGTTCATTTATTCAAACCAGGTGTGTCGAACCAGTGAAAACAGCTAAAACATCAATGAAGTACAGTTTTTCTAATATTAGGTATCCCAAACGCCAGTCAGATTCTGGCAGAAAGTGAGTGCAGTCTCAGAAAACCCACAAAAGTTCAACAAGTTTAGTTTGAGCCTATAAAATAACTACTCCTTGTATTTCTATTTAGTAAAGACAGAAATAAAGTTTGGAGTTTCATCTTTATACTGTTTTTTGATTTATTTTAATATGTTGAAAAATACTCCCTCAGTAACAAAAAGAAAACT
>JAUBOC010000001.1:25611976-25628491 GCA_032275365.1 Anablepsoides cearensis
TTTCAAAAGTACTTGCCCGATTTTGAAAATTTAAAGTGCAATGGATTTCATTTTTTATTCTCTAACAAATAAAAATTGCAATAAAAGTAGTTAAAATTTTCGTTTGGGATACCTACTAATATTAGCTAAAATGTCAAGCCAGGAAAACAGCAGATAATAGCTAAAACTTAAGATTTCACTGTCTTTAGCTTTAGGCTACAGTTTTCTTAATCATAGCTTTAAGCTACAGCTGTGCTAGTTTTAGCTTTAAACATTTTAGCTCATATGTACGGCTTTGTTCTGCCAATATCACATTTTAGCTACAGTTTAGTTGGTTTTAATTATATTTTAGTTTATTTTAGCTACTTTTGTGCCAAGTTTAAACAATTAGGTACCATTTACCTATTAGCTCACATCTAAAGCTGGTTAAACAGTAGTTAACAGCTAAAAGCTAACATTTCCCTGTTTTTAGCTTTGGTTTCAGTTTTCTTAATATTAAATTTAGGCTACAGTTATTCTAATTTTTGGTTTGAGCTTTAAATTATTTCTTTTGTTACTTTAGCTTTTAGCTCATATTGTGCTAAAGAACAGTTTTAGCTATTATGTAGCATTTTGATGGCTGGGTTTAGCTAGTTCTGTTAGTTTAAGGTTTTAATTACTGTTTTGATCATCTTAAAACACTCGGCAGCTAAACTTTTGTACATTTTAGCTGTTTAGTTAGCTTTAGATTTTAGCTAAGGTTTTTATGCTGGCTTTTAATTAAAGTTTTGGTAATCATAACTTTAAGCTACTGTGCTAAATTTAGGCTGTAGCTATAACTACTATTTTATTGGCTTAAGCTTAAATAATTGAATACACTTTTTCTAATATTAGCTAAAATCCAGTAAAACAATGGTCAAATAGCTAAAAGCTAAGATTTTGCCCTTTTTAGCTTTAGGCTACAGTGTTTTTAATCCTAACTTTAAGCTACTTAAGCTAACCTTAGATTTTAGCTAAGGTTTTTCTGTTGGCTTTTAAGTATTATTTTGTTAATCATAGCTTTAAGCTACTGTGCTAAATTTAGGCTGAAGCTGTTAATGTTTTACTGTCTTTAAATTGTAGCTACTTTTGTAATATATTTGATCAATTACTTAATTATTATTAGCTAAAATCTAAAACTAGTGAAACAGTAGTCAAATAGCTAAATGCTAAGATTTTGCTGCCTTTAGCTTTTGGCTACAGTTGAGCTAATTTTTGCTTTTAACTACAGATTTTTATAATTTTAGTTGAAATGTTTCATTTGAATTGTTTAAGCAAAAAGCAGCCAAACAGATTTGAACCTAAATTAAATTATATTAAATTAAATTGAATTAAACTGAGCTTGGAATAATTTAATGTCAAAAAAATATAAAATGGTCTCAGCAGCAAAAAGTTCTGCAGGAATTTAGAAAAAAAATTGCTGCAGAAACGATCAAATGAGACTGAAAATGTCCAAAAATCAGAATAAAATCAAGGATTTTAGGAGGAAACCGTGAATCAAATCCACAAATAAAGCAGACCAAAGGTCACAGTTAACCTTCATCTGCCTGAACGTCTGATTAAAACTCAGCTGTTACTCTTTATAATCTGGATTTGGATGAAGAAATCTGAACTCACGTTGTTGCAGTAGAAGGTGTAGAAAACTCCGGGGACGTAGCAGCCCAGGATGCCGATGGAGACGCCGGCGTAATCCAGCGCCATCCAGCGGCGGCTGGTTTTCTCTGAGCGGTGGCAGCAGAACAGGTGGTAACCCACAGAGCAGAGCATACAGAGCTGAGGAGCAGAACCAACAGAACCAAACACCATCAGGAACTAAAGCCACACTCTGCTGGGTTTGCTTTATAAAATAAAAACTTCAGATTTTCACTCAAAGCTTCAACAGGAAGCAGCTTCTCAGGCTCAGAGTCTTCCTCACCGTGAAGCTCGGGGAACCGTACCTGGAGGCAGAAGAGTCCGACGGAGTAGATGACGTAATCCTCTCTGGAGGCGCCGACGGCCGGCAGCACCGACGCCATGTTGTACACGCCGAGACAGAAGAAGAGCAGGAAGCCCAACAGATGGCTCCAGATATTCACCGTCTCATTGGACAGGATGAAGAGGCTGCACAGAAAAAAAATACATTTATACTTTACAAAAACTGCAGCTCTGTGTCTAAAGGTGCATTTTACTGCTTCACTGCAGTCAAAATAGCATTTTCTAAATAAAAAAAATGCAACATGATTTCTAAAAGTTAAGATGATATAGAACTTGTAAACAAACAGGAAGCTCGTCACCTTTTAATGCAGAGTCTGGAGGGCAGGTAGGCCCGGTACCCGTCTGTGATGTACGGATTGTCCCTGATGAAAACAGGGATCTGTTCATACGTGTACAGCCGGATCCCTCGGGGCACCAGAACCGGCCAGTACTGGTAACCTCCCAGCTCGATGTAGTGCGTGGTCTGAGCGTTCTTCTGGGGTTTCTGGGATATGTCCAAGTCCGCTTTACTGGGACCTGAAGCTGAACCCAAACAAATTAAAATAAAACTGTACGTTAAATTTTATGACTCATTAATAAACCTTTAATTTTGTGTCCCTGTTAAATATGCTTTTCAAGGTGATTTAAATTCATTTTGTCTTTTTCAAACTCACTGTCTTCGGTTTCAAAAATGTAACTATCATTTCTATAATGTCTGTTTTAGTTGTTTTATATTTTTATTGTGCTCTAAAAATGCATTTTTAATGCTTCTTGATTAAATAACTCATTCTGCAGTCTATAGCTTCTAACAAATACAAACTTATACACTCCTTATAGCTTCTATAATCCTTTGAGTTAAAAGAACAAACAATAACACGATAATAATTTCAAATACGACAAACTAAGATGTAAACTAACTAACAGGTCATAGTTAAATGTCCTCCACCGACTAATCTTCCACCTAATCTCATAATTAAATTGTCTCCAGCTCACCTGCATTGCGCTGCTTGTTACTAAAAATGTCAGTCGAGTTTAAAAATCGTTAAATACACACCGGTATGATTTAATATTTGATGTTAACAGTGACAGAGTAAATAAATATCGCAGCTAATTACGTACGTGAACAGTTTTCACCGAATATTTTAAAAACACAAACTTGTTCACTTATTTTCTATAAGCCGAATACATCTTAAACATAAACTGATCAATAATCAATTACATTTTTAACTGGCTTTTTAACATTTAAACGTATTTTGACCAAAGCAATTTTAAACGAGTTGAATATTCAAAGCAGTTTCGGCTTCTTGATGCTAAGTACAGAACAGGCTAGTTAGCATGTAGCTTTGTTTACAGCTAATAAATAAAACAAACTCACCCTTTAACTTCGTGTATGAGTAGTTTGAGCCATTTTGAGGCTTAAAATACGCGCTACGCATTGTGTTAACATTAACTTGAAGGAAAATGCAGAATTTGGTTTTACGTTTCAGCTTCGACTGTCATTTTCCGAGACGTGATCAATCAGGACCCCAAGGCTGCCCAAACACTGCCTGAGTAATAAATAAATAGAATCCATCATAGAGAATGCACGCATAATTACAAAGTTTTAAGCAATGCGCATAAAATAAAAAAATATATATAAACGAAAGACTATTCTATTATTCATAGCAGGAACAATGGGAATAACAATGGGAATATTTTACTGTAAGTTTTCAATAATAACCGACCTGTTTAGAGTAAGTATACATTTAGTTTGTTGCAGTACAGTAGTTTTGAGTATTTATAATTTTACCAATTATTTTTATTAGCTACTTTTCAATTCAATTAAGTTTATTTATATAGCACCAAGTCACAACATATGTTGTCTCAGGAGGACACTGTACATGAAAAAAAGAACAAACTAAAGAAGCAGCTGCCAGTGTTGAAACACTTCGCCACAGTCTCCTATCCTGAGCAAACAGTGGACAGTTTTACTTTTATTTTGTTACATTTTAAAGCTAAAAATCATAGTTTTACTACTTTACTTTAAAATTTAACACCTATTTACTAATTACAAAATTAAATATGTTTGAACTTATCATGAAAGAAGATGTTTCTGCTCTAAAAAACATGAAGTGTTGAATTTACTCAGCAATGTCATGTCAGCTGACTCCACTGAGCCTAGAAGAGTAAAATGAGCAAAGAATATAATTATATTGTTCAATTTCCTCAACCTGGTTTAGTGGAACCAGTTTATTTTTTAGAGAGTGTGTAAAAGTACTTTTTGTGAACAGTTTTATGACTTTTGAGTAGTTTTCTCATCAGTGAAATTTAGTTTTACCAAAATCTGTGCATATAATTTTACTTTATTTTTTTCAAGTACTTTATAAAGCTCTGATAGCTGATAGATTACATGTTTTGCAAAAACAAAAGTTTTAGAATAAGACTTAATAATTCCAAATTTCAACTAGTCCAAACCTTGAGTTTTTGAAAAATATATATTTTTTCTCAAATTAGAATTCACTCATATTCAATTAAAGTGTAAAAAAAAAACAGAAAAAGTAATTTATGAAAATGTATCTAATTTTACTGGCTTAATAGTTCACCCTAATAGGTGTCCATTTACACCAATCCACAAATCCTTAAAAAAATGTAAAAATGGTTTTAAATCTAAAGCTAACCTTGATCTATCAATTCATTTCTGGGTATTTTATTAAAGTCCAGCCAGTGGCTCATTAGATATTTTGCTAACAGAGTTACGACCATCAGCATTCATAAAGACAGAGATGACTCCAGACTTTTGAACAGAATAGTTGATGTTAACTGTGGATTTCAGCCTCCTGACGCTCTGAGCGCTCGTCTCCCTGCAGACCTCTCAGGTGTGAGATGTTGGTGGATCCCCTCAGGAGGAAATCTCACCCCCCCGCTCCCCCCTCCTCTGTTTACACCCCCGTCTTTAATTGCCTCATTTTCGAGTGGAAGTGTCTTCTTCATTATCACTTCTAATGCACCTCTCAGCACATCCTGTTTGGCACCGTGTCAGAGATGGAAGGAGCTCCGACTCCACGCAAACGTTCCTCTCATCACTCCTGTTGCCTTGAAGCAGCTTTAATACACACCTGCTTTTAAACGTGCAGCAGCATCATATATATATTAAAAGGAGTGGACCGGAGCAGATTTGTGTTTCTTGATGACCCTGACAGTCCCAAAGGACACTGGTAGCCTGGAGGGCTTGTCTGGCTCCATTTAAACCAGTTTAACGTTGCCTCGTTTGGAAAGGGACAGAGTTTTATGGAACAGGATGACGAGCAGCTGAAATCAGGAACATTGTTTTGTTTTGAACAACGGTCATGGCTACAGGCTGACATTTAGGCTTCAAAACAGCAAACCAGTTAGCAGTCCTTAAAGGAATACATCTCTTTAATTTGACAGGTTTGCTGTTTGTCTTTGAAGCAGAATCTGCGTTAAAAACTCAGCTACAACACCAAATTTTAACCCGATATCTGTCAAATTGACTGATTTGTAGCCATTTTTACACAAGCTAAGCTGGAGATGTTCATCTACAAAATGCTTTCTGTAAAGGCCCTGTCACACTAGACAACTTATGACACATTTTTTATGTCTAAATTGCTAATAAAATTAGTATATTTGATCAATTTGTTAGAATTACAATATGTACACGCCAAAAAGAAGCTTCTTGATGATTTTTTCAATTCCAGCTTCAACGTAGACCTGTAGAAATGTTCATAAGTTGTCAAGTGTGACCACTAACCACTAAGATGGCTGTCAGTATTTAGTTGAAATATTGTTAAATGTTATTTTATTTATTTTAATGCTTGGCTCTTTTAATGCTCTTTAGCTGCTAACGATGCTACACAGAATGCCAAAGAGGGGATTATTCTTATTCATTTTTGGATAAAAAGGCATGAAAATCAAAGTTTTACACATTTTCAGTGGACTTAAAATCAGCGGAATCTAATTTAATGGGCGCTAATCGGTCCGAAAACGGGTTCAAACGTCAAAAAGTGAACGCGCTAAATGTGAAGCAATTTAGCAGATTTAAAAGGCCCACCAAAGTGTTTTAATAACATTTGTCCAGTGGTCCACAACATTTTGCTAACAGGGTTGGCTTCATCAATTAGACAGAGAGAGATTTTAGCTGATTAAGCCTCTCAGCTACTACCACATCAAATTTTAACCTAATATCTGTCAAATTTGCTGATTTGTAGCCATTTTTACAAAAGCTAAGATGGAAATGTTAATCCTATAAATGCTTTCTGTAAGTGTCAACATTGATGGACACAGCTAACCAAGAAGTTAGCTTCACTAACCGCTAAACACAAATTTTAGATCAGGTAACGCTAAACCGATAAAAAAAATAAGTGGAAGCTAATGCTGACCACTAAGACGGCTGTCAGTAATCAGTTGAAATATTGTTGAATGTTATTTTATTTCTTTTTGATGCATTTAGTTTGCAGTTTAGCTGCTAACGATGCTCTGCTTGTAAGAGGGGATTATTTTTATTTAATTTTGGATAAAAGGCATAAAAATCTAAGTTTTACACTTTTTTTAGTAGACCTAAAATTAGCGGAACCTAATTTAGTGGGCGCTAATTGGTCCGAAATCTGTTTCCAAAGTTAAAAAGCAAATCCGCTAAATGTCAAGCTAGCAGAGTTTTAATAATATTCGTCTAGTGGTCCATAATATTTTGCTAACAGACAGGAATTATTTAGTTATCAGAGAGAGATATTTTAGCTGATTATTTGTCAAAATGAGTTATTGCTGTTTTTGTGTTTGCTAAGATCATCTAGCTGCAGCAGCCATCTTGAATCAAATTAACTAGTTGTAGATGAACGATGATTACTTCCTGAAAGTTTATATTAAATCCATCCAGTGGTTCATGATATTTTGCTAACACAGATTGTTAACTCCTTCATCTAGCCCTTAGAGTGAAAGTTGGAGATCAGGCTCAGCTACTACCACACCAAAGTGTAGCTGAATATCCATCAAACTGACGGAGTAACTGCTGTTTTTTGTTTGCTAAGCTCTGTTAGCTGTGGCGGCCATCTTGGATCAAGCTGACTCAGCTGTAAATGAAGGATAATTACTTCCTGAGACATTGTTTTAATTACATCCAGTGGTTTGTGAGATATTTTACTAACAGCCTCTCTTTTCTTGGGGCGAACGTGTTACTCAGAGCTTTCAGGCGTGGCAGGATTCCGGCGCCAGCCCCGCCTGCAGTGTCGGGACGAGACAGGCCGTTTGTGAGGCTGACGCGGCCTCGCGGCGGCCGGCTGGTCTCTTTGGCTTTATTTATAGTCGGCGCCACGAGACATCTGCTGGAGACGAGACTCTGTCCTCTGTGTCCACACAGCACTGCACAGAGGGAGGATGTCAACGCTGTTCTGTTTTTTTCTGAAGGGGAAAGTGTTTGTGAGGACCAGGGACAGAGGAGGGAGACGGCGTCCTCCAACAGGACGGGTGTCCCCTTCCATCGCCGTCTCCCTCCTCTGATTAACACGACCGGAAGACAGAGGGAGGCTTCACAGTTTGTTGCGTCCAGCGTGTTAGCCGATGTTTACAGGATCTGAGAGCTGTTGTTTGTTTGGTGTCTTCAGTCTGGTCGTCTCGTCACTATTTTAGGACACTGACACCCCCCAACCCCCCGGTGTCACACGGAGTTTCTCTCCCGTCGTCCTCACATCGAGCGAGCTGCGGGTCTTGACACAAAGCACCGGGGACAGCTCAGTGCTCGTCCTGCAGAGTGCTGTGTGGCGGGGGGAAGAGGAAGAGGAGGAGGAGTGTGAAAACCTTCAGCTGATGTGTTCCTGAAAAGAACCGGACAAAACATGAAGGTTCAGAGCTGAGGAACCCCCAGAGTCCTCCATGAGGTCTGTTAGCAAAATATCTCATGAAGCTCCAGACAGATTTAATGAACTTAATCATTATTAGTTTGTCCAAAACTCTGATCGGCTCATGAGTTTGATTCAAAATGGCCGCCACAGCTATGTAGTTATTCCACCATTCTTAGCGACGACACACTGAGATTAATTAAATTTATTAAAATAAATACATTTATCCAAACCAACCAGTTTCAAACCTTTGAAGAATGACAGATAAAAGTTACACATCCAACAGTTAAACCCTTCAGTTGACGTCTATAGTAGAACTGAACTGCTTTGGTCTGAATTCCTGATTAATGTAGCTCCACAAGCCCCTGTTCTGAGGTGCACCTGAGGGCAACTCGTTTTAGTGCTGTCTCTTTAAATGCAAATTAAGCACTTATTAAGACCATTGTCCAATCCACACTGTTCGGCCATTTTTGTTGTTTGATAGCAGATATATATTTATCCATCCCTCCATTTATCCATCCATCCATCCAACTGCCCAACCATCCATCCATTCATCCAACCAACCAACCATCCATCCATCCATTCATCCATCCAACTGTCCAACCATCCATCTATTCATCCAACCAACCAACCAACAGTCCATCCATCCAATCATCCATCCATCAATTCATCCATCCAACTGTCCAACCATCAATCCATTCATCCATCCATCCCTCCAACTGCCCGCCCAACCATCCATCCATTTATCCATCCATCCATTCATCCGACTGCCCAACCATCCATCCATCCAACCAACCAACCATCCATTCATCCAACCAACCATCCATCCATTCATCCAACCAACCAACCATTCATTCAGCCAACCAACCAACCATCCATCCATCTATTCATCCAACCAACCATCCATCTATTCATCCAACCAAACATCCATCCAATCATCCATCCATCCAACTGTCCATCCATCCATCCAACTGTCCAACCATCCATCTATTCATCCAACCAACCGTCCATCCATCCAATCATCCATCCATCCAACCAACCAACCATCATCCATCCATCCATCCATCCATCAATTCATCCATCCAACTGTCCAACCATCCATCCAACCAACTATCCAATCATTTATCCATCCATCCAACTGTCCAATTATCCATCCATTAGTCCATTCATCCAACCATCTGTCTATCCATCCATCCACCCAGCCACCCATCCATCCGTCCGTCCGTCCGTCCATCCATCCATCAGGTTAACCTTTGTAAACACATCAGTTACATCTTCGCCCACCTTTCACATGGACCAGCTAAAGAAAGTAAACCTACGAGCCGAGCCAACACAGCCGAACCTTTAAAGCCTTTTTGAGTCTTAACGCCGGTCCTTTCAAACATCTGGCCAGCTGAGCTCTTTTCAGGAACAAATGACATTTCAGCTTTTATTTTGTTTGTTTTTAGAAAACTTTCATCTGTGCAACAATATTGAAAAGTATTAATCTTAATCTGCAGGCTTTCTTGTCCCTTTTTTATTCTCAGAAGATACATCTGGTTCTATGACTTTATAATTCCCAACAGGATTCAGAAGAAAAGCCAAAACAATTTTATTTTTACAACAGTAGGTGGATTAAGGAGCGGAGCGCGGCGGCTGTTTTAGGACACTTTAGCTGCTGTTGGGAATGAGATTAAAGCCCTCAAACACCAAAAAGCTGCACTTTTTTGCAGCTGGACCAAACTTCCTGGTAATCCTTAATGGATCAGAACCTGAAAGCTCCTCCTCATCACTCAGACAAACGAAGCTTAATGACACAAAGAAGAACTGTCCAAAATAAGCCCTTTAATCTAAAACTGACTGAAGGTCGGACCTCCATATGGGCCAGAGTTATCCTCTTTCTGCAGCGCGACATGAAACACAGATTAGTTTCCACGAGTTCTGCAAAGAAGATTTAGATTTTCAAAGTGCTGCAGTTTTTAACCTGAAGAGGCTTTTTGTGATTGAAACGTGTTCGGATCAGATGAGCTGGATGTTTGTTCAGAGAAATCATGTTTTCTGCTCTGCAGAGGAGGAAATTATATATTTATTACATTAAAACAAAGACTGGCAGCAAAACGTTGTGACACAAATTATTTTTATTATTTATAAATATTAATTTAGAGTTAAAACAGTTCAGCTTGTTTTACTTTGTGACTAAAAGACCTGTTTAAATTTAGTTTTTGATCCAGTTTATAAACATTTATTTATAATGGATCCATCCATCCATCCATCCATCCATCCATCCATCCATCCATCCATCCAACCAGTCATCATCCATCATCCAACCATCTATTCATCATCCAACCAGCCATCATCCATCATCCAACCAGTCATCATCCAACCAGTCATCATCCATCATCCAACCATCATCTAACATCAGTCCATCATCCAACCATCCATCATCCAACCAGCCATCATCCATCATCCAACCATCATCTAACATCCATCCATCATCCAACCATCCATCCATCCATCATCCATCATCCAACCATCCATCATCCATCATCCAACCAGTCATCATCCATCCATCCATTCATCATCCAACCAGCCATCATCCATCATCCAACCATCATCTAACATCCATCCATCATCCAACCAACCATCCATCCATTCATCATTCGACCAGCCATCATCCAACCAACCATCATCCAACCATTTAACCATCCATCCATCCATTATCCAACCAACCATCCATCCATTCATAATCCAACCAACCATCATCCAACCAACCATCATCATCCATCCATCATACAAACAACCATCATCCAACCAATCATCATCCATCATCCAACCAACTATCATCCATCCATCATCCAACCATCCATCCATCCATCCATCATCCAACCATCCATTCATCCATCATCCATCCATCCATCATCCAACCAGCAATCATCCAACCAACCATCCATCTATCATCCAACCATCATCTAACATCCATCCATCATCCAACCAACCATCCATCCATTCATCATCCAACCAACCATCATCCATCCATCCATTCATCATCCAACCAGCCATCATCCATTCATCATCCATCCAACCAGCCATCATCCAACCCACCATCATCCATCCATCCATCATCCAACCATTTAAGCATCCATCATCCAACCATCCATCCAACATCCAACCATCATTCATCATCCAAACCAGCCATCATCCAACCAACCATCATCCTACCACATCCATCCATCATCCAACCATTTAACCAACTACCATTCAACCAACTATCATCCATCATTCATTCATCCATCATCCAACCAACCATCCTCCATCCATCATCCTACCATCCATTCATTTATTCATCCTTCTAACTGTCCATCCATCCATCATCCAACCCTAACCCAACCATCATCCATTTATTCATCCATTTAACCATCCATCCATCCGTCCAACTATATATCCATCTATCCATTCATTTATTCATCTGTCCATCTATTTTACCAATAAACTAACAACCAACCATCCATCTATCCATCCATCCATCCATCCAGTTAGGTGTTTTTAAACCCTAAACCATTTTATTTTTGCTTCTGTTTTATAAAATTTTCCTAAATGTTGAAAAATAAAGTTTTATTTATCTAATTAATGAGGAACAAAAAATGTATTTACTCCAGATCATCCATCCATCCATCCATCCATTTTCTGTACACAAATCAATCTGACCAAAATTGAATTGAATTTAAGAATTTAAAATTAGATCTAAACAAATAAAATTTGAATTTTATTTGTCCTTTAAAAAAATGGATATAAAAACCTGTCCTGCATGTTGAGTTAACTGTCTGTTGTTTTAATAAACACAATTTCTTCACATTTTAAACAAACAACTCTCTGAATCAGCTGGTTTTGGTCATTTTGCTGAGCATTAAGATCAGCTGCAGTTTTGTTGTCATCCTGTGGAGGTCAGTCTGTACCTGCTGTGGACCTCAGCAGAACCCCCTGACCCACAGAAGACGGGCCTTTTAAACACCAAACTGCTTTATCTGATCACTCTCCCCAGCAGCAACAGTTCTGCTGCGCTTTTTCATCCAAACATATCCATTATTCTTATTATATATATGACACATTACGACAGAAAACAAGTGTTTTATTCAAACATGTAAGTATTATGTTTTGTGCATCTAAATATTTAAGTGAAATTCTGATTATTTTGTTGTCTGAAATTTGCAGATTTAAAAATAATTGTGCAAAAATCTCTTGCATTTATTGTTTTTTCTACATCAGAGGAATTTGTTTTCTTCACTTTAAAGTGTCTGTAATATTTACATTTATTTTTTAAATTTGTGAACCATATTTTAAATGTCCGGACTCCGGCTCTGGGAGCAGAAATGTCCGATTCTCAGGCAGTAAATCACAAACTGAAGCCAGTTGCTGTTCGCTGCTGCGTCTCTGCATGATGACAACAGAGCCGTGAATCTGAGAGGAAACCTTTCTCTTCACAGGCTGCAGGTGGCGCTACGGCAGCTCGCAGGAGACAAACCCACTCCTGCATCAGCCACACTGACAAATAACAATCAGAAGCTTCTTTCAGCTGGAAGGACTGATGAGGAGTTGAAGATTTAAATGTAATAATTGAAGGAATGTTTGAAGGAATCAAAGACTGCGACGTCCAGATAATAAAAACTTGATGAATTTGGACTGAAGCAGTTTGAGACGCTCAAAGCTTTCTTTAAGTGCAGCTCTGAGGTTATTGTCTGCAGTCCTGGATTTAAGACGGATGCTGCCCGATCCCATCAACATAACGGGTTTCATGTCTGCTGGCGATGAAGGCGAGGAGGAGGTGGTGGGAGGGGGGGTCTCTGCAGCTGATTTCTTTTGTTTTTCCTCTAATTTCTGCAGACGTCTCAGATCTGAGGGTCTACAGCGGAGGACCACTTAAATCAAATTTAAAAATAAAACCTGAGAAGTTTTCGTTTCATAAACTGATCCGAGGCAGAGAAAGAAAATGTGCTTCATAAAAAGCATATTTGAGATTATAATTACCTAAACTTTCCTGCTCATTTAGCATTTAGTGATTAGTTAGAATGATAAAATATCTAAAACTATAAACTTTATGTACTTTCATAATGAATAAACTAAAATAAAAATCTGACACCGTGTCAAAGGCCGAAGAAAGCTTTTAAAACCAAAAATAAGAGGCCTAATCTGATGTAATCTACTAATTATTATTAGCATTTCTTATCAGGTGTAGAAGGAGGTGAAGACAAAAATCGTGCCAAAAAAAATCCTAAATTGAAAAACCCTTATAAAACGCAGCAGCAATCAGGTAGTGGTATCATAATCTGGACCTTTTTTTTTCATCAGCAACAGATTTAAAGAGTCCAGAAGTACAGATGTAACTGGGAGGCTGGAAGAAAATGTTCATAAAAAAACAATCAAATCTTGGTTTTTAGATATTAACCTAAAATATAATTTGGTGTCTTTAAGGGGAGTGTTGTCTTAGGACAAGTGTAAACACTACATTTCAGTGGTGGTGAAACACGGTGATGGTTGAATCATCATTTGAGCTTTTTGCCAACATCTCACAGCTGAGGAGCAACAGATTAAACAACAATTAGAACAGCTGGATCAATCAAAATAACATGCAGAACCTGTAAACTGGACTATTTTGGACCTCAAACAAAAAAAGATGGACTGACTTCTCCAGCAGAAAGATGATGGACGAATAAAAAGATGATTTGATGAACGAACAACTGAACAGATGGACAGACAAATGGTTTGAATGGCTGGACGGATGGATGGATGGAAGGACAGTTGAATAGATGGACAAACAGACAGAGACGGACAGAAGAACAGACAAATGAATGAATGGATGACTGTGGACAGACAGATGGATGGATGGATGGTTGGACCGATGGATGGCTTTTTGGTTGGACGGTTTATGAATGGATAGATGTTTGGTTAAAAGGCTGGCTGAATGGATGGATAGACAGATAGTTGGATGGACGAATAAATGGATGAATAGATGAATGAGTAAGTAGATGGATGATTGGAAAGATGGATGAATGAATGGATGGATGGTTGGATGAATGGTTGGATGGATGAATGGTTTAGATGTATGGATGAATGAATGGTTGGATGTATGTATGTATGGTTGGATGAATAGTTGGATGAATGGTTGGATGTATGGATGGTTGGATGAATTGTTGGATGTATGGATGAGTGGTTGGATGGACGGATGGTTGGATGGACAGATGAATGGTTGGATGGACAATTGAATAGTTGGATGGGCGGATGAATAGTTGGATGTATGGATGAATGAATGGTTGGATGTATAGTTGGATGAATGGTTGGATGGACAGATGAATGGTTGAATGGACGAATAAATGGTTGGATGGGCGGATGAATGGTTGGTTGAATGGACGAATGAACGGTTGGATGGGCGGATGAATGGTTGGATGTATGGATGAATGAATGGTTGGATGGGCAGATGAATGAATCGTTGGATGGACGGATGAATGGATGAATGAATGGTTGGATGGATGGGTGAATGGTTGGATCTTTTGTTGGATGAATGGTTGGATGGATGGATGAATGGTTGGATGGACAGATGAATGGTTGGATCTTTTGTTGGATGAATGGTTGGATGGACAGATGAATGGTTGAATGGACGGATGAATGGTTGGATCTTTTGTTGGATCAATGGTTGGATGGACAGATCAATGGTTGGATGAATGTTGGATGGTAATAAGCTGATAAGCAGATGAAAATAACTCTTTAATGAAAAGCTTTAAAACTGATTTGTTCTCGTCTCAAATAAAAATGTAAATATTGTTTCAGAACTGATTTAACGTTGGAACCATTTTAAAATCCTTCATCTCATCCTCGCAGTGAGGCTCACCTGGAGGTGGGGGGGGGGGGGGGGAGCAGGGGGGCGTCTCAAGGTCAGCACCAGAGCGGCGAATTGGGGCGGAAGCAAACTAATGAGTTTTTGCGTTTCTCTTCCTGCCCTGGACTGGTGGCATCACCTCGCCGTCCTGTCAATCACCCACCCCCGCCCCCGCCCCCTGCCGCCATCTTTACTCCCTCCCCTCCCACCTTCACCGCAACCAGAGTGGGTGGGGGAGAAAAAACTGTTTATTCCTGAACAGGCTTCTTAATCTATTTGGACTGGGCATAATGGGACATTTGCATGGCGAGCACAGCGAGGTGTCAGCGATAACCACAGGGTTGTGACATCCCCCCCAAAATATGCTGAGCTTTCGCTAACCTCTCATCAAACACGCTGATCTTTATGGACTGTATCATATTGTGCCGTAATGTGCTTTATTGTCCACAGAATAAGCTTTTCTTAAAGGTAATTGGAAAGCGGGAAATGGCCGCTATCGGCGGACTTTTTAAATACATTATTTCTGAAATGTGGCTTGTGTAATGACCCTGTCGGTGTAAAACGTGAGATTTATCTTGGCAGCAGAAATTGATCTATTTCACCTTTGTCTAATGGAAATTTTTATCAAGGATTATCTGTTTATGTAAATGAGAGTGGTCCCTGGAATGGAGGGGATAAAAGGGAGTCTGGAGGGGGGTAGGGGGGTGGGAGCAGTTAATCTGGGCCTCTTGACGTGTCAGTCTGGACAATATGCAGAATCTCTGAGGGGGTTGAGTGTCTGACAAACCTCTACAGAAAATAAAACTGCAGGGGGGTCAGGACCCGGGAGGGCTGATGTTTGAACTCCTTCATGGAAAACACGACATCGTTCTCCAAAAACACACCAACAAACTGATCCAACAAGGATTTTAAAGGGATCTCAGACTACTTTCACATTAAAGTTATTTCTCTTCTACTAAAAACACTTAATTACTTTTAAAAATGGTACGTTCATTTCATTTTTTACTGATACAGTGCATTCTGTGGATAATGATGATGAAGATGATCATGGGTTTGCTGGTGAGACTAAAGTAGAGTCAAGGCCAAAAAGCTGCAATTTGTGACAAAGTTACATTTTGTATTAGTTTCTGCAAAATATATGGGTTGAAACAAACAAATATCATCAACATAATGTTTAGTAAATCAGTCAAGGAGCTAAAACTACATTTATTAGCTCCTTAGCTAATCCCATAAACATTTTAGATTGAGAGCTAATGCTACACTTGTTAGCTCTGGAGATAATGCAATATACTGGATTAGGAGTCAACATTATTTTAATAATTCAAGAGAGAATGCTATTCTTATGCCATAAATACATTAGATTGGGAGCAAAGCTATTAGCTCTGGAGCTACACTATATGTACTGGCACTAGAGCTAGCACCATACATATTAGCGCCAAAGCTAATGCCGTATAAAGAGATATGTATGCATTTGCTCAGGAGCTAATGTTATTTTATTAGGTCTGGAACTAACAATATACTTATATATTGCAATATATATTAGCTTGGTAGGTAAACTATATTTATTAGAGCTGGAGCTCAGCTAGCACCATATATACTAGCTTGAGCGGTAACACTAAATATTGCAATGTATTTACTTGGGAGCTAATGTTATATTTATTAGGTCTGGAGCTAACTTCACATTAGCTCTGGAGATAACAAAAAACTTATTAGATTTGGAGCTAACGCCATATGTCATAATATATACATTAGCTAGTACATAACACTGTATTTATTAGCGCTGGAATTAACAATATACTTATATATTGCAATTTATATATTAGCATGGTAGGTACACTATATTAGCGCCCAAGCTCAGCTAGCCTGAGAGTTAACACTATATACTGCTAT
>JAUBOC010000001.1:25795729-25808509 GCA_032275365.1 Anablepsoides cearensis
CCCCCCCCCCCCCCCCCCCCCCCCCCCCCCCCCCCCCCCCCCCCCCCCCCTGGATGGCGGTCATTATCAAATTTACAACCAGTCACACGGACATCTGCCCTACTTTTCCTCGGTTAATGTAAAAAGAAGTAATCTGGTTAAGAGAGCACAGGCGCGGCTCGTAAATCGGCGGCGCTTTCTCTCCGCTGCAGTTAAAGCTGTCACTTCGTTTGTGGGGGGGTGGGGGTGGGGGGAGAGGCTGAATGGAGCTGTCAGCTGGCTACTTGTTAGGGCTAACAAGGCCGTCCACTGATAGGACTAATGAGGCCCAGGGCTCGATGCTGCCGCCGCTCTGCTGCGAGAGCCTCAAAACAGCCACCATGACCACAAATCACTGCTCAGTTTTACATTTTACTAAAAAAAATTAAAGAAAATTACAAATCTTAGAACAAAACAAATAAAATCATAAAATTTAACTTGGATATATTTCAATGTATTTTGAAATTATTTGTATTTGACGTAAGGTTGATGGGATAAAACAGGAAGTAAATGATAAAGAGGCGGGGTTAAATACGTGCTGATTTGTCACATTTAAACATAATTCTCCTAATTTTATTTGTCCAAATCACTGCAAAGCAATCATTTGTGACCAATCACATCAAAATGAGGATCAAGTCTAAAAGTGGTGCATGGACAAACAGGAAAATAGTGTTTTGATTAAAACAAAAATTGCATTTTGTCAAAATATAATGACTAAAAGGCTTATCAATGTATCATTTGAATGAACTGTCTGAAATGTAATCATAAAACAAAATTTGAAGCACTTTTTAGAGCAGTAGCAACAACAAAAAAAAAATGTTGAGAAAAAAACGCCTTAAAATTTAGATTTTCCCTGTGAGCTAGCAAAGATTTTGTTTCTTTTCAGCTGGGAAATCTCAATATTCAGATAAAATTTGAAATGACTTCAACAACTGCTCATCAAAATTACATAAAATTAGGATTCAGAGCAAATATTTATGTATTATCATAACCAACAAGACAAATTAAGCCATATATATAGATTTACTTATGATATCAAAATGATCCAGGTATCAAAATGTAGCTTTTAAAGCAGGAATCTGAAAATGTAATCAGGTCATTTTGACCTAATTTGGATATGATGGATAACATTTTAGCTTTTGTTCTTCAAAAATTCTTTAAATATCATTTTCTTCTTGCAAAACACAAATAAAAAAGTAAATAGTTTGTGTTGCAGTCACGCACTCTTGTTGCACTGAAATAAATGAACTTTTTCATTATTTTATGAGTAAATCAAAGAAAAATTGAGATGTTTGCACGAAACGCGACAAATAAAAAGCATAGCGAAGTTTCTCGTTGTTTAAAAACTGAAATAAAACTGGAGCTGCTCTCTTCTATCGCTTCATTATTCGTGACGCTTTGGTTTAATTCCAGTTACTGCTGTTAATTAGGAAATCTCATGCTCTCTGATCTGCAGGTTTGTTTTAATCTGATATTGTTTGCCAGGTTGTTTAGCTCTGATTAAAGCTTTTATTTGCGTGAACCCAAGTTGTTTGATAAACATCCTGACTGACGTGGACTCCCCGATGATCTGAGCTGCGTTTTAATCTGCATTAACGTCGCCGTCGATCCTCTCCTTTAAGCGCACATTAGACCCGTTCCGTCCCGTCAGACACGTAGGCACCAAAATATTCTTTTTAGCAGCTGTGGGAAGAGCAGAAGCAGCCTTCTGCGGCGCCGGAAAACAAAACCCTGCAAGGATGTGTCACGTTCTCGCTCTTATAGGGCTTTTTGTTCAACACAGAAACAATACATTTGACGGCTTTTATTAGTTTCCAGAAAGATGTTCTCACCATATTCACCGTGGCATTGTGATGCAAGAAGACAAAAAGGAGCAAATGTGCGAAAAGATGAGTACGTGTGCATCTGTTTGTCTCCTTTTTTTTTCTTTAATTTTCAAGCCGCCGAGCAAATGTTTGCTCTGCTTTACATACTGAGATCAAGACGCAGAATATGCAAAGAAAGAAGCTGCTAAAAACATCCTTTACCTCGAAGAGGAAACAGCCTGCTGAGGGAACTTTTCTGTTTAACATGTGTCAGATCACTCATTTTAGCTGCTTTTTGTTGCTTATGTTTACAAAAACCTGAAAAAAGTTTCAGTGGAAGCAGCCATTTTCTCTCTCTCTCTCTCTCTGTGTTTTGGAATATTTCCATGTGACCAGCTTGTCCAGTACATACTGATCCACCAGTGCAGCCAATAAGTCCGCCAGTTTACAGCTAAAGCCGTCATATGGAGTCCAACAGTTAAATCTGATTCAGTGCAGTGGATGAGTTTGATCTGATCTACTGTTGGTGTTATTGTTATTTCTCAGGCTGTTTGTGTCCCCATGACTGGGACCAATTTCTAAATATTCAAACACCAAGTTTGTCCTCGGTACGGTCTTTGTTGCCGTCAGTTCCTGATTTTCAAGAACGTGTCCAAATAAAGGCGTTGTTCAGATAAATTGTGAGATTTTCCAATAAATAGTCAATTAGATCCAATCTAATAATGTAAGACTCTCTAAATCATCAGTTTGCTTTTAAACAGTTAGCATATTAATTAACTAGGGCTGCAACGATACAGAAAACTCACGGTTCGATTTGATACCTTAGTGTCACACTTCCATATTCTTTAATACAGAAAAAGATAAATGTCCGTGCCCTTCTTTACGGCGCCCGTGAGGGAACAAGGGGGGATTTCTTTCCTTTGCGTTCCCTCACAATATTGTTTTGTATGAACTGAATTAAATCAGACCTTTATTTTGAAATATCCAGTTACCAAGACAGGATGTGTCGCCACAAGTTTGGGAAGTTGATGTTGATATCCCCTCGTGGGCTCCGAACTTCTTAACTTGTAATTTATTGAATTTAATGAACATTTGTTTAAACTCAAAAGTCCCGTTTTTAAATGAAATGTTGCTGAAACAGCAAGTTTCTCAGTGGATCTGTGCTCCACGATGCAGCCTAGGTGGAGTAGTCGAACACAGATTCCCTGATCCTAAACGCAGAGCATCTTCAGAGGACAAGCCAAATAAATAAATAATTCAAATCTGTATTGATCCATACATAGTGTGTATTGAATGATTCCATACAGATACATGGATTGTTTGCACTCCTATAATTAGCTCTGAATGAAAGGATGCGCCGAGAGAAGCATGAAATCCTGAACGTTGGGTTTTGTTTGGAGCTTTTATTTGGAAAGGGGTGGATAAATTCTTTAATTAGACATTAAAACGCCCCTCCCTGATAAAAAAAACACTGAATTTAAAACACTCAGATAAGACTATTTAAGTAGCCAACAGATTGCAAAGCTTAGTTTTAAAGACAAAGGCCAGGCTTCATTTAAAAAGCGTGCAGAAAGAGAATCAGCTTCCATGATCTCGTTAGAGAAGATGACGATCCGATCAGAGTGGTTACTATCTGAAGATGGTAAAACATATTGGAAAATGTGTTTTTTTCCCCCCTTTCCGTCATCACTCCCTCCACCATCTGCTTATTGAGAGAAACTCTGAGAAACTTGAGCTGCGTTTTGCACTACAAGAGCATTTCCCACAAAATGTGACCCGGTTGCTCACAATGTAAAAATGCAGCGTAGAGGCCAGAAACAGGCTGCCAATCCTCTCAGCCATGGTCCTGTTTGTTTACACTCATTACACTCATGTCTCAAAATGCATGCAGTTAATTACTGAGGACTTCCTGATGTTACGCTACGTCCACGGCTCGGCAGAAAAGTTGTGCAAAATAAAAATGTAACGCAGTCATTTAGAAATCTCATTATCACACATTTTATGCAACATAACAAATTTATTTTTTATTATTATTATTGTGAATTTGAATTTCATGGCAGCATAGCATTTAAAAAACAGTTCCAGGCTGTAAACATGCTACTTTACACTACGTCCCAACTTTTGATTTGATTAAAACTGAACTAGAGCTGCAGGATAGACGGTTGATCATCATCATCATCATGTATGTGAGTCACACTGCAGGTCCTGAGATGCAGGAGGCAAATTAAATCAACATGTTATCCAGGGACTAAACCATACGTCACTGCACTAAACCGTGTCCAACAGCTTTTATTTTGAAGGGCTGCTGCCGCTGGTGGAGGTGGGCGACATCGTGTGTGAAACATCTGGGACAATAAGGGTAGAGTTTCAATGTGTGGCTGATAAAAATTATATATTTTTTCATTAAAAAGGAGACATTTTCTGCTTTTAAATCCTTTTTCACATTTAACTCATTCAGTTGGGGTTTAGGTAAAGTGGAACTGCAATGCCTTGCTCTGAATTCCTTCTTATTGTAACTCCACAAGCCACGCCTCTTTTCTGAGGTGTGTTTCAGATCAACACGTTTTGAGGCTGTCTCTTTAACCCCGCCCCCCTCCAGTTTCCAGACCGGTTAAGTATAGCTGCACAGATGAATTAAAAGATGTAAACAAGGACTCGTTAATCCAGCCTTATATGTTAGAATAGAAACAGCCTTTGAAACCAGAGGAGAATAAAAACCACCAAAATGTATTTGGTGAAGCCAGACCTTATTTAAAAAGGTCCATTGCAAATAATTTGACGTAATAGTTCAGAAAAAATCAAAGACAGGTTGAAAAATTTGACTAAAACAGAACATAAAAATATTTTTGCATCAGAAAGAGACTAAATTCAACTTTTCTGCATTGTAGAGATGCTAAAAACACACAAAAATATTTTAATTGCAAAAAAGGGAATTTAGCATATGTGACCCATCATGTTCAAATGAGGATTAAGTCAAATTTTGACCCAAAAATGACCCATTTACATTTACAGATTCCTGGCTTTAAATGCTACATTTTGATACCTGAATCATTTTAATATCATAAACGGAACCAGAGATTTCCTTATGAAGAGGAAATCTCAAATAGTATTTAAATATTGAGATTTCCCAGTTGGAAAGAAAGAAAAACATTGCTAGCTCAGAGAAAATCTAAAATTTTAAAAAGGTGATTTTCCTCAAAATCATTTTTTTTGTTGTTAATAAAAAAAATGATGATTATATTTCATATGGTTCATTCAAATGAAACATTAATAAAGCATTTATTTGTTATATTTTGAAGAAATACAATTGTTGTAAGTGTTTATATCAAAACACTATATTTGCCTATTTCTCCATATTCCACTTTTAGATTTAATCCTCGTTTCGATGTGATGAGTCACATATGTTCCCTTTAAAAGCTAACATATAATTCTACTCAACAATGTTGGTGCTATACAAAAACAATTTAAAAAAATCCCCCAAAGATCAGCTAAAAAGAGGATTTTACATGATATATGTCCTTTAAGGGTGTGAGCCTTTGTGTCTTGTGAGTTTTTGTGGAACCTGCAGAACGTAGAGGTCAGATCAGTGCAGCAGAACTTAAAGTTCTTCAAGTCATCTGTTGAAAGTTCCTGTAGTTTTTCATATCGCAGGGTTTTTGTCTGATAGGTGTTCTGATGAGGGAGAAAATAAACCCGAGCCTTACACCTCTGCAGACAGCACAGCCGTGCCGTGCCAGGCCGTGCCAGGCCGTGCTCCACCAGGCGAGCAGACTGTCACCTCTACCCTCAGTGGCCCTCAGCTCATTCCAGCCTCGTCTTGTCTTTTTTTTTTAACACCTCCCTTTAACATCCATTTTCTCTCACCCCTCCCTCCATCTAAAGGGACTCTTCCAGTCTGTGAAGTCCCTCTGCTCACAGTCACTTAATTAAACACTCCCACAGCAGCGTTCAGGAAGCACAGAGCTGCTGAATTAAGATGCCGTCACTTCAGGAGCGCCTGAAGAACTGCGAACTGGAAAGCTTTTGAATCAAAAACCGGCCTCATTACCACCAAACTTTCATAATTTATGACATCAGAAGGCTAAAAACATATTCCAGAAACTCCAAATGGCAGATTCAGTCTGAGCCACGGTTTAGAAGTCCATTAGATAATAGTATTAACCTCCACACAGACCACACTCGGCCCACACGTCCCCCTGGTGAGGAACAGATGAGAGCGAGAGGAACGCATCCAAGTGGAAATACGCACAAAAAAACTCTTCAACGCCTGCTCCTGGCTCGCCTGCCCGTCCGTGGGAGGGCGCAGAGGATTTAATGCGTGTTGTGCTAGCATCCACTGCACACCTTGTTTTGACATTTTTGCGGACAGCTGCTTTCAGAAAACAAAACCTGGAATGTGAAGGTGGGAGGTGGCAAACCAGAATTCTTTTATTTATTTATATTTTGTGCTTGCATGAATTCAATCCACCGCCTCTTCACAAAGAGCCTGAGAGAGCGTCAGAAATAAAAATAAATTAAAAAAAAGGAGCCTCCTTCCAGCTCTCCTGCCACCTTCCTCTACCTGCTGTCCCCAGTCGATCCCCGGCTGAAACTTGGCGGCAGATGTTGCCGTGCGAAGTTGGCTCTGAAGTGCCTCCCCGGCTCCCTGGTCTCACCCACAACACAGTCAAACCACATTAGATCTCTTTATTTGTGCCTGGGGCGAGCTCGGCGCTGCAGCTGTGTCCACCCCCCTCTCTACCTTTCATGTTGAAGGCCCTCAGGCGCTGAATGTGAGACCAGGAGAAAAAAAAAAAATAAAGTTTCACTCTCGTTTTCTGTCTCTCTTCTGCATCTGCTGACAATCCAGCGGTTTGACTCCGGGGCGGCAGCATCAGTGGTGGAGGGGGGGGGGGGGGGTGGTGGACACGGGTGTCCCTGTGCTGAACAGATGTCTGCGACAACCTGCTTCCTTACACCTGTACGAGTCCTGGTAACCCCGCAGGTACAGGCTGCTGAAACATTCATGACCCTGGAGGTTTCCTGTCCGCCATCAAAGACCCCCCCTCCCATCTCCACCTAACCTGACACCGCACCGACTTCTTCAGCTTTGATGAAGTCAGGTTGTTGACAGAACCGCACCTGATGGGTGGGATCTCAGAGCTGATAACTTCCTCAAAATTTCTGGAAAATTCAAAAAAATCCGCAAATTTTTCTCACAATCTGAGCAGCTGGTTTTTAAAAATCACTGCTGGGGAAGTAACGATGCACTCTAGCCCTGATTCACTTACCCATTTTAAGCTCATCATTATGGCTATTTTCAGTTTTTATTTTTGGAACAAAATGAGTTGTAGCTGTCGTGAAAGAGAGTTTGTGTTCTTTGTGATCTCAATGTAGTGGAAGATGATTATCATTTTATTCTCTACTGTCCTTTGGATTCTGATTTAAAATTTTCTTTATTTGAATGTATAAATAGACATAATTTAGATGTACTTTGGTTATCTCAGGAAAAATTTAAGTTGTATTTATAAGAGAAACGTTTTGCATTTGTTGTTTTTGTTTGTAAAGCTTGGGAAAGAAGAGAGCGTGCTCTGGATCCTGGATGAGTTGATTGTGATGATGATACTTTTTGTGGGGCTTGTGGTATGAATGTAGCCATCCTGTTATGTGTTTTTTATGTGTGGAGTGTCTTATAAGCCCATGAGGGCTGGACACTAGAAGGTGAATGACACTTAAATAAAATAAAAATCAATCAATCAATCAAAAAAATCCATATAGCTATTTTATAAGCAAATAATGTTTCTTTTCTTTAAACTATCTTCCAGTACTCAATGTTATCTGTTTACATATCTGTCCCGGTTAAAGCTGTACACTATTTGGTCATTTGACTCTCTGTAAATGTCTGCTTCCAGATACAGCAGTCAGAAGATACTTAGCAATGTAGTACTTGGCAGTGGATTGTGAAACTAAACTAATAACAGGTAAGACACAGTGCTTTAGATGTTGATGCAAACAGAAATTACTACAGTACTTATAAGATTGCATGGAGGTGAACACTAATCTCTATAAATCTGACATAATTCAAGACCAAACTGATCATCCTCACATAATGATCTGGCACAGAATAAAACAACCATAATACCTGTGTGATAACTTATCAGATTATTACCTTTGTCTTTTAACGACAGGTCTGTTACTTAAAAAGGACATATTTTGTTGTAAGATACAAAACACAGAGATAACCAAAAGGAATCAATTGTAAACATTACCTAACTTCTTTATTCCCCGATGGCTAGTAATATTGAACGCTAGCAGTAGGAAAAAAAATAGAAAAATAATAATGAAATAGTTAAATGTACAATATGTTAAATGTACAATAGGTTGCCTTCAGGCCCAGGCTGCCCTTGAAAAAGAGATTTGAGATCTCAATGGGATTTGCCTGGTTAAATAACGGTAAATAAATAAAAATAATTAAAGGAGGCAATTAATTCCCTCTATTTCAGTCTGGTAAAAACAAAACTCTAATCGAATCATGGGGTAGAGAAAAGAAGAGGTGGAAGACTTGAAGGTGCAAAATGACGCAATTTTCGTCAAAACCGCGACAATGAGAGATGATTTCGGCTGTTTTGTTGGAGCCTTTAGTAACACAATACAACTTAATTAATTTCAAAATAAATATAAATGTCCTTACAAATCCTTTTGTGACCAAGTTATCAAGTGTCAAACTGAATTTGTCTTGAACACATAGCTCCCTGTGAAATCTATTCATTATTATATTAACTTTAACTTCTAAAAAGCTGCATTCTTGGGCGTGCTCACTATTTTTATTATATTGGCACCTGATTCAAACACTTTGAAATATTTTTAGTCTCTGTTCTTTTTACAGGTTTTTCATGATAAATATTGCAGGACGATAAATTGTCTCAGAAATTATTGTGATAAATGATATTATCGTTTGGAGACCATTTTAAACTCCACCCTGCTTAAGAAACTAACATATGTAAAAAAAAAAGGTTACGCACTAAACATGAAGGAAACAAACAAGCAGGCAAATAAAAACTAAAGATTTAAAACATCCACAATCATTTTGAGCCTTGCAGTCTACCAGCTGCCAGATTTTCTGCAACTTTTTTCCCTCTTTTACAGCTGGAAACATTATTCCACATGAAAGATTTACAGGCTGACATCACCCTCTAAACAAAACTCGTATGTTTCCTGCTCTGACCTCTGACAAGCAGAAACACCCACCGTGGAGAAGCAGATTCTTTTGGAAAGAATTTATTTTTTCCGTTTAGAAAATGTTTTTCTGCTTTGCAGCTTATAAAGAGAAGCAGGGAGCAGAAAAATGTGAAGAATAAAGAGGGAGAGTTCGTTTTTCTTACTTGCAACCTGATTCTAATCCGGTCATTCAGAGATCAGCTGCACAGCTTTATGTCCACAGAATATGCTGTGGCTTTTGTGTGTGTGTGTGTGTTGGGGGGGGGGGTTATGAGCTGAATTAAAGCACTAAATACAAATCAAAACATCTGGTTAAACCTGACTTAGTGGTGGTTTTGGGGCAACACGCTCTCTTAACTGCCTGTGGGGCGTTGGGTTTCCTGTTGCTCTGCTTCCCGCTCGCCTGCAGAGGATGAGCAAAGTCAACGGTTTGACCATATTAGGGCGTCCCTGTCACGCTTCCTGTGAGTCTCTGCAGCTGCAGCTCACTTTGTCCTTTTAGGTAAAAACACTGCTCAACCTGACAGGAAGCACAACTGTAAGACAATATGATGATAAATGAAGACGTCCTGAACTGGAGGGTTTGGAGGATGAGATGACGACAGAGCAGAGAGCTGCAGAGACTGAACGTTTCTATTGAAGTTCCAAAATACTGCTGTGCTTCATCACACAACGCAACCTTAGAAGCTAATAAATTATACTAATATCCTGGTATCAATACTTCATGGTGACTTCTAAATGTATAATGTATGAATTGTTGCTCAAGGAGTTATTATTTTTCTTTTGTTTTTGTAATATGAAGATTATTTTGGATTTAATTTATTTATTTGAAAAAAAGAGGCAGATATGATGTTTTCTTCTTCTGCTAGCTTTCATTTAATTTATGATTTGTATTTTTGTTGTTTGTTGAATTTATGTTGTTATTTTTTAAAGAAATTAATAAACTTAACTAACTTTGATAGGAGCTAAAACATGACCAAAACAATCAGCCGAAGAAGATAGAGTTAGCTCAGTGGGATAAAGGCAACCTGCCACAAAATAAGATGAGTCAGCATTTTAGTTTTTTGCGGGTGATGATTTGACACATTAGTTTCTGATTATTTAGCAGTTTAGACTTTCAGTAGAACTGATTTATGATGTTATCAATGAGTCATTTATCACTCTTCTTATTAGCGTGACGTAATCTGTCAATCACTTCTCATTGAGCCATAGTCACAAATGTGAGGTTGGTGGTTTGATTCCCCCTGATCAATGTGTGAATGTGACCTGTAGTTTCAGTGTTTTCTGGTGTTTTTTCCACAGACTTACGTTGTCTGCTGAGGTGGGACGCATGATGGAGACTCGATCGTACTGCCGCCTCAACAGAGCCCACAGAGCATCGAGGCGACCCTGACGAAACACAAAAATAAAAGTCAGGAAAATTCAGCTGTACGTTTCTTTTTTATTACGTTTAAACTTTCATTACGTTTTTTTCCCTTTATATTTGTATGTTTTATAAATAAAACTGCTGCATACCTCTAATGCTAATTTTAGATATTGTCTGCTACTTTAAGCTAGCATTTTCCTACTTTTAGCTTCACGCCAGTCTTGTGAAAATCCTAGCTAACATTCTGCTACTTTTAGCTTTAAGCTTGAAATTCACCATTTTTAGCTTTTAGCTACTATTTTGCCTTTGCAGTTTTAAATTATTGTTCAGATTTTTGTAGCGTTTAGCTTTGTTTTTAGCTACCACTTTGTCATTTTGTCCTCATCTAACTATTTGATACTTTTAGGTTCTAGCTACTGTTTTACTATTTTTAGCTTTTAAGAATTTGTTTTTTCATACATTTAGCTTTTATTTAGTCTTTTGCTATGTTTGGTTAGCCTTTTCCTACTTTTACCTTCCAGCTAGCCTTTCACAAATCTTAGCTAAAATTCTGCTACATTTGGCTTTAGGCGTGACTTTCATTACTTTTATCTTTTAGCTACTATTTTGCTAATTTTACCTAGTGTTTTGGTTCGTTTGATCTTTGTAGCTTTTGACTTTTTATAGCTTTGCATTTAGCTATGACTTTGCTATTTTGTAGCTCTTGCTAATAATTTGATCTGTTTAGGTTCTAGCTACTGTTTTATTACTTTTAGTAAAACTTTTCATACATTAAGCTTTTATTTATTGTAGCTAAACCCATTTTCAGCTTCTTCAACAAAGTCCTTCGGTCCTCAGGATTCAAACTGCATTTCTGCAAAAAATGCAGTTCTTCTAGTTTATATAGTGTAAGCAGTTCAGACAGTAAACACTTTAGGTTTAGAAGACACTTCAGTCACAAGGAGTTATTTAATGGTTGTTTTTTCCTGACTTGTGGTCACTAAAATAAAATAAAAAGTGCAGAGTGGCAGAGCTCACCTTGATGGGCGTGTACCACTTGTTTTCAGCCCGATGGTTCATGGCGGCGGGTTTTGGAGTTGGACGTTTCATCATCGGCTCCTCCACGTCCTCTGGTTCTGACACTATAGCATTTTTGGCCTTCTCCAGCCGGGCACCCTCCTCGGTCGAGCCCTTTTCCCCCCAGCGTACCTGGGCAGGTTGAAAAAAAATAAACAGATAAATTAATACATGTCCAATGAAAGGTTTTAATTTTAACAAAGTTACTATATTTCAGCAAGATACTTCTTAATGAAATGTTTCTAAAGGCTGACTTGTGTTGCAAGAGAAAAAGATGTGAGGTAACTCAGACACAAGCCCACAGTGTCGTCATGTTGGACTGAATCTTTAAGTTTCCACATCACAGTCTGAAGACATCTTTTCACTGCAAGTCCCAAAGGACTCCACTGAACAAGCTTTATGGGTCAAAAAGCAACTAATGAATCACTTTTTACTGTCTTTAGGTTAGATCCAACCAAAAGATAGTCAGGATGAGAACCAGCTATATATGGATGGATGGATGGATGATGGATGGATGAAAGGATGGATTATGGATGGATGATGGATGAAAGGATGGATAGATGGATGAATGGATAGATGGATGGATGGATGGATGAAAAGATAATGGATGGATGGATGGTGAGATAGATAGATGGGTGAATAATGGATGAACGGATGTTGGATGGATAGATGAAAAGATAGATGGATGGACATTGAATGGATGGATGGACAGACGGATGTATATATGGATAAAAGGATAGATGATGGATGGATGAAAGTATGGATTATGGATGGATGATGGATGGATGAAAGTATGGATTATGGATGGATGATGGATGAAAGGATGGATGATGGATGGATGGATGAAAGGAAGGATGGATGAATGGATAGATGATGGATGGATGGATGAAAAGATAATGGATGGATGGATGGTGAGATAGATAGATGGGTGAATAATGGATGGACGGATGTTGGATGGATGGATGAAAAGATGGATGGATGTTGGACATTGGATGAATGGTTGGATGAAAAGATGAATGATGGATGGTTGTATGAAAAGACGGAGGGATGATGGATGTATGGTGAGATAGATGGACGGATGTTGGATGGATGGATGAAAGGATGGATGATGGATGAAAGGATGGATGGATGGATGGATAAAAAGAAGGATGGATGGATGGATAATGGAGGATGGATGATGGATGGATGGATGAAAAGATGGATGGAGGATGGATGGATGATGGATGGATGGATGGATGGATGAATGGATGGATGAAAAGATGGATGGATGATGGATGGATGGATGGATGAAAAGATGGATGGATGGATGGATGGATGGATGAATGGATGAAAAGATGG
>JAUBOC010000001.1:26018538-26029756 GCA_032275365.1 Anablepsoides cearensis
AAATGATTTGTTTTGGGTGGGGTTCCGGATGTGAGTGTGTTTGTGTGTGTGTGTGTGTGTGTGTGTGTGTGTGTGTGTGTGTGGAGGGGGGCAGGGGTGTCATTGGTGGGCCCGATGGATAGCTCTTGATCAGAGCTAAAAATATAAAAAAATCTGAAGCTCCTATGTTGAATAGTTTTTAAGTTATAAGGATTATTATATGTCCATAAACCCCCTTTTTTAGTTGGAGCCCCCTCCTCAAATACAGGGTCTATTGTAAAACCATCGGCTGATGCAGTGCAGGTCAGACCCATCTACAGTTCTACCAAATTTCACACTGACAGGTGCAGCCCTTTCTGTGCTATAGTACCAAGAATCTCTGAAAAAAAAATACAATAATAATAATATTATTATTATTAATATTAATATTAATAATAATAATAATAATAATAATAATAATAATGATAATGATAATAATAATACTATTAATATTAATAATAATAATAATAAAAATAATGATAATAATAAAAATAATAATAATAATAAAAATAATAATAATAACTGGAGAAGTTGCTTTTCCTGCAAAAATGCTTTTGTGACTGTTTCATGCTGAGAACTTAAGCTGAAAGCTGCTGAAATTGAGCTGAAAATATTTAATAGCAAAATTGTTAATGTGAGCTCACATTGAAAAGATGAAAGAAGAAAAATGCCTAACTTTGCAGCTAAAAGCTAATATAGCTGAATATAGCTGAAAACATCTGTAAGAAGCATAAACAGCCCAAATTAGCAGAAAAACACAAAGTAGAAAACATCAGAAGAAAACCAGAAAGAAACAGAATTTTAGCTGAAATAGCAGAAAAAAGCTAAAATTAGCGAAAAAGTAGCAAAAATTAGCACATAAAAATGAAAAAGAGCAGAAGCAGAACAAAATGTGTAAGGTGCTGTAAAGATTTAGAAACATTTTGAAGGTTTTTATGGTTGTTAAAAACAGCTCCATTCATTTTCAATGGCAGAAAAAGTGAAATAGCTGAAAAAGTATAATTAGCTGAAATACCAAAGTTATAGCAACCTCAGCATAAATGAGCTGAACGTTTTGATACATGAATTGATGAAATAGCACAAATATGTGAGACGAGTTAGATGCCAAAAATCATACGGAAGAAAAAATCTGAATTGTGTGAATGATTGTAAAGCGTCACACAATAAACAGAACATAAGTATTAGCCCCGCCCCCCTTGCTTTGTTGTTTTGATAAAGTGGAGGGAGTTTATCTGATTATAATAAACCTAAAACATTTGATTTTATTTGCATTGAGCAGAACCTGCTGCAGGTTTAAATCAGTTTAACCATCTTTATGTTTACCAGTTTGATGTAGCCGTCAGAGTCCAGCATCAGGTTCTCTGGCTTCAGGTCTCTGTAGAGGACACCTTTACGGTGGAGATACTCGAAGGCTTCGGTCACACAGCCCACACAGAACTTGGCGGTGGGCTCGTCGAAGCTTCCCCTGAACAGTTAGTTTTAGTTTAGGTTGCAGCCCAACAGAAAAACCCTCAAACGTTGAACAAAAGTTTCTCTCACCGGTCTCTGAGCAGACTCCAGATCTCTCCTCCCAGACACACCTCCAGCAGCATGTACACATATTTATTATCCTTGAAGGTGCGATACAACCTGAGCAGAAACAAAGGTGAGGTCATCGGTTGAGTGAAACTGAACTTCCTGTTTAACAGCAGCAAAGCTTCAGTTTCACATTTCAGTTTGTTTGATTCTTCTGCTGTTATAAATGATTCAGTTTGTATTAAACTGAATTATTACTAACTTAAAACTAATTATTTACAAGTGAAGTCAAACAAAACCTAATGGAAGCTTTATTTCTAATTACAACCAAATATTTTTATTTAATATAACCCTGTAATTCTGTCAAAAATAACAAATTCTAATCCCACAGTCTTTAATCACAGATTATTTTTGCATCAGTAATAAAACAATCTAATTTTAGTGTGAATGCTTATTGCTGAAAGCTGCTGAAGATGTTGAATAAAACTGTTAATGTGAGTTCATTCTGAGCAGGTGTTTGCTGAAAGTAGGAAAAAATAAGTGAAAATCAGTAGAAAAGAAGCAAAAATGTGTTGAAAAAAACTCAACAGAGCAAAAAAGTAGCTAAAAATCACAGAAACAAGTTGGATTTAGCAGACAGAGGGTAAAAGACAGGAAAAAACTCACATTAGCAGCAAAAGAAGAAAACTTGTTGCAATTTGTGATTAAATAGCAATAAAGCTGAATCTAGTACAAAAAAGCAGAAAGTGCATGGATTTGCTGAATTACACCAAAAGGTGACAATGCTAAAGATTAGCTAAAATCAGCTACAAATAAGCTACAAAAAATGTTTAAACTAGCATAGAAATGCAGAAATAAGCAGAAAAAGTGTAAATTAGCATAAGAATAGCAGAAACGAGAAGAAAGAAGGAACAAATATTTTTTTAAAAGTAGTCAAAGAAGGCTGAAATAAGCACAAAGCAGCAGAAAGAGCATAATTAGCTTAAAAAATAACTGAAATCAGCTAAAATTATAGCTTAAAAGGCAGAAAATGGTTAAAATACCATAAAAAGCAGAAATATGCAAACAAAAGTTTAAATTAACAGAAAAATAGCAGAAATGTGCAAAAAGATTGCAGAATAAAACTAAAATAGTTTTTAATAAAGGAGGCTGGATGCTGAAATTAGCACAAACAGAAACAGAGTAAAAAGTGTAAAGATTTATAAATATTTTAAAAGGTTTTAAAGCTTAATAAAGTAAACATTGCTGAAATACTAAAAGTAATAACCAGAATTTCCTGAAGGAGCTGAACGTTTTCATATATGAAATGTTGAAAAAGCACAACAATTGTGAAACTGGTTATGATTCAAAAAACGTAAAGCAGAAAACTGGATCATGTTGAATAAGATTTATAATAAATAAAGTTTTCTGTTCCAAGACAAAGAATCTGCTCCTGGTCAGTCATTAATAAGCTCTGTTTTCACAGATCAGGGAAATCTAACAGGATAAAAGCAGAACCGTTACAGGAGATTAAAGAGGACTGACTTGACAACAAAAGGAGAGCGAGCCTCAGCCAGGATCCTCCTCTCAGAGTGGATGTGCTCCTCCTGCCTGTTCTCCACAACGTGCTTCTTCTTGATGATCTTCAGTGCAAAGGTGACGTCTTCACCTTTCACCTTCACCTGCACACAGATGGTAAATTCACAAACAATACCATTATTATTATTATTATTAATTATTATTATTATTATTCTCATCATTATTCTCATCATCATCATCTGCAGAGCAATCATGCGTCCAGAGAACTTAAAGCATTAACATCATATTGAATCAGTTTTATAATCTCTGCACAGGTACCAGTTCAACTCGTCCAAAGCCTCCAACACCGAGCGTAGCCACGACATCGAGGTGATCGAAGGGTCTGGATGAAGAAAAACCCGACACCATGTCCTTCAGCTGGATGAAACCAGGAGACAGAGGCTGGCTCTGGTGCCGTGAGATGGACTTCCTGCATGAAGATAAGCTGTTTTATCCCTCCTGTTCATACTTTAACACAAACTCTCACTTAAAGTGCCTGTGACATCAAATTTCTGTAATAAATATGAACTTATTTTTAGAAAAATAACACTGACAACATACTGTAAAAAAGATTTCACGTCGCTGAGATGAACAGCTGTTGAGATATTTGCATGTTCAGTAACAGGAAGTGATGTCAAAGGGGAATGTCTGAATGTGAACAGAGTGTTGCTACAATGGCTAACAACACAGGCTGGAGAGAAGAAGCTGATGTTTCATAAAAATGAGAGTCAGAGTTCAAATAAAGTTTTATTAAACAAAAAACAGGAAGTTTTCTTTGTCAAAGAGTTCCCCTTTGATGTCACTTCCTGTTTTAATTTAGTTGAGCCAAATTCAAAAGAAATTTGCCAGTTATGTGACATAATGTGTAAAATCATGTGTATTATTGTGCCTTCTTGTATTTGATGGACATGCATGTCTCAGGCACTTTAAAACCAGCTCATCGTTTTGAGCGTGGCGCTTCTGGACTCACTTTGTGTGTCTCTTCTTGTCGTCGCGGTCGAGCGTGGCCACGTAGCCCTGCAGGTGTGTCTGCAGCTCATTGAAGTTACCCACCGTCTGATCAAACGTCCTGCAACAAACAAACAGCATTAAGATGTCTGACCGGCTCTGTCAGGTGGGATTTCTTCCTGTTTTTAGAGAACGACTCACTCCCTGTCGATGACCAGACACTCCACTCCGTTATCATCAGCGATGATATTAGCTGACCTCACATCGTCACTGAAACAAAACAAAAATGTACAAAAAGACTGAAACTTCTGAACGCATCAGATGTTTTATTGATAAATATAGTTCTGTCTCTAACTGGGCTTTGAGTGTTGGAGTCTGGTTGAAACTACAACCACATGATTTTACAAATTTAAGAGAAAACTAATAAAAAAGGCTAATTTTTATTTTGACTAAATTCTGAATCAGCCAACATGCAGCGTGGCTGCAGTTCAAACGGCTGCTGAAAATCCTAACCTGTTTTTATGTGAACTGTGTGCAAAACTGCATTTTCAGCCATCCACATGGTTTAGTTCTTCTTTAGATTTATTGTTATTTTTTGTATACAGTGCCCTGAGACAACAGTTGTTGTGACTTGGCACTATATAAATGAACTGAATTGAATTGAATTAGTTGCCCGCCTCAGTTCATGTTTTACCTCTTTTGTCAGCTGCATACGAGCACCAAGTGCAAAATGTTATTTATTTAATCTGAATTATTTAGCTCACTTTCTGAGTGTAATATCCTAGTTTAAAAATTCCCACCAACATACATCTTATTGTTATTTAGCTCACTGTTCTAACCTTTTAGCAATTTTTACTCAAATATAAATTTTAAAATATAAATAGTAAAAGGTAAATCTTAAATGTGGGTAAATGTTGAAATTTACAATAAAGTATTTTGAAACGGAAGCCTCAGAGTTAGCAACGTTAGCATAGTTAGCAACGTTAGCATAGTTAGCGTTTGCATTTGTCTCAGGATGATGACGTCACAACAAAAGTGACACACCAAGGGTAAAGGCTTCGTTCCAGCCCAAACTATTTAAATGTAAACTTCAACATTTAAGATTTATCTTTTACATTTAGATTTGAGTAAAAAGTAGCGTGTAAGAACTGTATGTAAAAACTCGTATGTAAGAACTGTGAGGTAAATCAAATGTTAGTGGAAATGTTTAAACTAGGATTTTACACTCTGAAAGTGAGCTAAATAATGAAAATGTGACTTTTTTTATTTTAAAACTTGGCGCCCGTAGCTGCCTCCATGTTTAAGATTTAGTCTTCAGGGTAGAACAGGTAGATTTAGACATGTCCGTCAGAGGAGAGTATCAGCAACATGCAACATCTGCAGATTATTGGCACAGCTGAAGGGACGGGACTGAGCAGTTTTATGACTCAAATTAATAAATTAGGATTTATTCTGAACATTGCAAGACCTTCTGGAGACTCGCTCATGAATATCCAGTGAGATAAAGTTATCTTCAGCAACAACAAAGACAGATTTATAACCTGAATTTGAAATATTTTCAGTATTTTAAACATGAAAAGCAGAAAGTTTCCCCTGTATGGCGTCTTTACTGCTGTTGTTTTTACCTTATGAGGGCTTTCTCTCCAAAGTAGTCTCCAGTCTGCAGCGTGTTGATGATCTGTGGCATCTTGTGGGCCTCGTTGGTTTGAGTCACGTTCACCTGGTTAACACAGAGTTCACAACCTTTAGACCAGAGATTCTTTACCTATGGGCCGCGGCCCACAATTGAGCGCCACCTTAAGGGCCTCAGAAGAACAACAGTTTTTAAATTTGGGCCACAGAGGAAGAACCTGATACCTGCCAAAAATAAAAACCTATTTTAAATGAAAAGTAGAAGCAAAAAATCACGGCAACTCATCAAAAAATGCCAAAGTTTGTCACTAATATGAAGAGCAGCTTCTGGTTCTATCATGCAATATTTTAAAAGTTCAAAACATTATCAAATATATTTGCAGATACAGCTATATTTAAATTTTCACTTTATCAAATACATTTTTGTAGTTTATTTTTAAACATTTTGACTGTATTTTAAAGAACCTTTAAAAAAAGCTGTTGTTACTGTTATTGTTTGTCTTAATATGAAGCAGCTTCTGGTTGCAAAAATTTAAAAAGACTATATTTTCATTTGTACTTTATCAAATATATTTTTACAGTATTCTTAATGTGAAACATTTACATTAAACATTTTTAATAATTTTTTTATTTAATTTTAAATCAAATTTTATTTATTGAATTGTCTATTTTTGTTACTGTTTATGTTAAAATATATATTTTTGTGTTGATAAGATGAGTTTGTTGACTGTTCAGGGCAGGATATAATATAAACAAATGTTTTTCATAATCATGTCTTGTGATTGTTTGGTAGGAGTTTAACTTTTAAACTATAAGTGTATTTAATTTAGTTATAATGTAAATATAATAAAATTAAACCAAGATTTAATTAGAATAATTATCATTTTGGTCTGTACATTAGTAATGTCTGATTGATTGTTAAACACCCCTGCTTTAGACCACTTCATGTCTCTGGTTCAGCCTGCAGGTGCAGCACATTTTCTCTGTGTACTCACAATTTAAATGTGTTCAACCTCAGAAACATCCAGCTTCAAACATTCGATGGGATTTTGACCAAATACACAAATTAATTTAAACTTTATTCTATTTTTTTCTGCTGGTTGTTTTTGAAAGAAAAACCAAAACACAGCTAAGGGTAGATGTTTTGAAACTTCTCCGGCCCACCCCGGTCGAGGTCACGCTTGCGGCACCGTCCCGTTTCAGAGACGCCGCACTGACATCACAGCCGAAAAGTGTGTTTTAGCTAAGTGGCTCGTTTGACCACGGTGACCCTCACTTCCCATGTTGTTCCTCCCAGAAGTTATTACCCCAGTGGTTATGGGGTACTAAAGGGGGGGCGGGGGAGTCATTTCCTGTATTACCTCCCAAACAACATCTGCCTCGCCCTTCTGTTAGCATTTAGGAGCTGCTGTCTCACGTCCACGTGTAATAGCATTTTAAAAAATCCCTCGTGGACAATCCCTCCTCTACATTTCCCCCCGTGTGTCAGGTTACTGAGGGTGAGTCAGACCCCCCACTCTCATACGGTTACGTCAACATGTTAGTGGAGAGAAAAATACATGAAACCAGACCACAACCATTATATTGATTTAAAAACACAGAAAATCTACAAATAGATCATATATCGTCTGCCACCTTACATGCCTGAGATGCAGTTTGATCAAAAAAAATAATCATCTAAATAAAGTTAAAAAATACTAGATTACAGTCAGAATAATTTACCAGTTCAGTAAGGCTTCTTAAATTAAGAACAATTTCCAGGCTAAGATTAACAACCTAACACATTCTGCCCTTATTGGTCTCAAAACAAGATCAAACTACCTTTTGGCTGAATATAAAGTTGTAAAACTTGGTTAGATCGACAGTTTTAGCAGTTTAGTGCTCATTTTTGTATTTGTTAAGTTTGAGGTTAGCAGTATTAATGGGCAGCACCATGAAGTTCTGTTTAAAATAGACACAGGAGCAGAAACTTGAAGTTACGATAGACGAGCATCAGTACAGCTTAAGCCCCGCCCCTTAATGTGACCGAATGGGAGATTTTCCTTTAAAAAAAGATAAAAAATATAAATCAATTTATTTTTCAGGTGTCAGTTTTTGTAGACTGGTTGTTCTTTTGTTGCTGCTGTATGTTTAATTATTTTAAGCTTTAAAGGAAGAGTCATGGTGCAATGTGGTCACTAAGCACTAATACACTAAACAAGATATTTAGCTCAGTACAAGCACACGCACCTATTGTGACACATGGATTTTTCATCAAATAAGCTGTCAGCTCAGTCATTATGTTTTGTTTATGTTACATTGTTGAATGTACATTGTACTGCCTTTACTGATAAAACTGAAAAACCTTTTAGCTCCGCTAACGCTAGAGAGACAAATAAAAAATTAGTGGAAGCTAACGCTAGCTGCTAAGATTGACGGTCACTCAGTTTGTGTCACACATCATCTCCTTTCAGTGGAAGACTGATGCAAACCATATTTTATACATAATCAATTTTGTATTTATTATTTAAATATTGCCAGTTATTCTATTTATTTTTCACTTTCTTAGTTTAAAGTTTTGCTGCTAAAGATGCTACATGCTAAACTTAGGGCAAAAAAGCTAATTTGCCAATAGAGAGTCTAGAGCAGGGCTATTCAACTAAACTGCTCCAGGGGCCACAGTTACTGCAGGTCAACAGCTCAGGGGCCAAGATTCTGATGTTTCTGTGGATACCAAACATGTATGTGTTTAACTAAAGGAACTTAGAGTAATTAAGGTAGAAAACCAAGGGTTTGGGCCGAACTTTGGTCACTCTGTGGTCGGATGTGGCCCGCGGGCCCCCAGTTGAATAGTTCTAGTCTAAAGTAAGTAAGTGTACTTATTAAATCCCAGTGGGGAAATTAGGAGTCTGCATGTTTCCCACCACACGTGTGGAGCATGTAAGGTGCCTGGGGTGTAGCTGTAACAGCCTGAAAGTCAAACATCATATATTCCAGTAATATCTAACAGCTTTTAAATAACATTTAGAAAGTGAGAGTTTTACCTTCCCCTGTGCAATGATGTAGAAGGTGCTGCCCTCCTCTCCCTGCCGGATGACGTACTCTCCTTTGTCATAGTATTCCTGGGGGGGAAAGGGGGAGAACGAGAAGGGAGGGGGAGCGTCAGAGCTGCAGCGTCTCATTGATTCACTCATTGATCGTGTTTTCCTGGTTCCTGGTAGCCTGTGCCCTGAGGGACGGGAGCTAAAGTTCAACCGTCAGTGAAGCTGTGCCCATCTGAACTCTGCAGCCTGAAATCTGTGAGGGACTTTCAGGATCCACCGAATTAACAAAACATAAAATATGAAGGTTAATTAAGATGTTTTAAATGTTTGCCACAGGGGTGTTGTACTGAAACCTTACAGTGAGTTACAGCAGCATTTATCTCTAAGTGCTGATTCAGTGTTCAGCTTGAACACAGTCTGTGCTATTTTAGCTGTTTATGGATCAAAACGTTCTGCTCATTCTGGAGATGGACTATGGGTTTAGAGTTTGGAAATTTTCTAAATATTTAACTTGATTTGCAAATGTTTTAGCTATAAAAATACATTAAAATCTCTAATTACTTAAAAATGTTTTATTTGGAATTTGCTTCAGCTTATTCCACTACTGTTTTTCAACTTCTTCTGCTACTTTTAGCTTTTAGATAGCCTTGTTAAACCTTTAGCATTTTGCTACTTTAGCTCTTAATGTTTTGCTACTTTTAGCTTTTATATAACCTTGTTAAATGTTTAGCATTTTGCTACTGTAGCTCTTAATGCTTTGCTACGTTAAGCTAGTCATTTGCTTCTATAACTTTCTACCTTTCATTTCACCAATTTAAACTTCTTAATGAACTTTTTCTGTTTTACTCTTTTAGATACCCTTCTGCTCATTTTAGCTTTAAGCTAACCTGATACATAGGGGTGCCTCAGTGGCTCACTGAGCCTCCTTCACTCTAGTTCCACTCTGTATTTTTGGAAACATTTACTTTCTTTCTTTGTGAACTCCTGTCGTCTCTGCAGACCAGCAGAGAAACTAAGTTACTTAAAAGGACAGAAGTGAGAGCAACTCTGTGATGTAAATATACGTGATCGATTCAGCTAAATAAGCAGTAAAATCAACTTTAAATTTGATTTATTATGGCTCTAATTTTTAATTTGTTACAAGAGACACCTGCAAGTCTTTTGTGATCCTGGTGCTTTAAACTCTGAGTAAAAGAATCGACACACTTCAGGACCAGGGTCAGGATCACTTTAGGTGGTTTCTTCAGTTTTATGACCATAATTAAACTGACTGACAGTGTGAAATAAGCGTTTAAATGTTTTCCTTCAGCTCAGGTCAGATCACTCTCCTGGTCCAGGTGAGACAGCTGTCTGCTGCTACAGCCCCTCACACTAAAGTGGACTTTGTCGAAAACCGAACAAACAAATCAGAGCAGCGCTGTTGAAGCCGTCAGCTGTGTTTTCTGTCAGAACCCTCGACACAAGTGGCATTTTGCTGGAGCATCCTGAGATTGTTTACCTTCCGTTTACGCTTGAGGAGAGCCTAGTTTAACACAGGACTGTGACAGGGAAGACAGCACGTCCAGGGTTTGTTTAGAGAGACCGTCTGGACCGTACCGGAGCTGCTCAGGGGCTGGACTGCTTTGTTATTATAACATGTTCAACTTTAAATTACTCAAAAAACAAGGGACTTTAGTCTAAAAGCTTCTCTCTTTTTTCGTTTGTTTTCTCCAAACTGTTTAATGAAACAAATTTTTGTAACAATTATAAGAAAAAAATGTTTTCAGACTTTTTTATTTTTACTTAAACTGACTTAAATCCAACGTCAGGAGCCAAGAACTGAAGTTTTAATTTCACTGGAAACAAAATCAGCAGAGTTTAATTTTTTATCTGCGTTCATATTTTCTAAACCATAATCTTTGCCTAAATTGATTTGAAACCTCTCAGTAATGTAAAACTGCTGGACCGGACTTGGATCAGTCAGGATGTAGATCATAGTGAAGCTTTTCACAGGAAAACATGCTTTCATTCAGAACAGCCATCTGCCACACTGTGACTTAGGAACATTTTAGCATGTTCTTACTCACCACTTTACACCAACCTCGTACTGCGACATTTAAAAGATGCTTTACTGGAAACTGAGATTCTCCTCCTGATTAATTTATTACTGTTTAAATAAACTGAAAACATGTAAAGCAGATTAATTCCCAACAGCTGCACAAAAATATCTTCCTCCTGAACAAACTGGATGGAGGATAACAGAGCTGCTTCATGGAAGAAGAACCTCAGCTTAGCCTGTTAGCTTTAGCGTTATCGCTAATGCTATAATGCCTTTTATGTATTAGCTCGGCACTAGCTCAACAAACTAACAAGCTAAACTGAGGTCCTCCATCAATATTTTCAGCAGAGTCATTTTTGTGTTCCCCTCTCTGTCATGTGGATGTTTGACTTCAGTGACGAGAGGAGAATATGCAGTGTTTGCGAAAACACGTCGGACCGTCGGACATTACCGACGTAAATTACAATTGTCCGGCGAAAAACTTGAA
>JAUBOC010000001.1:26053697-26065583 GCA_032275365.1 Anablepsoides cearensis
ACACACACACACACACACACACACACACACACTCACTCCCCCGCCCCTGATGCAGCGAGGCACAGGGACTCAGGAACAATGGCGTTAAACACACGCCTCGTTTCCCTCCCAGCTTCCCGCTTCCCACATGTTAATCCTCCTCGGCGAGCGCAGGGTCACCGACACGACGGAACAAAAGCACAAATCCAATAAGAGGAAAATAAAACTCTGAGCTGAAACCACAGCTCGGGTTTTTTAGCACGTTAGCTCGGAGCCGCGGCGAATGAAAAGAGGGTCCACAGAGCCCGGTTCTGTGGAGGCCCGGAACGTGCCTGGCCTCGGAAAGTCCATCTAAAACAGAGCATCAGTGTGGAAGAGCAGGTGTTAGCTGCAGCGCTAACAACACTCAGGCCTTCCTTTGATTTAACGTCTCATTCAGAGCTGACAGCTTTTACACAAACACTTTCACTAAATTACTCGCCTCGAGACACTAAGTTCATCCTGACACGATGAACTCAGATGAACCTGTTAGCTCAAGTAAAGATAAACAACAAAAAACTATTAAAGCTATTAAATTCATCAGAATTATTTACAAATATATAAATAATAATAATGAAACTGGACTTGACATTTTTGCACCTGTCCACAGGTCGTTCCAGCCCTTCCCACAGATATTTAACAGGATTTAGATCAGGGGTCTCATTTTAAAATCTGTATTTAATTAAATTTAAAGGTTTTTACCTGTTATTATCAGGGGCGGGGCCAAACCTTTTTGCAAGGAGTGGCCAAGTTGTAGGGGGGCTTATAAAAACAATAAACTACTCTGGACTACTCTGAAATTCAAGATGGCCGCCATAGCTTATTCAGCTGCTTTAAGAAATATTGAGCTAAAATTTGTTGTGGTGTTGCTAAGAATGATTCAAAACTCATGCTAAGTGCTAATCCCAATTTAAGGTAACTGCTAATGCTAATTTTACAAAGGGATTAGCTATTTTTAAACATATGCAGCTGAAAGTTTACATCGTAGTAACTGAGAACGATATTTAACAAAATTTTAATGAAAATACAAAATCCAAGATGGCCGCCACAGCTAATTTACAACATCTCTAATTCAGCTGTTTTAAGAAATATTGCGCTAAAATTTTGTGTGATCGCAGCTAATGATCAAAAATTTATGTTAGTTAAGATTTCAAGCTTTTCGCTAATGTTAATTTTGCAAACAGCTGTTATTTAGCCATTTTCAGACAAACAAAATGAAAGTAGCATTGTAGGAGCCAAAAACAATCTTTACCAAGTTTTACACATTGATCGAAAATTCAACATGGCCACCTCGGCTAAATTTACATAGCTATAATTTGGCCATTTGAAGACTCATTGAGCTGAAATTTGTTGAAGAGCAGCTAAGAATGATTCCAAACTCATGCTTATTGCTTATTCCAATTTAAGCTAACCGCTAATTCTAATTTAAATGGCTACACTTTAGCTATTTTTAACGTACACAGTTGAAATTTTACATCATAATTACTGACAATAATCTAAACAAATCTTAATGCAAATACAAAATTTAAGATGGTCACAAAGCTAATTTTGAATGGCTGTATTTTAGCTATTTGTAAACAGTTGAAAGTTGTTGTGTTGGGAGCTACAACCCCAATAGTTCAGTTAAACCTTAAATGGCGGTAACTCATTTAAGTTTTTAAGGATCTTTTCTAGTTGCTCCATGTCATTATGATGATTCCCAGTTTTTATATCACACACATTTGTTGTTTTATTTCAATTCAGCGGTTCTAGAAATATATATTTTTCATCACAATGATTCTCTCTACACCAGACAATACAGCTGCTGACAGATTTCTGAAATCTCTCTTTCTAAATTATTTGGTGGTGGCACCTGGGGTGGCCAATTAAGTGCCAGGGTTGCCCCCCTCTGGTTCTGCCCCTGGTTATTTTTGTTTAACCTTCACACAGTTTTCTATCTATTAAGGTTTAGTTGATTTTATTTATTTTTTTTAACACTGGGTTACTAATTCCCTTTGATTCAGAGCGATTCGTCTCTTTGATATTTTTATTTTGAAGGTAAATGTTTGTAACCTTTCAGAGGCAGCAGGAAAACAAAGCCCAACGCTGGCGGCTCCCTGGAGACGGGGCCGGTGCAGACAGATTTGCCTGTGGCACTCTCCTGGTCTCTCAGGGGAGACGGGGTGAGGACAGCTGGCTCTCTTTCTTCCTCCCCCCTCCCTCCCTCCATTGTGTGCTGACTCTTTCTCTGGTCAGTGCAGACCATCTGCTGGGACTGGTTTGTTCTCAGTCCTCCTCCCCGTCGCTCTGGACACAAAGATTCACGACTCTGCACCAGCCCTAGGGCCTGCGACCAGATCCACTTCAGTCCAAACACAGATGGAAATCCTTATGGGGGTGTCCCCAGGACCCTCAGCAGGATCTCTACACTGCTTGAAAAGCTTCGGGGCAAATGTTTTTTTGGTTGCAGGAAATTTTATATTATGTCTTTAATTAAAATTTTTATGTGAGTAAACTGATGACCTGACAACCAGGATCCTCCTAAATGTCCTCTATTAGCACGTTTGGAGACAACCTGCCTAAAGAGTTAAATGTTCTCTGAGCAGAAAGGTATGCGGGCTAAAATTAAGACTATTGCACAACTAGCGGTTGCTACATCCTTGTAGCAGGAGGCTACATCTATTTATAAACCAGCTATTGATCTGAATAATGATAGGCACTGGCAAATGAGAAGACCATTCATTTATGTTAGCATTGGAGAGGCTAGCAACTAGCATGGAAAAGCTGGTGTTAGCATTGGAGAGGCTAGCAACTAGCATGGATAACCTGGCGTTAGATTTGGAGAGGCTAGCAACTGGAATGTATAAGCTGGCGTTAGCATCGGCGGGGCTAGCGACTAGCATGGATAATTGGTGTTAGCATCAAAGAAGCTAGGGACTAGCATGGAAAAGCTGGTGTTAGCATTAAAGAGGCTAGCGTCTAGCATGGATAACCTGACGTTAGCATTGTAAAGGCTAGCGACTAGCATGGATAAGTTCAACTTAGCATTGGAGAGGCTAGCAACTAGCATGGATAACCTGGCGTTAGCATTGTAAAGGCTAGCGACTAGCATGGATAAGTTGGAGTTAGCATTGTAGAGGCTAGCAACTAGCATGGATAACCTGGCGTTAGCATTGTAAAGGCTAGCGACTAGCATGGATAAGCTGGTGTTAGTGTTAATCACATCAAAAGCTGGCTTTGAAATAGATTTAGCCTCCTGCTACAGGGATGTAGCAACCACTGGTTGTTAAATAAACTTAATTTTGTCCCTCACAGCGTGCCGTAGAAGGGAGCATTAGAAGCACTCACATATGATGGCCATGAGGGAGTTAAAGTTGCCGATGTTGAAGCATTCTCGCGCCACGTCGATGAAGAACTCCATGACTCGAGCTCGGTGCTTCTTCTTGGTTGGCTGTTCAAACATGGAGATGGTTATTGTCAATAAGACCCCCGCTGTCTCATGAATTATTCTGTGTTGCATGTTCACCACTCACCATGCAGATCTCTGTAGCCACCAGATAACTCAGCCTGTTGAACCAGTCCACGTACGCCTCCAGGTTGCTGGCCTTCTTGTGATCACTGAAGCAGTTCTGCAACAACAGCAACACTTTCTGTCATGATTTTTGCTTTTTCTCTGCACGACTGAACAAAGTGAATAAACTCCTCGTTCACATAAATCACGCTGCTTCCTTTGTGTGGATTCCTCTTGATCTCATTCCACACATTCCTCTGGCCTGACGCCACTCAGAGGGTCTCCTTCACTGGACACATTTCAATAACGCGCTAAATTATTCCCGCTTTTGAAGCGGCTCATTGGGGGTACGAGGTGAACTAGCCTGAAGCGCGAGAGCGAACCCCCATCCTCCATCACTCTGCTTCCAAAAAAGGTCTGTTGCTTAGCAGCTGAAGGCAGCCGAAGCGGCCGAAAGGCAGCAGACAGAAGAATCGGCTGCCCGAAACACGCCCCGTACAGACCACCGGTTGCTAAGAGATGAGGTGCACGCATGCTCGTCTAATCCAGACACCGGGATGATCTGAGGAAATTGTCAGTTAGGTGTGTCTGAGCGTGTGTGGAGCGGATATTTAGTCTGCAGCTGCTGCTGCTGCTGCTCGGGTCAGAGCGAGGGCACCTGGTTTCCAGACAGCAGCCACCGTGTTGTGTAAACTCAGCATCTGTCTGGGAGGGAAACTAAACCCGTCTCCTCTCCGACCCAGAACCAGAAGAAAAAAAAAAAAAGGTTGCATAACCAGCGTGGATTCTTTTATCTACTCGTTTAATTTTAGAAAAGCTTGCAGACGTTACCTTATTGTCCAGAGGGTCTTTGTGGACGAAAGCTTGAACAAACTCTTCAGGTCCGATGTGGCTCAGTCTCTCCTGAAAAGAGAGGAAATCATCTTTGGTTTGTGCTTTGTTGATTCATTTTTTAACAAACACAAAAACACCACAGCTTAAATCAGCCGTGTTCTACCAGAGGAGCTGCAGAGTCCAGAGTCCTGGACCAGCATCTGATCCATCATCCGGGTCAGGTTTACCCTCTTTTCCTCGCTCAGTTTATCTAATTAACACGTTTAACAAGTTAAAATTAACATTTACAGAAGAAGCTGAAACTGAGTAATTAAAGATAAAAGGAGAACATTAGCTTAAAGCTAAATATAGCAAAACGCTAGCTAAAAGTAGCAAAATAACCTAACCCTAACCAATATGATAGATAAAGCAGCAAAAACAGGTAAAAGCTAAAAGCAGCAAGAGACTGGCTAAAAGTCAAGTGTATAAAAAGGCTAACTAAAAGCTAAAATAACAAATGGCAAACTAAATGTGGCAAAATGCTAGCTAAAAGTAGCAAAATGATAAAGAAGCAAAAAAGTAGGTAAAAGCTAAAAGTAGTCAAGCATACCAAGATGCTAACTAGAAGTTAAAAGTAGCATAACATAAAGTAAAGGCTAAAATGGCCAAAATAGCTTAAAGCTAAACATACCAAAAGGTCAACAAAGGGTAAAAGTGTCAAAACACCAAATAAATACCAAAAGGATCAAAAAGCCAAAACCAGCAGATTAGTAACTAAAAGCTAAAATAAACAACAGGCTAGTTTAAAGCTAAAGCAAAATTGCAGCTAAAAAGACACAGAAGTAGCATAAACCAAAAGCTAAAATCAATATAGCTCGAAGTTAAACATAACAAAAGACCAACAAAGTGTAAAAGTATCAAAAGGCTAACTAAAAACCAAAACGATTAAAAAAACAAACCTAACAGAATAGTAACTAAAAAGCTGAAATAAGCAAAAGACTAGCTTAAAGCTAAAAATAGCAAAACAGTACCTAAATGGTAGAAGCAGGAAGAGACTAGCTAAAAACTAAAAATAGCATAAAAAGACAAAGCAGACACACTGAAAAAGATTAAAATAAAAATATTTTTAACAGTCAAATTTTCTAAAAGATCTAATAGTCATAAAAATCCCTACAAAGTTGCGACTAAAGGAGCAACAAAGTATACAGAAGCAGGTAAACAATGAGCTTTTTGTCTGAGGTTTGAGTTATTTTGGAGGTCAGTTAAAACAAAAGGTCATCGGCTGTAGTAAAGGTGTATTTCTCTCACCAGCTCTATGTGTGTGAGCTGCTGGGCCACGGTGAACGGGTCGTTGCAGACGGACAGTAAGTCTCTCTGGATGGCCGCCTGAGGTTTGGCCTTCAGGGCTGCGAGGCGCTCAGCCGCCGTGGCGTTGATCCTCACCAGCGCCTCCTCGTACTGACTGAGAACCGTCAACCTCCTGATCAGACCCTGGCTCATCTGACCCACCGCCTTCTTGTACACCTGATGGAAGCAAACAAGAAATAAAAGATCAGAGTTTTGGAACTGCTCCCTAATGAACAACTCTACATGCAGAGATGATCAACACAGCCTTCCTTTTTTGGGATGTTTTTCTTTCCTGCAGTGGTATGCAGGGCACTTTAAGGCTTCTCACACTCGAGTGGAGCAGCACCGAGGGGTCTCAGGGTCAAGTGGTCCCCCTGTTCTGAACACTTCCTGTGACTTAAAACAGACCACTGTTGGATAATTGTTCTCCCACTGACCCAGTTCAGAACACACGTTGTGTAAGATTTCCTTCAGAGGAAAGCAGTAAATGTGGAGCTTGGATGTGTAAAAACAGTCGCAGCTATTTGAGGGAAGAAATGCCAGATTATGATGGAATTTCTAAAAACAACTGGGACCCCACCTAAACCAAAACAGTTTCTTCTACATGAAAAATTATGAGTATTCTTTCATAACTTATTAAACCTTTTGTGGTTGAGAAAACAATTTAAACCAGGCTTTTAGTTGGAGGGGTTTTGTTCCGACATTCTTTGGTTTTGTGACGCCAGCTTTTAGTTTGATGACGCCTTTTTCAGTTACGCAACACCTTTTTCTATGTTTTACGACACCCTCTTTTGGTTCTGAGATGCCTTATTTTGTTTCTGCCACTCCCACGTTTGGTATTGTGACGCCCACTTTTGGTTCTACCACGCCCACTTTTGGTTCTACCACGCCCTCATTTGGTTTTGTGAGACCATGTTTTGGTTCTACCACACCCTCTTTTGGTTCTGCCACACCCTCTTTTGGTTCTGCCACGCCCTCTTTTGGTTCTGCCACGCCCTCTTTTGGTTCTGCCATGCCCTCTTTTGGTTCTACCACGCCCTCTTTTGTTTTTGTGAGACCATGTTTTGGTTCTACCACACCCTCTTTTGGTTTCGGACCCCCTCAGTGCTCCGTGTTGATCATCAGGTTTGCAGAGATTTAACAAACATGTCTCTGGATGAGATGCAGCTTTTGCTCTGAAACACACTAGAAAGGCGGGGGCGGGCTTTGGGTCTTGGCAGAACTCTGATCCAGCAGCACTGAATTCATTCTGCATACTTCGATCGAGGAAGTGGGAAGAGATCTTACAGCGTCAGCAACTGCTGTGTGTTTTCTCTACATTTCGCTCCCTGTAGGTTGTTTTTCTTACATCCTGGGGGCTCAAAGTGTCGATGCCCTCCTCCAAACTCCTACCTAAAATCCTGGCTTGCACTGAAGCTGGCCTGCAGTATAAAACCCTTCAGTTGCCACTCTGGAGTCACCCATCTGCCACTCATGTCCCTACAAACACAGGACGCTCTGAGGCAGGATAAATATAGCAACAGACCTCTGAGACATCACGGCCTGCCGGTTCTGAACAGAGGGAGACACGACTATCGGCATCAGGAATGAGACGACCCAGCAGGGACTCGCTGTCCCCCCCAACACCCTGGACCCTGGCAGCGGTCCGAAGGCGGCAGATGACTGCTCAGTGCGTGGTTCTGGGTTTGTCATCGTTTCAGAGGAGGTTCTGTTATCCTTGGCTGAATGGTGTCGTTTTCTGTGGATCACCAACCGACAGCCAGATGTTTTTCAGCACTAATGAACAGAGAGGAAAACGACTATTTAGGCGACATTTTAAAGCCTGATTGAATGAAATGAGCAGTGGGGGGCACTTGTCCCCTAAAGCGCAAATGCTAATTGTGTACCAAAATTTATCCTTTGGTTTTTTAGAAGTTTTACTAATTTCTTCAAATGAAATGCAGATATGTGATTTCTAACTTTAGATTTGAGTAAAGCTAATCACAGATATCGTTACAAGTTTGATCATCAGTTTTGTCTAAAGAAAAAGGGGAGAGCCATATAAACTCACTACGTTCTGTAACAATATATTTCATCAAAGTTTCATCATCATTTTCTTGAACATTAGAGGGGAAAACTATCTTTTATCAACACAATGGAGCTCCACAGTCTGGAAACAGCGACTCCTCTGGCAGCACTGTGTTCACAGAGCTTAATACTCTCACATCAACGTTTCTTAACGCGTACCATACTACCATAAACATGAGAAAATGAGCCAGAAGCAGCAGAACTAGCAATCAACACCATGAATCAAAAGTCTGTTTCAACAAATCACCTCCCCAAACTGCGACGACACGAGTCATGGTTTAATGGGAATGTTTTCTGGTAAATAAAAAAAAAATTGCTCTTTATGATTAGCTTCTGCTAAGTTTTTTTGACCAAATTCGCTTTCGAACCTGCGGACCTAAATAAATTGACTAGCACTTTAGAAATTGCATAATTAAATTTTGAATTAGAGCTGCTCACCACTGGAAATGAGCTTTTAATGGTTATTATGGTTTAAAAGTCTCAGTCTTTTATGTTTTCAGCAAACTGTCTTTGGGTGATGAGCAACAATACAAAGAAAATAACATTTTCCCCAAACAGTAACTGGTTACTGTTCCAGTCCCAAATCAAACAAACCAAACAAAAGAAGCTGAAAGTCTTAAATCAGCAGAACTTGACATTATTTTACTACAAACCTTGATCCAAAAGACAAACTGCAGCTTTAAGCTAAATACAAACCAGCGTAAAACAGGAAGGCAGTTTGTGTTTCAGCTGCAGCTTCTTTAAATATCCCACCACATCCATAATGACAGTCCTACTACACAGATCAAGGTCCTGGACTGTTGGGAGTGTGGTTTGGACTCGGCCTCCAGCAGATGTTCAGAGCATCTATTCTGGACCGGAGTGTTTTCAGAGAGAGCTGAACCAGCCTCTGACTCGGGTCAGCAGACCTGCTCGTGGTCTTTTTCATTTCCACACAAGAATCTGTGAGAAACTCGAACACAGAGCAGATTCAGTTTGGCTTCCAGGAACATCAACGTGAGTTTGTTTTGAACAGGAATGTCCTCTGGTGCCTCAACGCTCAGGTCCAGAAACCAGGGTTTAGTTTTTGATCACGGTTCATCACCTGAGGACACGAGAACAGACTGAGTCACGGACTTTATAGAAATCCTGTTTTACAAAGTGTTTCCCTGAGAACAGCTCAGAAACAAAGATGGCTCTTTGTGACGCAGAGCAGATCCTGAACCGTGTGCTTTTAACGAGATCATCGGTCTGTTCAGAACATTTATCAGTTTACTGAAAGTGTTTTTAATGTCAATGTTTGGAAAATACATTTAAACAGTTGGGAAATCTTTAAAAAGGTCAAAATATTCAGTAAAGTTTAGCTATTAGAAGAAAATAAGCAGATTTTTTTCTTTCCCACTGATATAAAAAAAGAGATTCAAGCACCTGTTTGTCTGTTAGCAAAATATCTCATGCAAAACAGTTTCTTCTACATGAAAAATAAATAACTATTTGTTATTTTTCATAAATCCTCAACATAGTAAACCTTTTGCGATTGAGACAACTTAAAGCAGGATTTTAGTTAGAGGGATATTGTCCCGACAAATTCTTTGCTTATGAGACGCTCTCTTTCAGTTTTTCGACTCCCACTTTAATTTTTGTGATGCCAACTTTCAGTTTTGCAACAAAATATCTCTTTACCTACTGCATGGATTTGAATTTAACTCAGAATAATCATAAATATAAATCTACAACCTTGAAGTCAACATGAACAAAAACAACTCTGATCCAGTGGGTTTTACAGATTTGGTGTGGTGGAGTCACACTCTTAGAGTTAAATAATGATCTGGTTATTAGTCAGTATTATCTAACACCTCTGTTTGTTGTTGGGACGGGAAAGCACCGTGGAGTCTGCTGGGAAACGACTTTCTGTTTTAGAAACTATGAAAACGTGTTGGAGAGAAGCTGCTGCAGTCAGTCAGCGTGACCATGAAAACCCAGAGTTAAGTCTGAACCTGAGGGTTAAAGCAGGACAGATACAAGATTCAGCTGATTTCTACATTAAAACTTATGTAAAAGCTGATTTATAAAATAAAGGTTTGAGTTTTTTCTGGTTTTGACTTGTAAACACTTCAGTTAGAATTAAATGAACCAAACTCTGCAGCAGGAAAATGCATCGGCATGTTTTTCTCCCAACATTTACCAGAAAAGATTGATCCTAATCTCATTCCTCAGAGCTTTATCCAAATGTTCATCTAACAACCAGAAGGCTGAAATATTCCCTGACAAACGCTTACTTCTACTTTCACTTTAGATTTGATTGTTTAAAAGAGATATATGATTATTTTAGATCCTTCTTTTTCTCATTAAATCCTTCATCAAATTGAACGGCAAAGCTTTTTCTTACAACTCCACAAGCCCCGCCCCTTTTCTGAGGCGTGTCTCAGATCAACTCATTTCTGACTTCAGTAGGCTGAAAAATACAAACCAAAGAGAAAATAAAGAGATCTTTGCAGCAACAGGAGAGACTAATTTAAACTTTTCTGCCTCCTACAGACTCCAGGTCCACAACAAAATGTATTTAACAGCTAAAAAAGTGGATTTTCTCTTGATATAACCTCTAGCTTTTTGCAGCTTTTCTTTTGAAACAAAGTGTGAGTTTTGCGCCTGGCAAAACAACTTTTCTGTCTCCAACCAGCAGCTTGTTTCAGGACGATCCAAACCAAGCTCTGCTTCCTGCACAAACACAGCAGGACCGGACCACCTGATGGACCACCTATCATGACTCAACCAGCAGACAGAGGAAGGAGAGTCCAGGAACTGACCTCCTCTCCAGTGGAGAGCCAGTGGGTCAGCTCCTTCAGGCTGCGCATCATCCTCTCGTCCCTGAAGTCGTAGGGGAAGGTCTCCGTCCACTCCGTCAGCAGCTGCAGAACCTTGGGCGTGATCGTCTTGAGCCTCTGCTGCTCCAGGCACAGCTGGCACACTTTGGACATGACTTCATGCGGGCGGATGAAGAGGCGGGAGCTGAGCAGGAAGGTGAAGATGTACGTCCTCTGCACACACAAACAGGAAACACTGTCAGAGATAAAAACCAGAGGATCCAGGCTCACGGGGGTCACTTTCAGGGACTCACGTCTGGATAATAGTCCACGCTTGGAACCAGGTGGTGGATGAGGGCCTCCAGGGACCCCGACACCAGGCCGTGGTCCTGGTAGTACAGGTCGTGGTACGCCTCCTCGCTGCTCCGGTACAGGTTGTTGTTGTAGCCGGAGTTCAGCTGCCCTTTGAACGGTGGCGTCTGCGGCATGTTGTCCTGCAAGAAACAAATAAACAAACAAACAAATGAATAAAAATATCTCCTGGCTACAAAACAGACGACAAAATGTTTAGTTTGCAAAATAAACGGAGCAGAAAAACAAAGTAAGTTTAGTACAGTGCTCTAGGTTCAACACACACTATATATGGATCAATACAGATTTATTAAATTATTGTATCAGTTTGTCTTCTGAAGATGCTCCGTTTAGAAGGATCAGTGAATCTGTGTTCAACTACTCCACCTGGGCTGTATTTTTGAGTGCAGATCCACTGAGAAACTTGCTGTTTCAGCAACATTTAATCTAAAAACTGGACTTCTGAGGTTAAACAAATGTTTATTAGTAATTTCAATAAATTACAAGCTAAAAAGGGCATGGACATTTCTCTTTTGTACTGAAAAAATATTGAACCGTGAAACTAAATTATTGAACCGAATCATGAATTCTCTGTATTGTTGCAGCTCTATAGATTATTTCTTTATTGTAACGATGCCTCTTATACCCACATTTGTAAGGATCATGCACAGTGGTGGGCACAGTTCCCCTAAAGCACTAATAGGGGAATTAATTTCCTGATTAGTGCTTTAGGGTTTTTGCTGTTTATTGAACTCATTAGTGGATTAGCACTTGCTAAATTTAGAATCACTGAGGTCTTTAAATGTTATTGATCAACATTATTGTTCACAGTTGAGGGTTAAAGCTGTCACACATTTTGTTCATATGTGTGTCACGTATCAATTAAAGGCCCGCGGGCCAAATGTGGCCTGTAGGTGACTCCCATTTGGCCCACCAAGAACACTAAGTGACAACATTCTGCACACAGTAAATATTGTCTCATGTTGACTGAAGAATGTTTCATGTGTCAACTGGATT
>JAUBOC010000001.1:26121073-26131104 GCA_032275365.1 Anablepsoides cearensis
TATAGCTGCTAGCAGCCTCACACTGAGGACCTATGATGTCATCATTTACCCAGAATGCTTTGCGTGTAAATAAAATGCCTCAGTCCGTGTAATATGTTTTAAAAAATTTACTAAACAGTCTACCGTATTTTTACAGTCTTTATTTTACAGTTTAAATATCTTTATCAAATAAAGTCTAATGTTACAACTAATGATGGATCCCTTTAAGCGATTTCATGAGTGACTGTTAAGTATTTAATTTCACTTTAATTAGGCTGATAAATCAGGATCCTTTATTCTTGAAAATAATCAAACAACATTACTTTTTTTAACTGCTGCCTCAGTAAATAACTTTTTTTATTCTTCTGGTTTCTGCTGCAGCACAAATACTTCCTGTCCTTATCTGGCTCCTGTGAGCTGCAGCGGAGCGACAGGAAATAACTGGACAGGTGGAGACAGAGATAAGGGTGGAGAGCAATCCCAACAAACTCTGGGTTTATAAGGAAAAGAAGTTAGTTATTCCTCCTTTTGTTACTTAAGATGTCAGTCTTTCATGTCACAAACTGCAGAGTGTCTGAAGGAAAGAGACGTTTCCTTTTTCACACAGTTACATCAGTCAGGTGTCACTGAAGTCAGTGAGTGACTCAGCTGCAGCTCAGACAAAAAACAAATCAATAATGTTCCCAACAGACCAGATTCATTTAGACAAAGTAAAATCAGATTTTAAATAAACTGCACCTCTTTGATATGAAACCAGGATATTTGTTTTTATTGTATTATTTAGTCTTTACTCTCAACATGTTTGATTTCCCGTCAGCTGAGCAGCTGGGAGTCTGACCTGTTTGGCGATAGCTTTGCTGTCCAGTTTGTTGTAGACTTTCCTGATTTTGGCGACGGTGAGAGTGGAGACAGAGAGCGAGTAGAGGCTGAAAGACACTTTCTCCTCTGGTACCAACGCCACAGGAGAAGCAGGTGAAACTTCTGTCTTTGCATCTTTACCTGATGAAGAGAGAGGGGAGAGATGAACGAGGTAAAACCACACACATGTTCAGAGCGTGTGAGGACCAGAGGCACTCACAGGGCAGGTAGACGGCCTGAAAGCTGCCCACGTAGTTTGGTCCCAGTTCAAAGATGGCGGCCACGCTGGGGGCGGGTAGCACCTCCTCCAGGAAGTGGCTGGGGCCCAGACGCCACACCAGGCTGGAGAGCTGGCGCTGGGCGGGCGGCGTCCCCACGTACCCGTACACGGTGCTCACTACAGGGGGGTTTGTGGAGCCGGATCCCCCCGGAGTGCTGTGGATGTAGTGGAGCTGCAGGAGAAGCGCGGAGGCGAGGGTTAAAACTTCATCTTAATAAAATCAACAGGAACACATCAGAGCATGACAAGGTTTCATTAAAACAATCAAAACACATGAAGCAGGAGTGTCGTCAGAGCCGCAGCAGCTGCTTTCCTGTCTGTCCACCTCAGCAGGAAATGAAATGGTTGTTAGTGTCGCTGAGAGGAAACAGTGACATGTGGTTTGTCATCTAATCTCAGGGGAATCTGAAGTCACCGCAGCACAAACCACATCCCAGACTGCTGACTGACGCAGCTCGTCCACATCAGCTGAACCAACAGGATTTACCTCAAAACACAAACTTTACTCTTTAATAAAAATATAATCTGCATTTAGTAAAAGGATAGCTGCTGTTTAGAAGACTTTCTGCTTGTTTTTTGCTGTTTTAGCGGTTTACTAATCCAACTGTTCAGCTCATTTAGGAGTAGGAACCTATAAAATTTGTGTTTACTCTTTCCTAAATTCCATTTTTAGTTTTCTAAATTCCACTAAATTTTCTAAATTCCACTAAATTTTCTAAATTCCACTACATTTTACCATTTTTTTCCCCTGAATTCCACATTTTCACTGTAACCATATTTATTAAAATAAAAAGTGTGTGGTTATAAAGTTACTGAACAATAACTTAACAAATTAAAAACCTCAGAAAAAAATAATGGCGTTTTTTTCACTTTCACTAATATAACAAATAGCTGGGGTTTAGAACATTTAATTTTTTTAAGGTGTTTAAAGATATTTACCAAAAAAGAAACATTATGTGTAAATCATAGAATTTCACATTAAAATTATCCTTTCATAAAATAAAAAAGTTTTAGAGTTGAACTTGACGGTAAATATGTCATAAAGAAACATAAAACCTACAAACAGCAACAACTTGTGAACACTTGCCTGTTGAACAGGATCTAAGCTCATTATTTACTATTATTATTTAAAACATCCAATAAATGATTGTAGTGTTTGATTGTACATTTTACAGCAAACCTTCAAATGAAACTCTAAAGATTTTACATGATTAAGATAAAGAAAATTAGATTTTTGTCTGATTTTGGCTCATTTTAAATCTTAAAATGATTGATAGATTTAAAGACGGTTCCTGAGGCGTCTTCAGTTTATTTTCAGGATGAAGATGTGGACAAACTAAATCTGTTTCCACCACTAAAGCACTAATAGGGGAGCTAATTTCCTGATTAGTTCTTTAGGGCTTTTGCTAATTTTAAAATTTATTAGTGGATTAGCACTTGCTAAATCTATAGGCTAAATTTAGAAGCACTAACTGAGGTCTTTAAATGTTATTGATAAACATTAATGTTAACAGCTGAGGGTGAAGCTTTCAATCATTTTGTTCATATGTGTCATTTATCCACCAGGTGACAATATATGAACCAAATACAGCTGTGGAGTCAATGATAAATATTAAGAGAGCAACAGACAACATGTGACTCATGTTGTCTGTTGAAGAATGTTTAAAGGTTGACTGGGTTATTTTAGTGCTTTAGAATTAGGGGACCTAAATATTTGAGTTAGTGTTTTAGGGCCAGTGGAACTAATTTGTAGATTAGTGCTGCCCACCACTGTCTGTTACGCTCCATTTCTAAAAACTTCTTCTCTGTGTCTCCAATCGTACCTTGACGGTGTTGACGAGCTGTCCGTCGATGTAGAGCGCAGCCATGCTGTTCTTCAGCATGCCCTTGCTCATCACCAGCACCAGGTGGTGCCACTGGCCCTCAGCGATCAGCTCGCCGCAGCGGAAACGAGCACAGCAGGGCAGGAGCTCATAGAAGGAGGCTTCTTCACCCGACTCTTCGGCTGCTTGGTGGTGGAGAGACAGAAACACACAGAGCAGCTACAGTGAGTCACAGAAGCACGGAGCAGCACCACCTGGAGCTAACGGCTAACAGCTAACAGCTATCCTGTTATTGAGGGAAACATGTAGAAGCAAAGTAAAACGCTGCCTCCTGCTGCTCTTACAGTACGTCTGCAGCAGCTCCTCCTTGGTGGAGATGGTCAGCGAGCGGTCTTTAGCCGACAGCACCACGGCCAGGCACACGTAGTGCTGCTCTGAGGAGGTGGCCCGCCGGACGATGGTCAGCAGCCGCACCGGGTGGGCCTGAGCAGCCGAGCTGAAACGCTCCACGCAGAACCAGGTGGAGTAGCTGAGACCTGACGGAGGAGGAAACAAGCGCTCACCTGAAGAAGAAAAAGAAAAGAGGTGTTTTTAGGCCAGTTACCCACTCAGAGTTTAGCTTTCATGCTCCATGTTGACACAAACTGCTTCCTTCTGACACGTTTTAGGCTCGTTTAAAACTAAACAAATAAAAAATTGTAGTTTTAATCTGGTAAAAAAAACACTTTGCATTTAGTTGGCATCATAATATATTAAATTTTATTTATCCCATCTGTCATTAGATCAAATGATTTATTAGTGTTTCCATTTTCCTCTTTATTTCTTCTGTACTTTTACCTACTATTCTGCTACATTTAGCTTTTAGCTACTATTCCAAAACATTCAGCTTTTAGCTACTATTGTGCTACATTTACAAACCATTCTTAACTGCAATTTCATTAAGTTCTGTACGATGACAATAAAGGCTTATCTTATCTTATGCAACATTTAGCTTTTAGCTACTATTTTGACACATTCAACCTTCAGCTACTATTCTGCTACATTTAGCTTTTACTTACCATTCTGCTACATTTAGCTTTTAGCTACAATGCTGCTACATTTAACTACCAGTCTGTTACATTTGGCTACTGGCTACCATTCTGGTGCTTTTAGCTAGCATTTTGCTACTTTCAGCTTGAAGATTACGTTTTGCTACTTTTAATATTAACTACTGTATTTTAGCCATAAATATGCTCATTTTAGCTTCCAGCTATGGTTTTAACAATTTTAGTTTTTAGCTACAGTATCGCTAATTTTAGCTTTTAGCTACTGTTCTGCTCAATGTAGCTTCATTTCTGTTTGCTTGTTTATCTTGAACTAGGTCTGACTTCAACACATTTAACAGTCTGTAAATGCTTTTTTATTTTTGCACAAAAGCTAATTTTTCTTACTAATTTAAGTTTATATAATCTAAAACAGGAATGGGCAACTGGTGGCTAGCGGCTAACTTCTGTCTGGCTTGCCAACTAAAGAAAAAACTTTTTTTTTGGAGGTAGACTATCACGTCGGGGTCACCGTTTGTTAGAAACGTGTTTGATTGAAAGCCCGAATTAACGCAGGAGGTTATCAGATTCGACATATTAAGTTTACTTTTCATTCAGAGACACATCCTCTCCTGTTACAGAACTCCTTCAAAATGGTTCAGAGCCTATGAGTCCTTACGTTTATAGAAAACTCAGTCGGACCTCCTGAGGTCCCTCCTACGTCAGCATTGAATTTTTTTAACTAAATAAAGACTTACTGATTCTCTAACTGTTTAAAGTAAATAATTACAATAAATCACAACGTATCAAATGTGTGTAAATGAAATTCAAGTAACAAAACATCCTTTACTGTTAAACTTTTTTTTACTTTAGCACATTCTGACTAAAATAAACTAAGTTTTATTTTAACAGTAAAACACTCGTCAAAACCTTAAAAGCAAAAACACAAATTATTACCAAAACAATTAAACAGCAAATTAAGATGAACCGTTCTCCAGGATTACAGCTGAGTCATTTAGCAATCATAACCACTTAACAAACAGTTCCTTTGAAAATGGTTATGTTTAAAAGTTGGTGTTTGATAAAACAGGAGCGTTAGGAGCTCCTGAGCAAAATGATTTTTTTATGAAGCCATTCTCAGATGATGTCATTGCAGATATGGGTCAAATAGAAATGGAACGAGAGGGGCGGGCGAGGGGATGAAGACAAATGAGGCGAGGAGGAAGGAGGGACGGTGACAAAACAGAGAGATAGATTCAGGGCAGAGAAAAAGGGATTGGCCATCGAGATAAGAAACGAGAAGGACACAAAGAAGGAAAATCTCAGTGAGGAAGAGGAGCACGATCTATAAATAGAGCTGGAGAAGATGAGGAGAGTGGTGTGAGGTGGAGGAGGACAGGGAGAGCAGAGAAATTAAAAAGTGGTGGATGAGGAAAACGAATGGAAGAGCTGGAGAGAAGAAAGAATCATAAATATTAAATGAGGCTACAAATAAGAAATTCATCCATAAAGTCAGATTATTTTGGGTTCAGGGCAAAGCTAGTGGGCAAGGTGGTTCTTAGGGTTCATATAAAAATAAACAAAATAACTCTGGGTTTAAAAATTCAAGATGGCCGACAGCTAATTCAAAATAGCTTTAATTCAGCTGTTTTCAAAAACATTGAGCTTAATTTTTCAATTATAGCTAAGAATGATCCACGAAGCTTGCTTAATAATACTCAAAACTTATTATTCAACCATATTCAGACACAAACAGCCAAAAATAATCTTTACCAAATTCTAAATGATGATCAAAAATTCAAGATGGCTGCCACAACTAACTTTAAAAGGCTAAAATTCAGCTATTCTAAGACTTATTATGAAGATGATTATGATTATAAAGATGAGGAGTAGCTAAGAATGATCATGTGCTTATTGCTAATGCTAATGCCAAATTAAGCTAATGCTAATTTTTATTACATACGCAGCTGACAAATTGTATAGTACAGTAATATCAGAGAACAATCTTAAAGAAAATGTAAATAAAAATAATAAATAAACAAGGGAAAACTGGATCAAGACATCCTGGGAGTTTAGATGATGTTTTAAGTGATGTTATAAAGCATTAAAGGGATCCATGATTAGTTGTAACATTAGACTTTATTTGATAAACATATATTTTAACTGTAAAATAACGACTGTAAAAATACTGTAGATTGTTCAGCTGTTCAGCCATTTTATTTACACACAAAGCATTCTGGGAAAATGATGACATCGACGAGGTTATTAACTTTCATATAGCTCGCTCGCTGCCTCGCACCGGTGACCTCGTCAACGTCATCAAACATCATCATTTAACCAGAATGCTTTGTGTGTAAATAAAATGGCTCTGTCTGAGTGAAAATATATTTAAAAAAAATACTTAACTAAACAGCCTACAGTATTTTTACAGTCTTTATTTTACAGTGAAAAAATATGTTTATCAAATAAAGTCTTACAACTAATTACAACTAATCATGGATCCCTTTAATAAATCTTTTATTAATTGTCAGTTAATTGTTATTATTTGTCAGGAATGATACTGAAGGGAAATAAAAGAATAAGAGGATGTTTGGGGAAACTGTCAACATGATTTATTAGATTTCCAGTCAATTGTTTCCTTTTTCACAGATGCAGCTCGTTGTGTTTTGTTGTACCTGATCCCATGCCGCTCAGCACGGCTCCATCGCTGACCCCGGAAGCGTTGGTGTTATTGGACGGAGCGTTGTGGGGCGCCAGGCTGGGCAGGAACAGGCACCTGTGTGGGACACGGGAGGAAGGATTAACCACAGGAAACAGAACACGTCTACATGCGAGCTTATTGTAAACAGAGAATCAGAGCAGAATTACTGCAGATATCTGACTCCCTGTCTGTGATAAACTGCTTTTATAAAAAACAGCTTTGTACTTTAATATGGAAATTTCAACTGCCTAAAACCCAATGATGAATAATTTATGAGACGAGTGCAGAGGTGGGATGAAAGCTGCGTTTTTATTTTTGTGAAAGAAATCTGCTCATAGACGCAGCACAAGGTCAGGATAATGTGGTGTATTTTCTAAATAATTACAAGAAAGGAGATAAGTTCTACAATTAATTCACAAACTCAGAGTTGTATGTGTGTGTTTTCTCCTCTAATCATCCTGAACATCAGTGCTCTGAGACATGAACGCTGCTGTTTGAGGCTCGTATTGTTTAATGTTTCTGAAGCTGCAGAATCACCAGCAACTCTTCATTTTATGAGTAAAAGATAATAATATGCAGTTTCATTAAAGCTCAACCAAACACAAAATCCACTTACATCTATAAAACCAACACAGAATTTTAATTTAAACCCATTAGTGAGCTGATGAGGATGTTTATTTCTCTCTAATTTTTCTAGCAGGACAGGAAGTTCAGAGGTCAGAGCTGAATTTAAAACATTATTTTTTCTAGTTTTTCATTTAACGAGTGTCTGTCAAACTAACGAGCACTCTGCCCTGATCCTCCAGACCAGCTCCCAGATTCCTCACCGCTCCTGAAAAATGTGTGTGTGTGTGTGTGTGTGTGTGTGTGAGATTCCTAACAGCAGCAGCATCAATATTTCATGTTGACAGATGGGAGAGAGGAGGGGCAGAGTGTGTGAGTGTTTGTGTCGAGCAGAAAGTGGGACGCTGCCGTGTTTTCAGGAGAATCTCCATCTTCTGCTCCTGCAGTGAGGAAGCAGCAAGGAGAAGAAATGGAGGATTGTGAAACATGAGAATTGTGAGGCTTCCAAACGGAGGGAAAAGAAGCTGAGTCTGATGTTTGACACTAACGGCACTCATTACCTGTATGATTCATTTATCTGAACTGTGCAGAACATTTAGAAGAAAGCATTCAACGCAAAAATACCTCTGAGTTTTTAGCTTAGCGGGGGAGCTTATTTAGAACAAGTAAAGGGTACCCTGGCCTGTAGGGCAGTGGTTCCCAAAGGTGGGGTCGAGACCCACAGTGGGGTCCAGAAACATCAAGGTGGGGCCCTGAAAATATTTTTTGAATAATTACATAAAAAAATGACAACTAAGAACATTTTTTTCCCTTTGTTTTTACTAAATAATAAGATTATTGTACTTAAAATAGACAGAAATAACGTAATAATTAATGTTACTTTGCTTTTGTTTATTTGACGTGAAAACAATGTTTATCAACAACAACAGCTGGGGGCTCAGGCCTCTGCTGTTGGTATTTTTTAGGTCAAAAGCTGAAAAGTTTGGGAACCACTGGTATAGGGTGAAGCCCCTAAAACCTGATATTGTAGAACAGAAATGCATTTTCCTGCATGGAACAAGGCTGGAAGGAGGTTTCATTTTGTGTTAAAGAGTTATTATATGTGTATCATTTAACAAGAGTTTTTAACTATTTACTAGGGATGTACCATCTATCTGCATTAACATCTGTATCGGCTGATGTTGGTCATTTTTTAGAATAAGTAAAACTGGACTGATATTAATGTCCGATACGGATATCCCACTTTTTGGCTTAGTGTTTCTGTTTTGGGAGGGGAAATGTTCGAGTGGTTTCTTCAGTTATTCCTGGCTGTGCAGCATCACTAACACTATCAGGATCAAATAGATTCCACTCGACAATTTCCCCAAAAATACTGGGCTTAATTAAGATTACAGTTTTCTGCTAAATAAATGCTTTAAAAATTACATTATCTTTGCTTTTTATGATAATTTTCTATCACGATATATACTGTTACTGTGAACGGATTCAATTTATACCATGATATGAATTTGAGGTCATATAGGTTTATTTTGAACCCTGTGGTTTAGTGTAAGATTTAAAGGGCTTATCAAGATGCATCTACAAATCCAAAACACAATAAAATACCTGCAAAAATAAAAGACAGACCCTGATCTCCAAGTATTTTCACAGTTTCTTGCTACTTCTTCACTGAATGTTGTTGTCTTGTGTGTATTTGTCATGTGAGTGTGGTGGCAAACAGCCAAGGTCGAATCCCACACAACATATTTTCCATCCAGTCCAACCGTAACACGCAGCTCTAACCCCGGGGTGCAGCCCAGGCTGACAGCAGCAAGAGAAACGCACAACATAAAAGGTGGAAAATAAGCCACTTTGTATGCGCAGCTTCACTACTGGAGGCAAATAATAGGCTCCCGCTGAGACAGATGCAGGTGCTGTGAGAAAGTAAAAAGGAAAAACAACTCGTTTCACTGCTGGCTGAAATAACGCGCGTGTCTGTCAGCGGCGAGGAAAACTGATTCACACAATTTACAGACGGGGGGGGGGGGGGGTTAGCAGAACAGCTTTCTGAAAGTTTCTGAAGATAACATTATTTAACTGAATGGACAAATTTAAAGTTTAAAATAAAAAACTAAACAGAAGACAGTAATTATTCACCTGCTGTCAGAGTAACAGCGGGTCGTTTGAAACACCTTCGTTCACACATCATGGATCAAGCCGGCCACTTCAGAGAGCTTTCATGAATGAAGGAATCATGTGCTGGACATCTGCCGCTCTAAATACTACAGCCAGATAGCCTCACAGACCGTCTGTCATCACACCATCAAACAGCTCACCCTCTCATCTGTCACTACCTCGCTCAGTGAATCAGAGGCGTAACAGCAGCAAGTTGACTTCAAAACCACCAATGCTGCTTCCGTCCTTTCACGAAGCACACCCAGGTCAGAATAGGCTGGATTCTGGGCTGCTGCTGCCAGACGACCAAACCTTGTATAGCTAGGCTGTGAGACGCCAAGAGGCTAAAGTCTTTCCTCTGCTTACATCCCCTCAGATGTAATGCAGATCAAAATTCTATCAGAGATTTTTTCTATTGATATTTATCATATGTATCGCGATACATATCGTTATTGTTTTCTATTGATAATAATCACATGTATCGCGATATATATCGTTATTGTTTTCTATCGATATTAATCACATGTATCGCAATATATATCGTTATTGTTTTCTATTGATAATAATCACATCGCAATATACACTCACCGGCCACTTTATTAGGTACACCTGTCCAACTGCTCGTTAACACTTAATTTCTAATCAGCCAA
>JAUBOC010000001.1:26144703-26159212 GCA_032275365.1 Anablepsoides cearensis
AGCCAGGCTTTCGTTACTTTTACCTAGACTTCTGCTTCCTTTAGCCAGATGTTTGTTACTTTTAGCTAGCCTTTTGCTAACTTTACCCAGTTCTTTTTAAACTATTAGCTAGTCTTCTGCTACCTTAAGCCAGGCTTTCGTTACTTTTACCTAGACTTCTGCTTCCTTTAGCCAGATGTTTGTTACTTTTAGCTAGCCTTTTGCTAACTTTACCCAGTTCTTTTTAAACTATTAGCTAGTCTTCTGCTACCTTAAGCCAGGCTTTCGTTACTTTTACCTAGACTTCTGCTTCCTTTAGCCAGATGTTTGTTACTTTTAGCTAGCCTTCCGCTACATTTAGCCAGGCTTTCGTTACTTTTACCTAGACTTCTGCTTCCTTTAGCCAGATGTTTGTTACTTTTAGCTAGCCTTTTGCTACCTTTACCCAGTTCTTTTTAAACTATTAGCTAGTCTTCTGCTACCTTTAGCCATGTGTTTTTTACTTTTAGCTAGCCTTGTGTTATTTTCAGGCTTAAGAAAAGTGTCTGAGGTACCTCACAGCGTCAGCCAGCTTCTCGTACTGGATCTCAGTGCGGAAGAAGTGTGAGTTGGCCGGCTCGTAGCGCATGGCGGCCGTCAGCGTGCAGAACACCGTGTGCAGGAGCTCAAAGACCTGGTTCTGGTTGACCCGCTCCCAGCCGTGCTGGGGGGGCTGGCACAGCGAGCGCTCCATGGCCACCAGGAGGGAGGTGACGTAGACGAAGCCGCCCACCTTCCGGAACACGGTGCGAGTGCGGTGACTCTCCCTCAGCACCGCTAACAGCGCCTGAAGGAAGAGCAGACAAATCCTTAAACTGTGAAATAAAAAGGTTCAGTTTCTGCTCATTCATCACTTTCCTATAATTTATTCTCTAAAACTCAGTTATTTTATTCAGAAACCATTTGTTTTTTTATCGCTCCATTCAGTCACAACCTGCTCTTTAAACTCATTTTTCTCCTGCTGTGATGTTTTATGAGCTCCTTCGGGAGGTTTTGTTTTGCTTCAGTGCTCTGAACACATTTTCTCTCCATTTTGATAAGTTTTATGTTTTGCATCTGCAAGTAAGATTAACCTGAACGTCGAGCTAAAATATGGAGATGAGTCTCGGGACATAAAAACAGCTTTAGAAGATCGAGCAACAGCAATAAAGTGTTTAATTAGACAAAACGTTTGATGACTGAAAGACGCAGGTGGAGCACAGATTAGACAGGAAAACCTCTGAGAAGACTGGATCACAACCACGAGAAACTAATTTTATTTCAAAATTTAGAACTGTAGCTGCATCCAAACGTTTGTACTGCAAAAAAAAAAAAAAAAACATATTCATATTAATACCACATTTAATACCTTTTAGTTACTGCTCTGCCACTTATAGCTTTTAGCTACAGTTTAGCTAATTTAACTACTAATTAGCTTCTACTAATTTTAGCCTCTGTTTTGCTACTTTAAGCTAGTGTTTGACTAATTTCAACTGCTGCCTTGCTGGTTTAAGCTTTAGCATATGCTGTGCTAATTTTAGATACTGTTCAGCCACATTTGCCTTTTAGCTGCTGTTCTACCACTTATGGCTTTTAGCTATAGTTTAGCTAATTTAAATACTGATTTTCCTATTCTAATACTAGCCTCTGTTTTGCTACTTTAAGCTAATTTCAACTTTTGTCTTGCTGCTTTTAGCTTTAGCATAGATTTTGCTGATTTCAGCCACATTTACCTTTTAGTTACTGCTCTGCCACTTATAGCTTATAGCAAGAGTTTTATTAATTTCACTGATGTCTGAAAAAGATTAAATAAAAAGTTGATTTCGATATAAAAGATTTATTAATTTGAGAAAATAATGGAGGAAAGTCTGAATCTGTACCAGCAGAAGATGATGAATGAACAAATAAAGGGAAGTTAAACAGGGATTTGTTGCAACACTGATCGGCTGTTTCCTGCTGCTTTAGAGCAAAGTCAGCAAAGTTTTGTGAGAGCGGTCACAGGATGTTGGAGACGTTTTCTTCCTGTTCTTCATGTTGGGGAACTACCAGCAAGCTGCAGCTGTGTGCTAACACGGCTAATGTTCTTAGAGGCCTTCAGTTAAATTTCACTCTGATCATTAGAAAAGTTGAGGAAAAATATTCTAATAAACTGAACTGGATGCAGGTTTCTGCACGCCCTTATATGGCCAAATTTAAAATCCAAGATTAGTGAAACAGAATAAATAATCCAGTCAAAGCCTCCTGAAAGCATGAGATTAACTTGATCTGAAGGAGGGGAACTTAAAAATGCAATTATGCCTGAGAAAATGAGCCGGCCTCTCATCCTGTGAGAGCGTGCACTACAAGCTTTTATGTGCACATAACCCTCCAAGACCCTGCTTTGAAGCAATTACTGTGAGCACGGCTACAGAAATATCTATTGATTTTTGAATTCACTGACTTTCTCTGCTCGGTGTGCTAGCTGGAGTTTACTGAACCGAGCTCCTGGTGCAGACAGATTTTTCACATTGGAAATATTCTAAAATTAGACAATTTGCATTTCCTGTGAAAATGAAGTGCGAATGCTTATTTTTAATTTTGCTAAAAGCTGCTGAAGAAGCTGAAAAAGATTAAAAGCAAAACTGCTAACGTGAGTTCAATTTGAACAGCTGATGTTTGCTAAATGAAGGGAAAAAAGAAAGTAAGTTAAAAAAATTGCAAAAAGGTGTCAAAAAAGCTGAACAGAGCAGAAATATAGCTATAAGTAACATAAACAAGATGGATTTAGCAGACAGATGGTAAAAGGACAATTAGAAAAAACCTTGACAGAAAAACTAGAAAAGAACAAAAAAGGTGCAATTTATAGTAAAAAGCTGAAATTATCACAAAGCTGAATTTAGCTGAAAAAAATCTCAAATTACTTAAAAATAACTAAAATCAGCTAAAATTTGCAGAAAGAAGCAGAAAAAGCATTAAATATAAGCACAGTAAAGATCTATAAACATTTGAAGGGTTTCAAAGATATTAAAATCAATGTGAAAAAAGTGGTCAAAAAACCTAAAAAAAAAATTATAAGTTGATAAAATATCAAAAGTCATATTTAGAATATCATGAAGTAGCTGGACGGTTTGATGTTTGAAATGTGGAAATAGCACAAAAATTGTGGGACGAGATGAGCCGAAAAATATATGGAAGAAAAAGGTATGGACAAAAAACGTAAGGAAGAAAAACGTGTGGAAGAAAAATGAATGAAAGAAAATGTATGAAAGAACAATGTATGGAATAAAAACGTATGGAAGAAAAATGTATAGAAAAAAACGTATGGACAGAAACGTATGGGAAAAAAACGTATAGAAGAAAAACGTATGGACAAAAAAATGTATGGAAGAAAAACGTGTGGAAGAAAAATGAATGAAAGAAAATGTATGAAAGAAAAACGTATGGAAAAAACGTATGGAAGAAAAATGTATTGAAGAAAAACATTTGGAGGAAAAATAGATAATTTCAGTAGTTAAATATCTGATGAGCATTCACACCAGTAACAAGCAAATCAAGGTGGAAACCTGAACTCCACAGTTTAATTAAAGTTCTGGTGAAGGTGTGGTCCAACAGGACGGACGGTTTGTGTCGTTACCCTCAGAATGTCAGTTTTCAGCTGCAGCTCGCTGGGCGGTGCAGAGTGCATGAGGCCCAGCAGCGTGCCCATGTCGTCGTCACCGCTGGGCGACAGGACGAGCTGCTGGATGATGAGCAGGGCGTGTTCCCGACACTGACGGTACTTCACGATGTTGTGAACGCAGCGAGCGCCACCGAACTCCCTGAACAGAGCTGAGAGGAGACACAAAAACTCAGTGTCAACATGTCCATTGTGTGAGTCTACAAACAGTTTGATGAGAAAACATCCACGTGTACCCCCCTGCCCCTCACACAATGACTGATGGACCTGCACACCAGTGAGCCCCTTTGAGAGAGGAAGAAGTGGCTAAAGCTAAAAGAATGATGCTAACAGAAAGTGGTGGGCACAGCTAACCAAAATATTAGCTTCACACATCTAAACCGCTACACAAAGCTCCAAGTTCCATTAACGTTAAAAAGCTAAATTGACCCCCCAAAAAAATGACAGAAGTTAAAGCTAAACTAGTTTGTGCTGATTTAGTTTAAACACTATAAAAAACAAAAAATTGCATGTCCCAGATTAAATCAAAGATGTGAGTTTTTCTTTCATTTTTGCAACAAACTCAAGAAATTGTTTTGCAAAGGATGCTGGGAAAACGTCTAGAAATGATCGTTTTGAGTGTGGACTTTAAAACTGTTAAAGTCTCTGAAATCCTGAGTCAGAAGAGTTAAGAGTTACTCATTTATAAAGTTATTACAAAGCCTAAACTGCTCAGCAAAATATTATCTCTATTAGCAGGTTAGCAGATGAGTGAAACTGTGCCCACCACTACAAAGAACACACTTAGATGTAGTAAAATAAAAATAAATATCAGGAAAACTTGTATAGAGTGCAACATCTCAAGTCTCTATTGGTCGACAGACAGGAAGGACCAAAAGGAGAGGAGCTGACCCAAGAAGCTCCGCCCACCATATTTACATAATGCATAATGTAAAGTAAAAGACAGAGAAATATAAGAACAACACATGGAAATAAAAAGACTAAAAAATAATTCAAACAAACAGATGGTATAAAGAAAAACATAAAATATATATTTTTAAAAACAGTAAAATGTAAATTATGTTCTAAAATATATAAATTATTTTAACTAAGCTGGAAAAATAAATAGGAAGGTCAGTTAAATAATAAAACATGAGATAAGTTGTCCTTTTTCTTAGGGGTGAAATGAGAGAAAATTCACGATTCAGTTCAGTTCGATACTTTGGTTTCACGGTTCAATATTTTTTTCGATACAAAAGGGAAAAATTTTCTATGCCCTTCTTAACTTGTAATTTATTCAAATTAATTATAAACATTTGTTTAACCTCAAGTCCAGTTTTTAAAATAAATGTTGCTGAAACAGCAAGTTTCTCAGTGGATCTGTGCTCAACAATGCAGCCTAGGTGGAGTAGTCGAACACAGATCACTTTCTCATCTTCAGAAGACAAGCTAAATGTTAAAGAAGAAGAAGAGTACCTGTATAAATATTAAAAATGTGTATTGTTTGATACAAGTGCGTATTTAATCTAAATCACTGTATTGAATGGTTCAATACAGATACATGTATTGTTGCACCCCTACTTTTCTGTTTTTATTTTTATTTATATTTTGGTCCTTTTCTATATTTCAGATTTTATTTATAATTATGTTAGTTTTGGTTGTCCATACAGACTCACCCTGGCTGTAGTAAACTGTGTGCGCAGTGTGTGTGTGATGTTTACCTGCGTTAGTGTTGGTGGTGCTGGAGCCCTGCAGGAGCACAGTCAGTGTCTCCATCACCAGCCAGGCCAACTGCTTCTGCTCCTCTGCAACTGTGTTGTTTTTACTGTCAGCTGAAATAAAGAGGAACAACAAACAAACAGAGAGGTTGGTGTTAAACTACACTGTTTATTACACACTGAGATGATAAAAAACGGACAATGAAAGGCAGGTAAAATGACAGGATAGACTAAAAGAAACAAAATAAACCATTAAAATAAATAAACAGAAACTGCAGCAGAGCTGGTTAACTCTGCAGAGCTGCAGCTGTTGACTGAAACATGTTCATTAATAAAAACATGCTCACCCTGGTCGTTGTTGTGAGGTTGCTGCTGTGACGCGGGGTCTTTGAGCATGGCGGCGTACTTGTGCAGCAGGTTGACCAGCACCTCCAGCAGGCCCACCTCCCGCAGCACGTCGCTGAACACGGGGTCGTGCCGGGTCAGCTTCAGCAGCATCCTCACGGCGGTGACGCTGCAGGCCAGCGAGGTGCTGGACTTCAGCAGCACGCTGACGCTGAACAGCTCTTTGCACGGCACGTAGTTCAGGCTGAACACCACGAACTCCAGCAGCTCAAAGTACTTGGCCTGGGCCTCGGGCAGCTTGGCCACGCGCTCCGCGAACTGCGACAGGGTGTGCTGCGACTCCAGGAGGAAGTAGTTGGCCGGCTCGGCCGCGTAGATGTTGCCCACGGCGTCCAGCAGCATGCGGGCCAGCCTGCTGGTTTTAGTGCGCAGGAAGGCGTTCTGCAGCACGGAGAAGGCCTGGATGTTCCTCACAGTGTGACCTGCAGGGAGAGGAGCAGAGCGAGGCGACACGTTAACACAACCACACAACCAACGAGCAGGATCCGAAAAAAACCACAACTATTAGATGCAAAACAAGCAGGAAATCTGTACATCACTGACTGAAAACACCAACAGGAAACAGCTGATTAAAGTTTGAAATCCTCTAGATTTAGTTAAATTTTTTCAATTTGTAAATCTTTAAAAATATGTTTGTTTGTTCAACCATCTTTTAAAAAAAACAGTCATGTTTTCCATCAAGGTTTAAACAAAGTATTTGAGGCAGCGTCTCTTTGGAGACAAAATGGTGAGAAAATAGTCTAATTTTGTGCTGCAGTTTAACTCATTTCTGGGTTTGGAACCAGGAAACCAGAGAATCATGTGGTCTCTGAAACTGAGGCCAATTTCTGAAAATCACAACATCACACACCTTTTTATGTGCAAACTGAGAAAAAGTTTATTCTTTACAGTGAACATTATTAGTCTTTACTGTGTCACCAATAAACAGGTTTAATATCATGTAAATTCAATGAATTAAAGTGGATTAAATGTATTTCCTACATTCATATCTACAGTACATGGACATGTAATTATGTCCTGGGAGGTTCAGCAGCTCAGTTTGGGAGGAGGAGATGTGAACATGTCCAGACCCTCAGTGAGGACAGGAGGAGCTGTGGTGCTTCACCTGGGCTCAGGAAGAATGACCCACCATGCTCTGCTCTGATTGGATAAAACTATGACTATGGCTCAAGTTATTTGTTGAAAGCCACATCAGTTTACTGTAAATCCTGAGTTATCCACCGCAACAGATGTAAGTTTTTTTATTTTTTTATTATTAGTATTTTTTTTTTTTTTTTTACAGATGATGAAAATCAGTCGTGTGAATAGAGAACTTCAATACCCCCCAAAATATTCAAGGACTTTCAAGGACAAGTGTAATTTTTGGCTGTTTTCACAAACTTTCTAGGGCCTTGAAATCATTTTTTCAAATTCACAAACTTTCAAGGATTTCAAGGACCCGTGGGAACCCTGTCGGACTATTCTGAGAAAATTCGTTACAAATTAAGTGACAAGATTGAGAGTTCAGAACCATGGGAAGTGAAGTAACGGAGGATCTGCTGTCTGCTCCTGTTCTGTGTAGCCACAGCTGCATCAATCGCTCTAATCCAGAGAATAAAAAGAGTTATTATCCAGAACCAAAGATTGTCGTGCAGAAAAGTGAGAAAAAGCTCACAGAAGAACGCTGTAAAAGGTGGATTGAAGCTACGTCTAACGTCTACAGCAGCTGCTTCATCAGAGCTACAGCACGTTAGCTGCTGACTTGTTCTTTTTTTCAAGATTTTTTTAACCACAAACACAAGAACAGCTGCACAGATGAATGTGAAATTTATCAGGAATGTAGATGGGTCTGACCTACACTGCACCCGCCAACAGTTTTACATTAGACCCCATATTTGAGGAGGGGGTTCCATCTGAAAAGGGGGTATCTGGACTTACAAAATTGCTTACAATTCAAAAACTGTTCAACATAGGAGCTTCAGATTTTTTGTTGTTTAGCTCTGATGAAGGGCTAACCATCAGGTCCACCAATGACCCACAACCCCAGGCCCCCACCCACAACAATAAATCCATTCTGATGACTTCTGAGTTCTGGTGCTTTGCGTCTGTGTGGGGCTCATATATTCTACTAATAAAAATGCTTGGTTGAACTTGAAGCTTGGACAAAAACGACATAATGCTGTTTTTAATGTTACAAGTAAAGCTCTTATTTTCCTCACAGCTTTCCTCCAAGTGCAGCACTCATTTCTTTACTCAAACATATAACAGAGACAGAACGGCAGCAGCCTGAGTTTAAAATATACATTTATTTAAACAATAAATGTAAAATTACTATTATTACTAGAAAACACTACAGTCACCCATCAAATACATTACTTTATCAGTTGAAATTATTGAAGTTCTATGAGTTGGTTGATTATAATATTTTACAGGTTATGTATAAGGCTCACAAATGTATATTACCTTTAAACAACCAATTATATTTTGTTAAGAGAGAAAGTTGTTCTGATCTGAAGGGGTTAGAGATGTTTGTGAAACCTGGATTTTGAACTAGTTTGAGGGAGCAGTGTTCTTCAATACAAGGAATAAGATTATGGAGTAATCTGGAGAGTGATGTCAAAAATACCAGATCAATGTTTGATAATGATAGAAGTCACTTTGTTAAAGAAATATGAAACAATATATTGTGTATTCATACAAATTGTTGTTCGACATAGATTAGAGGTTGTTTTTGTGTAGTTTTTATTGTTTGTAGATTATTATTGTTTAAAAATGCTTTCATTTGTATTTTTATTGTATATAAATTTATTTTGTTATTTTTAAAGAAATGAATAAAGCTTGATAAAAAAAAATTTGAGAAAAAAAAGGCAAAGATACTACAAGCTTTTTTTCTTCTTTCTGCTGTCTTACATTTTATTTATTATTTATATTTTTATTGCATATAAAAAATGTTGTTATTTAAACAAAAAAGAATAAATTTATAAAAAATAAAAATAATTGTTTAAAAATTTTAAAAATGGTGTGGAGGGAAACAGACTTTTTTTCCCCAGTGTTTATCTGTCTTACACTCAGCTAAATCTGAAACAACAAATACAAAATAAAACATAATCTAAGCTATAAAATTATCTCCTCCAGTGAACATGTGTGCTTCCATAAATAATAAATTAATAGATAAATAAATCTCTGCTGTTGTTTTAAGTGTTTCAAAACTAAATAAATGAATCAATAACTCAAAAACTACAACGTCTCAATATAAAATCAGAACAAGAAGAAAAATATTCCTTCCAGATGAAGATGATAAATTCTTCGACAAGAAAACAAGCTTGTTTATCTTGTTGGGTTTTTAAATAATGTCCAAACATTAGTTACACTGATGAATATGAGTTTCAATTAACTTTAAAAAGAACAAACATCCTGATGAAAACCAAACAATAATCATCACATCTGCAAATCTTTAGGTTCTGCCAAAAGCAAGTTCCCTGTTCAGACATTTTACTTCCTGTCCATCATTAGAAATCACACATCATTAAATTCAGCTGAGAACTCTCACAGATGTTTGATTTTATAGAACACTCATCAAGTAATCCACAACAGCTGCAGACAGTCAGAGTTTTGATTATTTGTCAGCAACATAAGTTCAATCTGTTGTTTCTCTCTCTACACTGTATCTATAAGCATTTAGACCTCATGTGACCTCAGTGTTCAAACAGAAAATATCAACATGAGAAAACTGACTAAAATATTTAATCTGCAGACAGCAGCCCTCCTAAAAGGGTAAGTGAATGTGTCAGGTTAATTAGGTGTGTAAACAGACCCCCTCCTCCCCACCAACAGACTCTGTACACAGAACTGTCACTGTGTGCAAACATCCTGTCAGCATCTCTCTGTGCTGGAAAACCAAACTGTAAATATTTCAAATCTGTCATTTTTAGTGTAAAAAGACGTATTTGTGCATTTTTTTAAATAAAAATTGAGTCCGAACCAACAGATGCTGGAACCTAAGACGAAAAGTCAGGCCGGACGGGTTCAGGAGGTAAACGTGACGCTCATGATAATTCTGTCAACAGAACCATCTCTGGATCAGAACACATCTGTATTCACTGGGTTCAGGTCGTTCATCGTGACGAGCAGCAGATTTACCACAGTGACTGTCAACAGGTGGAGCTGCCAGGATCAGCCGAGCATCAGAGTCATTTCAGAGATTAAGATCAGGCTGCGAGACGGCAGCAACAAGACTCTCTGGAAATGATTCCTGTCTGTTGCACAGCTCTGACTGAACTAAAGCTCTGACAGTCACAAGATGTAAGAGTTACATCAGAAATAATGATTAAAATAAAATAAAAAAATCATCCATTTGTGGCCTAAAATGAGTTCCAAATGTCTGTTCAGAGGAAGTTCTGCTGAAAATTCAACAGACAAACAGCAGCATGGACAGAAGAAAAATCAAAGAATCTAGCTTTTGTGACCCCTTGATCCAGAGATGTGCGCAAGTCTTTTTTTGCAAGTCCAAGTCAAGTCTCAAGTCTTTAGGGTCCAAGTCCAAGTCAAGTCCAAGTCTCTAATAGTAGTTACTTAAATGTGACTCTAGTCCAAGACCGAGGCACGAGTCCTCATCTCGGCTTTGATCTGTCAGGTGGAGATGTCTGCAGTGGAATATGTTAAAGTTCTGAATGTACAATAAACTACAGCTAATAGCGAAACTTTTGATTCTCTTTAGTAATGAGAGCTGATTTCACTTCATCACATCATCTGTTTTTAAAAAACTCATAAGGCTTACATCACACTGGTCAAATCCAAGGTCCGTGGGCTAAATGTGGCCCGCGAGAGCCTGAATAATGTTTTAATGTTTTAAAATAAGCTGCTTTAAAGCCAGCATTGACCATAAACTACATCTCCCATAATGATGTCATGATTAATTTTCCCACAAAATAATGACCTCCCACCACTAGGTGGAGCTGCACAGAGTTCAAAAGTAGCTAAAATCACAGTGTAAAATCTCCATTTAGCCGTATTTTTGTCGGCTACTTTTGCTGCGGACCAGTTGTACTGGGAAGTGGGAAATTCCCAAGTTACAAGTCAATTTAAACTGCCTTTCCAGTGGGAATTCCCTGTGGGAAAGTGGGAGAGTTTCTTACTTTTACTAGTATCTCTGTTTTATTTATTTCACATTCAGTCAGTCGTACATGTAGTTTTTTTCAGTGTTTATAAGAGGACGTGTTAAAACACTGTTTCTATGCAGGAAACACCATGTAGAGCTCAGTTATTGTTAGCGATGCTCAGGCTTGAGACATTTAGTCCAAGTTGATTACAACCATAATGCTCATGTGGCCCTCGGTGAACCTGAGTTTAACCCCTCTGGTCTACATAACTGAGTGTACCGTTTAATAATATCAATAAACTTTAAACTCTCAGCTGTCAGAACGTTATTTTAATCTTTTACCAATCATAATGATTCCCATTTGACAGTAAGATGATCAAACCTTTGCCAGTTGGCTGAGGGAGAATAAATCCCGGCAGAAGGAAGGGGGCTCCGGTGGTCAGCCCAGCAGGTTTCAGCTCCATCACTCCGTACGTGCACAGACAGGTGACCAGGTTGACCAGGTCCTTCAGGGCATCTTTGGACTCCTCCTCCTTCGCCAGCTCCAGTCTGGAAACACGAGCGAGTCGTTTCAATGTTCATACATGAAAACAAACAACATGTTTAGGAGCTGCAGGGAGTGAGACGTTGGTCGTACCTGAGCATGAGGTCGCAGAGGAACGCGTAACCCTGGCACATGCGGAAATCATCCAGCAGGGTCTGGGACACGTCGCTGGAGTCTTTGAGGAAGCAGGAGAGGCCGGCGAACATCTCCACTATCTCCAGAGGGGACAGGTCGTCCGACTGCTGCATGTTCTGAACACATGTGGACAAACATTCCTTCTCTGGAAGAGAGGAAAGGTGGAGAGGAAGACGTGACAACGTGAGTGACGACACAAACTGAAGTCTGAATGTCTGCTGATAGAGGCATGTACTCTGTCCTGCTCTTTCCTCAGCCTTTGACACAGCCGATCACACCGTTCTACTTCAAAATCTGAGAGACATAGTGATGTCTGGGGTTGTGCTAGACTGGTTCAACTCTCAGACCGCTCTTTCTCAGTCTTATTAGTTCAATCATTCTCTGACTCAGACAAACTCACCTGTGGAGTTCCACAGGGTTCCATTCTGGGCCCAGTTCTATCCCCACTCTTTGATGGTCTTGTCTCGGACATTAAGGACTCAGAATTTTATTTCAAGACCAGTCAATTTATTAGTTAACATTCTTGCTTTCATTGGATTTAAAATGCAGCTACTGATTCAAATCCAAACCTGACTCGTTGATATTTACGTACTTTTGTTACCGGCTGTCACCCACCCTCACCCTCCTTCACTTGCACGCAGCACTAAAGGAAAGTGAACTGTGGTTCTCTGGGAGCAGTAGAAGATGTTTGCAAAATTTTAAGTAAAACAATTTGTCTAACAGAACTTAATTTATAAAATGTATGGGTTTCGGGTTGCATGGGTTTTTTAAATTATGTAGCTCTTGTGCGGGCCTTTTGTGGTGCTGGGTGGAGGAGACTGGACTGAGGTGGTTTTGGTGTAAGATGATGGCTGCATGGAGAGGTGCTGGTATCTGAGTGTAAATGTGTGTATAAGTATTAGTGTGTAGTTGGATGTGATTGTCTCTGGATGTGAATATACAACTCAAAATTGTGTATTAGAATAATATTGAACTACCTTATTTATAATTTTTTATGTGTATATTTTTTGTTTGTTTTGTTTTTCATCACAAACTGATAAGACTCTAAGAAACCAGATGAAGTGGTGGATAAGGGTAGGATTAAATAAGTTTTACTTCTTCCTACCCCTTTTCAGACATGTTAAAGGGATTTATGCGCCTCATGTGTGTGCATGTGTACACAGATAGGTGTGTGCACGTCGGGTGTATATTTATTTTATGGGTTTATTTATTTGTGTATAATTAGTCTAAGTGGTTTCATTTTTTATTTTTTTATTTTAGAGGCTACACAAGGTTTTGGTTGTCTAAAAATGAGAAAGGGTACATTGAGATAAATAGATTCAGACTATGCTTTATGTAATAAATTTGACATGTCTGGAATAAATCATAAATAAAAAAAGCAACTTGCAAATTCGACTGTGCTTCACTTTCAGAGACGGTGGGACAACTTTAAACTTTTACCGTCACTAACGTTAACAATATTCTTCTGTAGCAAAATTCTTCTGCCCTCACACCAAGATTTTGTCAATATTAGCTCTACATATTAAGCTACATGTGTATAGAATACTACATCTTTTAGGACACTAGTTTTGTTTTTTCTCTGGTCTTGGTCTTGTCTTGGTCTCAGGTTAGGTGGTCTTGGTCTTGACTCGGTCTCGAGACACCGTGGTCTTGGTCTAACTACCACCACCAACGTTAAGTTGTTTTATTTCTGTTTTTTGAACGTCTTCTCTGTGTTTAAAGCACACGTGTTGATCGTACCGTGGATGTATTTGACCACGTTGACGCTGAGGCCGTGTCTGGAGATGGTGGTGAGCACCTCCCCTGCGCTCCTCCTCCAGGGCAGGTTGTGGGGGGGGCACCAGGAGGTGATGGCGCTGAACAGCAGCTGCAGGTCGTCCTTCTGGGCCAGCTCCTCTGCAGGGGACACGAAGGTGCACAGCTTCACCAGGATCTGCAAAACAACAGAAATAAAACAGAATTCAGCTGCTTTGAAACTGAAGCCTTTCATGGTGGAGATCAAAGCGACGACGTCGTCTGAAAGTGGCGTTATTAAAGAGGAAACACTTCAAACCCGCAGGATTTAATGCATCATCAAAGAGATTTAATGATGACGTAGAGTTTCACCTGGACAAAGACCTTCTGGAGCAGAGCCATGCGGTCACCCAGGGGCAGCTCCGGCTGGGTGTGGCCCTGGCCTGGAGCCTTCTCCTGGTTGGGTGGGGGCGGTGGCGCCGGGTGCGCGGTGGGGGCCGCGGGCGCTTCGGCCATGTTGGGCAGGTCGAAGAACAAGTAGAGGCATTTGACCAGAGTGGAGGGAACGGACATGGTCGTCATGCAGTCCACTGTTTTCTGTCAGGAATAAAAAAAGAAAAACTGCTTCATTTTTCTGTTGCTTCTGTTGGTTTGATGCTAAATTTAGATTTCTGTATGAGTCCCTGTTGAGCTGCAGTGTGGACGGAAATTAACAAGAGCATCCATAATGGACTAAAATGTGTGTGTTTTATTGTGCGTGTGTGTGTGTTTTATTGTGTGTGTGTGTGTTTTATTGTGCGTGTGTGTGTTTTATTGTGCGTGTGTGTGTGCTGTGATGACAAAGGAGATGGCCTCAGAAAGAGATGGCGTTTGTGCTCTGAGGCGAGTGATTCACATAATGAGACGCTGCCTCCTACACAATGAGAAACTCACAGTGACAAACTACCTTCTTTCACATGAACTCACACACGTGACAAATTAGCACACACATACAGGTTCATCTCCTGCAGCCTGTGTGTGTCTCCATCAGTTAATCCACCTGAATTTCAAGGCCTCAGCTGATGGATGGAGAGGAGGAGAGGAGGAAGGAAATATAACAACACAAGACAACGATGGAGGAAGTAGGTGGAGGTGTTTTTATCTGAAGAAGAGCTGCACCTGGGAAGCTTCCAACCTGACAGGTGTGTGTAATTGTGTGTGTGTGTGTGTGTGTGTGTGTGTGTGTGTGTGTGTGTGTGTGTGTGTGTGTGTGTGTGTGTGTGTGT
>JAUBOC010000001.1:26194419-26205094 GCA_032275365.1 Anablepsoides cearensis
TTTTCTGTGCCCCCCCCCCCCCCCCCCGTGCTGTCGGTGTGTTATTCCCATTACGTGAAGAGAATCACATTTCTTTTTCTACGTCTCCAGACAGCAGTAACATCAGCAACACTAGTTGATAACAGAATAATCACAACTGTCCTGATAGTATACATCCAGTATGTGTCCCAGCGAGTTTGCGACTTTACTTTCGGTTTCATTCCTGCGTCTGATGTAATGTTACAGCCTCGAATTAAAAGAAAAGTTCCTGTATCCGCATCGTGATCCGGATCATAACCAAAATGTAACGGTGTGTTTCTTTGGCCAATACCCCACATGTGGTAAAAATTCCATGACAATTTTTCCACAGACCAACAAAATGACAGAACGACAGACACACATACACAACCGAAAACTTTACCTCCTCCCTTGGCGGAGGTAATAAACATAGCTCAAGATAAAAATAAAAAATAATAATAATTACAGTACCGGACTATTCTCTTGGTGAAATTAGATAAAAATGACAATAAGCAAGCTACCGTGCAGAAAGATAGAAAATTACAGGAAATAACAGTCATGACAAACTCATGCAAGATGAAAACAGAGCTAAGAGTGAGCTCTATCACAAATAGTAGCCAAAAAAAAAAAAAATCCAAGAAGGCCACCAAAGCTAAAATCAGTCTTTTTTAATTCAGCCAATTTTCAATATGATGAGCTAAAAATGTGGATATTGGTAGCTGAGAGCAAGCACTGTCACATACTGGAGCTGGAAAAAAATCCAAGATGGCCACCAAAGCCAATTTTGCCACTTTTTCAAATGGAGCTGTTTTCAACACCCTGAAACCTTTTCAAAATCTTTACTGCATTTTATGCCTTTTGTTATGGTTCTGCTTTTTCTGACTTCTTTGCAAATTTTAGCTTTTTTCTGCTATTTTAGCTATAGTTCTGCTTCTTTAACTTTTATGTGATTGGCTGTTTCAACTTCTTTCTGCTTAGTTCACTGAACTTCTGCTCCTTGTGCCATTTAAAACTGAATTTAATCGGATTTTGTATTGTAAAAATAATTTAAAAGATGTCAACTCGTCTCACTTACACAGTAATATATGTAATATAATAAATACATTGTAATATATGTTGATATATCATATAATATTTATCACATCACCAAATCCTTGCTGATAAACAGCTCTAGTGTCTGTTTAATGACTTTCTTCTGGCTGCCTGAACAGGTTCCTGATGTCAGAAGTTAACAGTAAACAAACTGTTCCTCCATCCTCTCACTCCAGAGTCAGGTCTCAGGGGCAGCAGTTTGATCAGGGTGGTCTTACCTGCACTAAACCCCCACCTGTCAAACAGCTTTTATAGTTTGGAAACATGCAGCTTCTTTCATCAAACACGACTGAGTTCAGAAAGCTTCAGATAAATGAAGTCAGTGAGATGGACCTGATCTTACAGGCTGAATTTATTATTTATAAAAGTAGATTTATGTCTTTCTACAGTCAGGGTTCATCTTTTAAAGGATCGAAGTGTTAGAAGATCAAATCCAACAAAGACTCAGCTTCAGAGGCTTTAGATGTCAGCGGTGCAGCTTTAAAATGCTGTCAAATAAAAACAAATAAAAACAAATACACACTAACAACCAAAGTGTTAAAATATCAGTGTTAAACTTTTTAGAGATAATTCTCCTTCTAGTATTATTTTAACACTTACTGAGTAAACTGACTTCCAGTGTTGGTGTTAATTCACAGTGTTGATATCCTCAGTGTCTCAACACTGGACAGTGTTAAATAAGCTCCACCCATGGTTAAAAGTTCTTTAACACTTAACAGTGTTGTTATTGAACACCATGCAGTGTTGAAAGAAGTATTGTGAGAAGCCCCGCCCTCTTCCACCTCATTTCAGACAGACCAGTGTTTTCACAGCAAGGAATGCTGGGTAATCTTGTAGAAATGATGTGTTTGTATGTTTATGATTATTAAAGAAGTTCATGAGAGTAAAAATGAGTTGTTCTGGTTGTTTTGTTCAATTTGATCAGGTTGTTCAAGTTTAAGTTTGTGTTGTTGACCAAACATCAACACCATGAGAGATACTTCCTGCTGTGTGAAGGTCGACTCCATTATACTTATCCTGAAACTACTGTGTAATCTTAATGCAAGAGTTGATCTTAACACTGAAGTGTTAAACTTACACTTTCACATTTGCTGTGTAATGACACCACAGTGTCTGTTTTGCACAGCAAAAGAGTAAATAATCAACACAATAGTGTCAAATTAACACTCATAGGAAGTATATGAACCTCCAGTGTTAACCATCAATAACTCAATGCAGTGTTGAAAAGCATGAGAATCAGAGTTGATTTGTCACCACAGTGTATGTTATTAACTCTGCTTAGAACCATAATAACTCTCGTTAGAGTTATTTGACTCGAAGTGTTAAGTTTTATTAACACTGTACAGTGTTAATAAAACAACACTGTACAGTGTTAGTCAGTGTTAATTTTTAACTCTGTTTAGAGTTAAATTGTACTCTGAAAATGCAACACTATGGAAAGAGTTAAATTGACACCAGTTCAGATAAGGACCAAATAGACTCGGACACAATGTTAACTCTTTAAGTGTTGATTTAACACTGCAAAAGTAGAAACTAATAGAAACAAACAAAAACAGAAACATAAAAACAAATACAAATAGAAAAAATATAAACAAATAAAAACCAATAGAAACAAAAAAAACAACAAATAGAACAAATAAAAACAAATAAAACCAATAGAAACAAAACAAGGGTTAGTGTTTAAATTTAAACCATCCGCTCACTGACTCTTGAACTCCGGCCTCGACTATATCTAAACCTCGAATAATGAGAGCTCAGTAAAAACAAATAGAGATTTCAAAGTAAAAGCTGAGAAAAAGAAAGGGTTAAATGAATGGAGCAGAAACTCCTTCAGAGGCAGCAGACAGAAACTCTGAGCGTTAGCAGGATATTTACTGACAGCATAAAGAACCACAGAGCTTTTAAATCATCTTCACCTGAGAGGACCTGAAGCTCAAAAACTGTAACAGTCATGGTGTGCACACGGCTCCACGTCGTCCAAATTCTGTTTCCTGTTGGACCAAACCAGCAGTCACTGAGCGAGAGGTCCACACAGGGACACACGAGACAAAACTACAAACAAATCCATGAAAAAGGTGATTTCTAACGGATGAAAGGTTGTTGAGGCGTGGCGGGCCTTCACCCAGCTTCATCAGCAGGAGGAAGAGCTGGAGATAAAAGCTGACAGCAGATTAGCTGCAGGGTCAGAGCTGATTGTGTAACGACTGTCAGCTCAATCTGTTCCAGCCTTCAGCTGCGCTTAATACTAATTATTTTATTTCAATACAGATAATTCAACGTGACCAATGTCTGGATTAAAACCTAATCTGACTTTTTATTCTCTGACACAGAACTTCCTAAAAGAAAAAGAAAAAGTCTGATCAAACTTAGAGAAATAATCTGAGCTGAACGACTTGTTGGCTGAAGATTTGTTGAGTTAAAACAATCAAAACAGAAACTAAATAAAGAAAACCATAGCTGAAAATAACAAACCTTAGCTAAAAGCTATAATTAGCCAGACAGAGATTTGAATAGAATAAAGAATGAAAAAGTAGTTTATTATAAAAAGTATTAGAATTATTTATTGCTTATTGATTTTCTTGGTAATAACTCAGTTTATTTATTGTTTGCTAAATAATCAAATGTTTTTTTTGTTTGTTTAGGTCACAGTTTTGGAGCTCAGAGAGGAAAATGAGCCGTTTTCTCTAACAGAAGCCAAGCTGAAACAAAAGGACATCCTCCCTGTTTAAACATCAGGCCTGAAGCTTCCAGGAATATCTGAGGAGAGACGGAGGCACACCCTGAGGAGGAGGAGGAGGAGGAGGAGGAGGAGGAGGAGGAGGCAGTAAATCTGATGATGGATGTAATTCACCTTCAAACTTTACAGAACATGAATCTGGACCATAAAATATCAGCTGAGGGCAACTTTTTCCTGTAGAAGCTACAACAGAGCCCCCCTGAGTCGACTGAACATTTTGACATGTTTATGAAGGAATTCTATCTTTAATGACATCATGTTTTAGATTTTTCCTCATTTCCCAGCTTCAGCCTGTTAAAAGTCCCAGCTCGTCCTGCTTCAGTCAGATTCAAAGCTGTGTTTTCTTCCTCTGCTGCCTGAATGAATGGAGCGTTTGTTTGCTGCACACATTCAGCCCTGAACCACAAAAAGTCTGAAAGGAGCCAAAAGAGAGGAGGAATGTTGCAGCTGAACAGCTGAATGCTTTTAAAGCTTACCACTCTGTAAAACTGACATTTTATCATCCAACAGAAGGTTAAAAATGTTCAAACTGTGCACAGATAAGTTAGGAGTAAAGCTACAACGTGACCTCTGAGGAGAAACCAACAGGATTACTGACACTTTCTCTCCTCAGCTGTTTGTCTTACAGCTGGTTGTGTAACATCCTGCTGAGGCTTAAACATACAAACTAAACTAAAACGTGTTAAACTCTTCAATTTAAGAAAATAAACTGGAGCAGGTGGAAGGATTTAATACTCCTGCTCCTCCTCTTCCCTCAGCGATCACCTCCTTTCATTGCTCTCTTCTCCTGCTCCTCCTGCTCCTCCTGCTCCTCCCACAGCCTACAGAGATGAGCTGAAAGTGATTTCATGAAGGAGAACCCAGCCGGCTCCTGTGACTGTAGAGGAAAGGTTCTGATGTAACCGAAGCTGCAGCTATCTTCAAGGAATAATCTGAAAGTGATTATAAAATGTTGGTTCAATGTGTTTGTTGAAGAGAATGATAAAAATATGTTTGTTAAAGAAATATGAAACAAAGTATCAAGAGTTGTTGTTTGAAAAGGAATTGAAGCTTTTATTTAGTTTGGTTTCTTGATTATTATTGCTTGAAATTAATTTTTGAAAAAAGTGGCAGATATAAGATTTTTTTCTTCTTTCTGTCTCCTTTCATTTCAAGTGTGATTTGTTTTTGTTGTGTACAATTTTTTTTATTTTTATTTTTTAATGAAATGAATAAAGGAATTTAGATAAATGCTGCAGGATCCATGCCGGGCCTGAAGGTGGCGCTGTAACGCTGTCATAAAAACACAATGCAAACAGGAAACAAGACACTGAGCATGTGTACAAATTCATGGACCAGGTCCCTCAAAGAACCTGGCCTACCTGGTCTAGGTGGGCCAGGTTCTTGGTAGACCACAAACTTTGGAAAGAAGTGTCTGAATTTGGACGGTCTGGTCTTCTGCTCTGTGATGGAAGCAGACGACAAATTTGTCCTTCGGAGGACGCAGCTTCTGAATTTAGACACAGCTCTAGTATACTAGGCCCTTAAAACTGATTGGATGTTGATTACATCATCTTGTCCCCTGTTTAATCACATAATGTATGTTTATAAACTTATAATAGAGCTATTACTGTGTGTTATTGGACTGATGACACAACAGCACACATAAGGTTTTAATGTGTGGTTCCAACACAAACATGTACATGTCAACCCCTCCAGACAATAACGTGTATCTTGACCCTCAGAAACACAAAATTTTCACTAAAAATCCATAGTACACAATACAACAGGTGGTTGGAGAAGACAAGTGGACAGATGGCAGCAGAGAGAGGCTGTATGATAACATCTGCAGAGGAGCAAGAAGAGGAGGATGAGGAGGTGGTGAACTCACTTCTGTACAGCTTCAAGACTTCAATAAATTCAAAGCAACGTTTTTCAAAACAAATCCCGACAGATTGCCCAATATATGCTGGAAAAATGTGGGGAAATCTGTGGAATTTACAGACGATACGTACAACTAAATGTATGAAACATGTAAACAGCTCACAGTGATGACTGCAGCACTTAGCAAGACGCCGACCTCAAAACTCACTGTCAAACACAGACCAGCTACACCGAAATACAAAAATGTGCTGTTATTTAAAGTGCCTGTGACGTCAATTTTTTTAATAAACATGAATGCAATTTTACTGCAAAACAAATTTCACGTCGCTCAGATGAACGGTTGTTGAGATATTGGCATGTGAAGAAACAGGAAGTGATGTCAAAGGGGAATGTCTGCATGTAAACAGTGCGTTGTTACAAAAGCTAACAACAGGCTGTAGAGAAGAATCTGATGTTTCTTTAGATTATTTTAGTCCCTATCAAAGAGAGAAGAAGAAGAGTTAAAGTTTAAATAATATTGTTTTATTAAACAAAGTGAGTTCCCCTTTTATGTCACTTCCTGTTTCACTTTGGCTGAGCCAAGTTCTCAGATTAACAGGTTTAAAAAGATCATTTAAAACAAAAGAGCTAGTGTTATGGTGGCACTTTTTGCTGCCAGCATCAAACCCTATCTGAACATAATGACGATGCAAAGGACCAATCCCAACACCGTAGAATCAAATCACAGCTGAAACATGCAGACAGGAAGGCTGCACATCCGGCCTCCACAGACCCTCGGTTACATAACAGCAGGAGACACATTCCAGGACGAGGAGGAACAGCTGAACACAGAGAAGAGGCTGCTCGCCCCGACGCTCTGATGCAGAGCAGGGTCTTAAGACCGTGATGCCGAGGCGCTAATCTGGTAAGAGCTCTGTGATTAGCTCAGAGGTCACCGGTCTGACTGACGCAGAGGAGAAAAACACACTGACTGTGCTCACATACTGTAAACTGTACAACTTATGTGTGCGAATCAACAACTAACCTCACCCTCCACCTTTCATAACAGTTTTAAGATCATCTCATGTTGAAATAAAAGTTGTTTTTGCATCAATCTCATGATGTTAAATTGTGATTTCTTGCTTAATATGATAGCACTCACAGTACGCCTCCTGTATGACTCTCAGCTACTACCACAACAGATTTTAACTCTGTATAAATCACTAAGGTAAAGCCACGTTTGTGTAGGCTAAAGACAATTAACTAAGTTTACACCCACAGTTAATCGTTAGAGAGCCTGTGACATCATTTTTTGTAATAAAATTAACATATTTTATGAAAGATAACATTAATAATATATTGCAAAAAAAATCACACTGCTGAGATGAACAGTTGTTGAGATATTTGCATGTGACGTAACAGGAAGTGATGTCAAAGGGGAATATCTGCATGTAAACAGAGAGTTGCTAAAACACTGTAGAGAAGAATCTGATGTTTCTGAAGATTATTTTGAGTCACTATCAGAGAGATGTTGAAGAGTCAGAGTTCAAATAATATTGATTCAATACACAAAGACCAGAGAGTTTTCTTTCTTGAAGAGTCCCCCTTTGATGTCACTTCCTGTTTCACTTTGGCGGAGCCAAGTTCAAAAGAAAATATGCCAATTATGTGACAAAACAAGTAAAATCATAAAAGGTGTGTTCTATTACTTTTTGTATTTGAAGGTTATGCATGTCACAGGCACTGTATAACTGTATCACTAGGAGTAAATAACATACTACTAAAATTATAAAGAATGGAAAATGTATGAGGAAGCCAATTAAAACTTTGGTTCTGGAGAACACAGAGGCAGACGGAAAAGGGTAAAAAAATAGTCAACTGTGGATATTTAAGTGGCAAAGCTTATATGTTAATCCTGCAGCCATGACACAATATTATTGTTTGATCTGCCTCATGAAAATCCACTATTTACCTCAACACAACCGGAAAATCATGCCGATTGATTTCAAAATAAATGATGTGATGTAATACTACAGCACATTCTCTGCACTTCGCATAAACTGTAACCATTTCATCAATGTGTGAATTTAAAATGCTGCAAAATAAAGCCAGAAACAGTCTGAAAGATCATTTTAAAAATTTGTCGCCGTTCAATCTTGCAGACGGAGTCCTACTGTGCTTTTATTTTGAAACCCGTCACCGGAAGTTGTGCGAACGCTGCCCGGAACTTGACGTTGTTTTGCCTTCCGCTGATTGTTTAGTTGTGTGTGTGGGGTCAAAATGGTGATAAACGGGCCTTTAATAAAGCCACGCTGTGACACTTTTATTTCCCCCCTCAAACGAGCAGACGTTAAATATGTTAATAAACATGACGTAATTTAAACATGAACGTCTCGAGCCTTTAACGGGACGGATAACGGATGATGTGTCAAATCGTTACCACGCGCTAACCTGCCTCAACACCACCAGCTGAACATCTATTCATTAAATCCTACAATTAAAAAAAACCTTCTGTTCATCATCAACTAACCGCTGTTTAGCTAACAGTGCTAATGATGCTACTGTAGCTAATAAACAGTAGCTGCGTCTGTTTTTTTTAATCCAGTCTTCGAGGGGTTAAAGGAGCCTTTTCTTCCTTTTCCCCACCCGCTTTTCTCATCCAGCTCCGATCAAAAGCGAAATAAATCAATAATCAAAGTCTTACCTTGTCGCTCGTGGCCGGAGGTTGATCTGTTGTCGACAGAAAGCATCAGCAGCAGGTAAAGGAGCGAGCTGCTGGTAGACTCCGGGTGGGAGAGACTGCAGGCAAACAGCGGCAGAGCATCATCATCATCATCATCATCATCATCATCATCATCATCATCATCATCATCCCGGATGGGAGGATCTGGATCAGCACGTCAGCCTGAGGTCACAGCTCGGTCCCGGTTCGGTCCCAGGCCGGTCCGTATTATCTAACCCTGGGCTGGGTGGGACAGTTTTCACTCAGTACAACACAGACCACTTTTATACAGGCACAATTAAAGTAAAGAACACAAGAAGTTACTTAAAGTAGTTTAATTTTTATCTTCTGCTTCACATAAAATACTATTTTCAACCCAAAAATAAAAATATACTAAATCATATTTATAATATAAATATTTTAAAATGATAATCACAAAAATTAAAATACTAAATCATAACTAGAGTTTGAATTTCCTGTGAAAATGCAGTGGGAATGTTTAACACGGAAAATTTTTAGCTGAGCAGCTAAAAGAAGCTATAGCCTAAAACTAAAAAGATAGCTGAAATTAGCACAAAGAAACAGGAAAATTACATGTTTGCTGATATAAAAAGTAAAAAGCTAAAACATGCATTTAGCTTAAATTAGCTCAAATTAGCTGAAAAAAAGCCAAAAACACAGAAAGCAGGTGAAATTATGAGAAATCAGCTGAAAGAAGCATAAAAAGCTTAAAATAGCTGAAAAAAGTTGACATTAGAGCAGAAAAGGTCAGAATGACGTCTACAAAGCAGAAAAAGCTAAAATCAGCCAAATAGAAGCCGAAGGAAGATGAAATTAGCAAAGTAACAGGAAAATCTTGTTTGCTTATTTAAAAAATAAGAAACTATAATTATCTCAAAGAGGTAAATTTAGCTGAAATAAACTGATTAGCTAAAAAGAAGCTGAAAACATAGAAAACAGCTAAAGTTAAAAGAATGCAGCTAAAAGAAGCTTAAAAGGCTTAAAATAGCTGAAAGAAGCTGAAAGAATCACAAAAGGTTGACATTCAAATAGCAGAGATGGTCAAAATAATGTCTAAAAAAGCCGGAAAATTCTGAAATCAGCCAAATAGAAGCCGAAGGGAGCCAAAATTTGCGCAAAGAAGTTAAAAAAGCAGAACCAGAACAAAAAGTAAAAAGTGCAGTAAAGGTTTATGAACATTTTGAAGAGTTTTTAGGATGTTGAACACAACTCCATTTATTTTCTTTGAGAAAAACTTGGCAAAAAAGCTTAATTTCTCTAAAAGTAAAATTACTGAAGAACCAAGAATGTCCTGAAAGAGCTGAAGGTGTTGCTGTTTAAAATTTTTAATCTTATCTTATCTTAAAGTCTTGTTCTCGTTGTGTTGAATGGTCTCCATCTACTGACTGTTTTTGTTACTACAGTTACTAAAAACCAGTTTAATTCATGTGCTTCAGTATGTAGCTGCAGTTATTAAGATGTACAGCTAAACTGAAATCTATTTCATTGTTTTCCTCAAACATGGATAAATCTACAGACTATGAACCACTCGCTGCAAGCAGAGATGCTGAAGTCCTTTCAGATTCTCAGATTTCCAATCAGATCCAGTTGATTCCACCTGTTTCCAGTCAATCATCTGCGACCAGCAGCTTTGATTGGCTGCTTGAACAATAAGAACCATCTGTGCTGGAGCGACTCAGTTACTGCATCACCGAGGACAGAAAGCAGCTGCTGGTTTGTTGGTGCAGAACGAAGTGGTCACAACGCAAAGCCATGAGGCTCCTTTTATGGTACTGTCTAATTCTGCTTTCACAGCTTCACAGACCGAGTTTAAAATGAACAAAATTTACCTTTGAGTCTCTTTACCTTCCAGTGTGGTGCTGCCGGTGCTGCTCTTCAGAGAGCTTGATGCAAGTAAGAAAAGTAAGACTCAAACAAATCAAGTTTTCAAGTCCTGGTTTGGTTTTAATTTGTGATTTATTGTCTGTGTTTTTGTTCGCAGCTTTCTCTCATGGCTTTGAAGCTGGCTTTAAAAACCCTGATGCCAGTAAAGCTGAGCCCAGGTCCTATCCCGAGTCCAAGGTTCCCCGTTACAACCCAGAACCCCGGTCTTATCCCGAGTCCAAGGTTCCCCGTTACAACCCAGAACCCCGGTCTTATCCCGAGTCCAAGGTTCCCCGTTACAACCCAGAGCCCAGGTCTTATCCTGAGTCCAAGGTTCCCCGTTACAACCCAGAACCCCGGTCTTATCCCGAGTCCAAGGTTCCCCGTTACAACCCAGAGCC
>JAUBOC010000001.1:26224998-26261775 GCA_032275365.1 Anablepsoides cearensis
CCTGACACCCCTCTAAATGTGTTAAACGAGTTAAGAAAAATATGAGCACCAAGCAGCGACCCCAGGTTCTCCCCTGAGAACCAGACCAAAAAAATTATGTGCAACCCTGCTAATAATAACAAAAAGAAGCTAGAAGCTGAAAGTAGCATAATACAAGCTTAAAACTTGACAAGCAAATGCTTAACAAAAAGCTGAAGTAGCAAATGCTAGCTAAAACATAAAAGTAGAATAGTAACTAAAATTTGAAAGCAGCAAAAGGTAGCTACAATGTAAAAGTATCACAGCACTAGCTAAAATTATAAAAACACTAGCTAAAAGCTAAATGTAGCAAAACACTAGCTACAAAAAAATTAACACTTGCCGAAAGTTAAGGGCAGCAAGTTGGAAAAGAGTAGCCAAAAACAGAACGTATGAAAGACTTTATAAAAGCTAATAACAAAAATAAGCTAGAAGCTAAATGTAACATAATACAAAGTAAAAACTAAAAGAGCAAATGCTTATCAAAAAGCTGAAGTAGCAAAATGCTAGCTAAAACATAAAAGTAGAGGAATAGTAAATAAATTTAAAAGTAGCAAAAAGTCGCTACAAGCTAAAAGTATCAGAACAGTAGCTACAAGCTAAACGTAGCATAAGAAAACAAAATAGTCAGTAGACTGCAGCAGTTTTTAAAGAAAATGTTTTATAAAGTTTAAATAAAGTTGAATGTTTTTGAGAAATCTAAAAGTTGGAAGAATGAGCTAAATGTTCTGACGTATGAACGGCTAAATCAGCATCACACTGATAGCGGTTCGGCAGCTGTAGTCCTGATATGAGTTTAACACATCAAATTAAAATATTTTATAGTATATTTTGTGGAGACCACCTCTCACGGGGGCTTGTTAAAAAAAACCCTCTGAACAGAAACAGAAGCTTGACAGGAAACACTTCCTGGTTCAGTTGAGAGTTGATCTCCTATCAGATAATTATCACCCTGGGATCAATCAGACGAATCAGTCAGCAGTGATTGGTCAGGAGGCGTAAACAGCTTCACACAGATCAGAGCCTTGGAACCATGCAGCCAGCGGATCCACTTAGCCCGTCTTTACAGGGGCTCAGTTTAAAACCAGCTCTGACACACTTGGACACGTTCGGCCTCGTGGAATGCTAAAACAAACTCAGACATTATTTACTGCGGCGGGCCTCTCCAAACACTGTGATTCCCTGAATTACCAGGGTCAGTTTCTGGGTTTATCACAGTCCTGGTCCCATAGTGAAGACCCTTTAACACAGAAACAACCCTGCAGAGGTTTTACAGGATGCTGGGTAGGAAACAAAAATAAATTAATTCTATATTAGACTTTATCAGCGACAGGTTGGCGTTTGTCCAATCAGGTCATGAGGTTTTGTGTGAGCCTTTAGCTGGCGCAGGTGATGCGAGGTAAGCTGTGACAGAAACGACCTGTTGACTCAGTTCTTCTGGTCTGTCACTAAATAAGCACATTGATTTATAATAACATGACAGGCAGCGGGCGATATGCATTCTGTTAGCTTTTAAACTCAGTTTAATTGAATTAGCGTTAAAAAGCAATTAACTTTTTCAGTCCTGCATGGTAAACAGACTTCTGCCTCCCCTGGAGGGGGTTAATTAGATTGTTGGCTGTTCGAGTGACAGGATCAGATCAGCTCCTGTTGACATTTTAGCTGTTTTATCTCATTTTCTGTGGAAAATAAATTTCAAGATTTGGGTCTTTTGGGTTATTTTTATACCTTCCAGTGGTGGGCACAGTACTTCTAATATGCTAATAGCGGAACTAGCTTCTCATTTAGCAGATTAGCTTTTCTGCCAGCCGATTAGCTTGGTCTGCTAATTTCAAGTCCACTAAAAGATTCACAAGTCTAACACTTCTGTTTTTATTCTTTTGATCCATAAATGGTAAATGGACTGTACTTATATAGCGCCTTTCTACCCAACCAGGGCACTCAAAGCACTTTACACTACAATCTGTGTCCTCATTCACACAGCACTCTAGATATCCTACTTTCTTGTTAACAGATTAGTTGTTAGTGAAGCTAACTTCTTGCTTTAGCTCCATGTCATGTCTGCTTCTCTCTTGTCCTTGTTTTTTCTGCATATTTAGTAGAAAGTTATACTTTTGAATCTCGAACCCAGAAAAGGCTCAGTGATGCAAACATTTAGCCTGAAACGATAAACTAATTGCTTTGATTGAAGTGTTTACATGATTAGTATTAAGAACTAATTGTTTGTTTTTACTTCAAATATAATTTAGCATTTTGTTTACTCAATATTCTGTTACATCATCAGCCCCAAATTAAAGCTATTATTCACTGATAGCCTTGTTAGCATTTGTAATAAAGATCATAATAATGATTAATCTTTCAGTTTCTTTATTTTTTAATTTATATCTTTTAAATTCAGGAAAATATTCATCATAGTTTCATGTTTTCAACTTCATGAAACAATTTATTATTTTTAAAGAAGTTTGTTTCATCAACAGAAAGAACTGTACAAACTTTTACATTTTTTTAATCACTTCTTGCAGTTACGTAGCATTAGCTTAGCCACATCTGTGGGTAAAATAAGGATTTTACATTTAGAAACAGTAAACATTTAATAATCAGAAAGCCAGACTAACATAAATTAGCCATGAGATTCAAAACAATTTTTAAATGTGAAAAACAACAAAAAAGCAGCTGCTGAGTTTCATATTGAATATTTTAGCTGCTTTAAGTCTGTAATTTTAGTTGCTTTTGGCCTAATGTTTTAGTAGCTTTAAGCTTGTTGTTTTAGCTACCTTAAGCCAGCTGTTTTTAGCTGCTTATGATCTGTAAGTTCAGCTTCTTTAAGCTTGCAATTTTAGTTGCTTCAAACTTGTCATTTTAGCAGCAATAAGCTAGCTAATTTTAGCTCCTTTTAGTATGTTGTTTTAGCTTATTTAAGCTTGATTTAGCTGCTGCAAGTTTGTTGTTTAAGCTGCTTTAAGCCTTCAATTTTAGTTGCTTTAGACCAGTTGTTTTAAATTATTTCAACCTACTCTTTTAGCTACTTCAGGTCTTTAGCTGCTTTAAACTTTGTTTTAGCTGCTTTAAACCTGCTGTTTTATGTTTTAGTTACTTAAGCCTGTAGGTTTTGCTTCTCTAAGCTTGTTGTTTTAGCTGCATTAAGCTTTTTTGTTTTAGTTGCTTTAGCTGCTTTAGACATGTTGTTTTAGCTGTTTTCTGGCCTGTTGTTTTAGCTGCTTTAAGTCTGTAGTTTTAGCTGTTTTAAGCCTGTAGCTTTTGATTGGTTTGGACTGATTTGTGTTTTTTTTTTCTTTGTGTTTTTTAGTAAAAAAAGCCAAACTTCATGGACCACCAGGTAAGAAATCAGCTGAATCTGAATCTGGGAGGTCTGCTTTTGTTAATTGTCTGTTAGCAAAATATCTCATTTTGAGACGTCAACCCGGTTCAAGATGGCCACCACAGAAACCGCTCTAACTCAGTCATGTTTACAGATAATAAGCTGAAGTTTGTTGTGGTAGTAGCTGAGAGTCATTCTCAGAACACAGTCCAAGCACCAACAGATCATGTCTGAACTTTATTTTCAGTGTTTGATGGAAACGAACTGAAAAATAAACTGTGAATCTTCTGGTGGCAGCTGTTCGCTCCTCCATCTTCCCTTCAGGCGATGATGAGGAGAGAAAAACAGCAGCAAGAGGAGGAAGAGTAAGAAAATGAGCTGGAGGAGGAAAATCAATCGATCATCAGAGACAAAAGGACCACCTGCGAGTCTGAAATGACAACGTGTCGCTCTGACATGAAGGAGATGATTCTTCAGTCACTTCTGACTCCAGCAGCAGAAACAGATTTTATAGGTTTTTATTTAAATCCAATCATTTCTGAGAGTTTCTTTCCAACCTGTTCCTGACAGAAATAAAAACTGCCCGGCTGTCAGAAACAGGAGACGGGCTGCAAATTTCAATTTTCTCCCAAACTGGACCAAAACCAACTCACCTACTTTTTCCTCAGAGCTGCGGCGCTCAGCCTCAGTTTACCCACAATGCACCTGTCATGAAATGACTTCTGGCTTCAGGTCAAGATTAGCCCGTAGATTCTGTCCCAGATTTCAAAACAGGCTCTGATTTGTCTGTAAAAATACTCTTATCCTCTTTCAGTCCTGAGCTTTTGTTCAGAGAGCATTTTGTGTTTATTTAAGAGATAAATAGACCGTCGTAAACATAAACAAACAAACAAAAACTGGTTTTAGATGTCAGGGATAGTTTTTAATTATTGTTGGATTTTCACTTCCCAAAGATAATAATTTAATATTAATTTACATATAATAAACTAAATTTCTGAAAATAAAAACGCTAGCTAAAAACAACAGGACACTAGCTAGAAATTGAAAAAAGCAAAATAATAGATATAAGGCAAAATTAGCAAAAGACTAGCTTAAAGTTATAAAACATTAACTAGTTAAATTAGCTATTTACTAGCTGAAAGTATCAAAAAGTGACTAAAAGCTAAAAATATCGAAAGGCTTGTTAACAGGAGCACAAGACTGGCTAGAAGCTAACAGGAGCAAAAGCTTGCTAAAAGATAAATATGGCAATAGGTTAGTTGAAATTAACAGAAAATTAGTAAAAAGTAGCAAATTATTTGCTAAAAGTACTAAAAGGCTGACTAAAAGCTAAAAGTACCAAAAGGCTGACTAAGAGTAGTACAAGGCTAATCGGACCATGATGCTGGCTATCAAGAGTAAAAGCTAGTTAAAAGTTAAATATGTCTAAAGATTAGCTAAAAGTAACAGAAGGTTAGTGAAAAGTAGCAAATTATTTGCTGAAAGTACCAAAAGGCTGACTAAAAGCTAGATTTACCAAAAGGTTAGCTAAAAGTGTCAAAAGTCTGAGTAAAAGCTAAAAGTAGCAAAATGCTAGCTAAAGACTAAAATTACCAAAAGGCTGACTAAGAGGCTAACGAACCATGATGCTGGCTATCAAGAGTAAAAGCTAGCTAAAAGCTAAAAGTTACATATGGCTAAATATTAGCTAAAAGTAACAAAAGATTAGCTAAAAGAAGCAAGAGGTCAGCTAAAAGCTAAAATTAGCAGAACAGTAGCTAGTTTGTCTACTTTAGTAAACAAGTAGAGCTTATACGCTGAGGCTGATTCCAGAGAACCATGTTCTTAAAGAAGTGAAGGTCTAAATTGGGACAACTATGCATAATATAATAATAAATATTTTAAAAGACAAATTTAAATCAAAGCACTGATTTAAGGAGCTAAATGTTTTAAGCTAAAAATGGCTAAAATAGCACAAAGTATGCAGAAGTAGTTGAAGAGTGAATATTCACTTATTGTCAAAACAAAAGAAATGAAAACCTCCAATTTGAAAATGCAAAATTAATGAATTTAGACTTTAAATCTTTTCATATCCAGAAATCTCCTCCTCCTCGCTCCTCTTCCTCACCTCTCCCACCTTCCTCCTCGCTCGTAACAAGAGTATTCATTACTGCAGACAGCTCAGTAAATGTCATCTCGCACATGTCCATGCATAAGTGAATATAACTTATTTATTTTCATTAATCATTGCCACTTAATTATAAATGATGCCGGCTGCAGGTGCTGATGCATGCTGGGACATTTGGCTGCCCGGTGGGGCTGACGTGGTCACGTGTTTCCAACCAGGCGTTAATGAAGCATCGTGAAGATATTGTCTGTGACAGCTTCAGCAGCGTCCATTAAAATGGATGTTTTATTAAAAAAACTTTGTGTTCTGTGAAGAGTTTCTTTCAGAAAGTGTCTCTGTGTTCGGCTGTCAGTCCTTTTGTCCTCCTAATAACAGACATGACAAGTGCAACAACCGAATGATGGATTATCTCACATTAACCCTCGCAGGAACAGACCAAACATCTGTCAGGCTCCAGAAAACATGACAGACTGAAACACAAAGTTCAGACCGCACAGCAACACATCAGCAACACATCAGCCGAAGGCTTCCGAGGGTCATTTTCAGTGACGTCGCCCTTTAATCTGCTGAAATAAAACAGCTGCTGAAGAAGGAAACCAGCTGACAAAAATGTTTTATATGCCAAAATTCTGTGTGAAGAAAAAAACAGAAGCTAAAAGGAGCAGAACAGTAACTAACAGCTAAAAGGAGCATAGCAGTAGCTAATAGCTAAAAGGAGCTGAAGAGTAACTAACAGCTAAAAGGAGCATAGCAGTAACTAATAGCTAAAAGGAGCAGAACAGTAACAGCTAAAAGAGCATAGTAGTAGCTATTGGATAAAAAAGCATAGCTGTAGCTAATAGCTAAAATGAGCCCAACAGCAACTAACAGCTAAAATTAGCACAACCGTAACTGACCGCTAAAAGAAGCTCAATGGATGCTAACATATGAAAGGTGTACAACCATAGCTTACATCTAAAAGGAGCACAGTGATAGCTAACAGCTAAATAAAGCTTAACCACAGCTAACAGCTAAATGAAGTTCAACCGTAGCTAACAGCTAAAAGGAGCACAATGGCAGCTAAGAGCTAAATGAAGCCTAACAATAGCTAACAGCTAAAATAAGCATAACCATAGCTAACAGCTAAAAGGAGCACAGTGGTAGCTAACTGGTAAAATTAGCAAGAGCTTAGGTAAAAGCTATAAGTAGCAACATGCTAGCAGCGATAAACAGCAGTTAAAAACAAATTAGAGTAAAGTTTGATTATATTTGAACATGACTTTAGTCTTACTGTCCCACATTTTACTTTAAGACAAACCACTTTTAATTTATAATTTTTAAACTTTCCTTCCTGTGTCAGATAAATTCAACGCCTACGTGACGCTAAAGGTCCAGAATGTGAAGAGCACGACGGTCACGGTCCGTGGAGACCAGCCGTGTTGGGAGCAGGACTTCATGTTGTGAGTAAAATCCAGCCTTTTCTAATGTGATTCTTCAAAATGCATAAAAACCTGTTGATGGAAACACAACTGGTGTTTCTGAAGCATCAGTTTTGTTTTTACATTAAAGCTCAGTTTTATCAGCAGCAGCAGCCTGAGAGACACAGAACTCCTGGGCTGAACTGAGACGAATGCTTTTTGAATGGAGGCAGATCAGAGTGTGTCAGGCTGTGGATGACTGCAGGTCTGGTTAGCAGGCTTTAATGGGCCTGGGAGAGTTGAAAAAGAGCTGCAGGACTCCAGCCCGGGTGGCTGACACGGCCCGCTCTGATAGGTGAACAAACCGCTGATGAAGCTGATGGTCTGATTCCACGAGGCAGAGCAGAGGGCTGAAGATCTGCTCTGTGTGTGTGTGTGTGAAATTATGTAAAATGTGTGTTCAAGATCAGGGGAAACACCCAGGAGTAGAAATAAAGTCAGCATGTTCACCAGGCCAGGCAGCATGATTTCTGCAGGTTTACAAAGAATGGACAGAGAAAAGAGAGAATATCCAGGGAGCTGCAGTTGTGTTGTTTATTTTAGCTGTTATTTATGTTTAGCTTCTGTTCTGTTCCGCTTTAACATTTTGGCTCTGCTTTGATCATTTTAGTGACAGTTCTGCTGGTTTTAGTTTGTGCTCTGCACATTTCAGCTTGTGTTTTAGTATTTTGTTACTGCTTTGCTCATTTTAGTTACAGTTTTGCTAATGTTACTTACTGTTCTGTTGATTTAAGCTTATGTTCTCATGATTTTAGCTTATGTTTTACTGATTTTACTGTTTTGGCATTGCTTTGCTAATTTAAGGTACTGTTTGCTTACGGTTATTTACTGTTCTGTTGATTTTAACTTCTGTTCTACTGATTTTAGCTTGTGTTCTGCTATTTTAGCTTATGTTCTGCTGATTTTAGCTTGTGTTCTGCTGATTTCAGCTTGTGTTCTGCTGATTTCAGCTTGTGTTCTGATTTTAACTTGTGTTCTGCAAATTTGAGTGTGTTTTTCTATTTTTAGCTTATGTTCTACTGATTTGAGCATGTTTTTTGCTGATTTTAGCATATGTTTTGCTGATTTTAACTTATGTTCTGCTGATTTTAGCTTGTCTTCTGCTGATTTGAGCATGTGTTCTGCTGATTTTAGCATATGTTCTTCTGTTTTTAGCTTATGTTCTGCTGATTTTAACTTGTGTTCTGCTGATTGTAGCTCATCTTCTGCTGATTTTAGCTCATCTTTTGTTGATTTGAGCTTATGTTCTGCATGTTTTAATCTGAAAGCTCAGTTCGTAGCGTTCACACTTCACATTTCATTAGTTTAGATGTAAAACTTTATTCGTCATGTAGCCGAATGTTTGGAGGGACACAGCTGATCTGTTGCTTTGCTGAAATCTCGCCTTATTTTATCAACTTCTGTCAATTAAAGTTTCTTCACGTCTTAACAAACGTTGACCTTTTTCCTTCGGCTCACATCCGTCCCTGTTAGTGTTTCTCTTTGTGACTTTATTGAATTTTGACCGACTGAAGAGATTTACGTCCGTCTGATCCTCTTCTTTTCATTTAAATCACTTCTCTGTTTCTGGATTATTGGTAAATCTGTCAGATGAGCTCAAACTATGTCGTACTACGTCGTAACTTTGGCTCTTATTTCACCTTTTCTCAGCATAGAGTCATCGCTGACTCGTTAAATCATTTAAAGAAGTAGCCGAAACCCTGAAGACAGTGCTAACCATACTAACGTGTCTGAACGTCATCGTTTGGACTCCTCCACCCACCTCCAGCTGTGACTGACTGACAGCTGAACGGAGTGACGGGAATCTGTGAATATTCAGCCGACGTTTCGGCTGCTGTCTTCTCTTTAAGCTCCATCTGTCAGAAGATGACGGCTGTCGTTCCTCACTCCCAGCTTCAGAATAAAACCTGCGCTTCCAGAAAGCTGCTGGTCTGAAACCGCTCCGTTTGTCTGCAGCTTCTGTGAAAACTAGAGAATTTAAATTTACTGTGAAAATGCTGTGTTAATGCTTAATACTGAAGGCTTTAGCTTTAGCTGAAAGATGCTGAAGAAGCTGAAAATGTTTAATGGCTAAACTGTTGATCTGAGTGGAATCTGAACAGTTGAGCTTTGCTGAAAGTAGAAAAACAAAAGTAAAAAATCTGTAGAAAAGAAATAGCAGAAATGTGTCAAAAAAGCTGAGCAAAGCAGAAATGTAGCTAAAATAACAGTAAATAGTAAATATTAGCAAAAACAGCTGATAAAACAAACAAAACTACAAGAAAGAAGTTGCAAGAAGCAAAAAATAAGGCAAATTTATAAACAAAATAAAAAATCAGAATAAAGCTAAAATTTAGACAAAAGATTAAGATGTTTTATGGGTTGACCTTTGACCTTGAGCCTTAACAAATGACCTTGAAACTGTTAGAGGTCATTAGTGACACACGATGTGTCTGGCTGTAAAGTTTGACATTTCTATGTTAAACGGTTTTCAATTTAGATCTTTTTAAATAAAGATAGGACTTCTGACCTTCACCTTTGACCCCGTGACCTTGAAGTCAAAACTGTTGATTTTTGACCCACATCCTGTCTAGCTGTGAAGTTTGACATTTCTATGATAAACTGTTATCAATTTGGAGCTATCTAAAATAAGGTGACTTTTGACCTTAACCTAGACTTGACCTTTGACCCCATGGCCCTAAAATTACTATAAAACATTGTTGACCTACATCCTGTCTAGTTGTGAAGTTTGAACTTCCTACGTTACACGGCTGCAGAGTTAGAGCTTGAAGAAGAATCTTCCCATAAACGCGCGTATTAGCTTAGCTTTCAGCGTATTTTAGGCATCACTCTCGGCTACTACCACACCAAAGCTTAAATCAATTTTCTTTGAATTAATTCAGTTTAAGGTGAAATAACTAAACTGATCAGAAAACAGATGAAATCAGAAGAAAAGTAGCTGAAACGTGTTAGACAAGATTAAAAGTAGCTAAAATTAGCTAAAATTAGCAAAAAGAAGCTAAAGGTAGCAGAAAGTATTAAAAAAATAGCAGACAGACAGTGAAAGGAGAGTAAAAACATTCAAATTAGCAAAAAAACAAAAACAAGAAAATATACAATTTGTTGTAAAATAGCTTAAACAGCTGAAATTAGCAGAAAAAATAGCTAAAATATAGCTGAAAAAGCTCCTATTTTTATATTTTTAATCTGTATAGATTTTATGTTTAGATTCGTCCTTGTTGGACAGAAAATAACTCTCATAATGTGTGGTCTAAATATTTGTGCCAGTTTAATGAAGTTGTTTGTTTGTTTGTTTGTTTACAGTGAGATCAATAATCTGGACTCAGGTCTGGTGGTGGAGCTCTGGAACAAAGGTCTGATCTGGGACACAATGATCGGTACGGCCCTGATGCCCCTGGACTCGGTCCATCAGTCCGACGAGGTTAAAAACACTTTTTGTTGCTTTATGTTAATAAACTCTTTTCACTCCTGTTTTTATTTATTAAATAAATAAAGGTTGTTTACTTGTTGGTTGTCTGCATCTTCGGCTGCTTGTTGTTTAGTGACAACCTTTAAAATAAGTTCGGCTGTTTCCTCATTAGGGCAGCGTCTCCAGCTGACAGGTAGTTTCGGCTCCTCGTTAGAAACTTTCACCCAACGGTTCAGGTTTTTTTCACCAACAGACCTCATTAAATCCTGACGAGTTAAACGTTGAGGCTGAAAGAAAGAAATTATTTATTATTAATCTTCCTCAGTGGGTTTTATCAGAACAGGAGCTTCTTTTCATTATAATGCTGAGTCAGCGTTTACAGTTTATTTTCTGGTTTTTATTTTTTACAATCAAACTACTCCTGCATACTTTGTGATATTTTAGCTGTTTATTGATCAACACCTTCAGCTCGTTCAGGAGTCGGCTGCTGTGACTTTTTAAAATATTATAACATAATATAACAGAAATACGTTCAAATTTTACAAACATGCTGTTTTAAATCTGTCACCAAACTGACTCTTTTATCATTTTCTGCTTCAATTAGCTTTTTGTTGCTGTTCTGCTAATTTTAGCCAGCATTTAAGGGGACTTTTAAATTTTAGCTACATTCTGTCACTTTAGCTTCTAATTGGTGTTTTGTTCTTTCAGCTTCTAGCTAGTATTTCAACACTTTTTGCTACTTTTATCTTTCTATTTTTTCTACTTTTAGCTTCTAGCTAGCATTTTAACACTTTTTGCTACTTTTATCTTTTTTATTTTATGCCTTTAGCTTTTAGGTAGCATTTTAAAACTTTTAGCTAGTCCTTTTTTCCACTTTTGCTACCTATTTGCTACTTTTATCTTTTCTATTGTTTCTATTTTTACCTTCTAGCTAGTATTTCAACAATTTTTGCTATTTTTAGCTTCTAGCTAGTATTTCATAACTTTTTGCTACTTTTGTCTTTTCTATTTTTTCTATTTTTAGCTTCTAGCTAGTATTTCAACACTTTTTGCTACTTTTGTCTTTTCTATTTTTTCTATTTTTAGCTTCTAGCTAGCATTTCAACACTACTTTTATCTTATCTTTTCTTATTTTATGCCTTTAGCATTTTGATACTTTTAGCTAGTCTTTCTTTCCACTTTCTGCTAGCTATTTGCTACTTTTATTTTTTTCTGTTTTTAGCTTTTAGGTAGCATTTTGATACTTTTAGGTAGTATTCCTTTCCAGTTTTGGCTAGTGTTTTGCTACTTTTTAATTTTTTGCTTCTATGTAGCATATACTGTTAGCTAGCTTTTTGATTCTCTTTTCTTTTGGCTATCCCTTTGATACTTTTTATATTTGGTTTAGCTTTTTGCTACTTTTAGCTGCTAGGTAGTGTTTGGATACTTTTGGCTAGCCTTTAATGCTTTCCAGTTTAGACTTTAGGTTAAGGTTGTTTTTTTTGCATTCAGCTAGGACCTTTTATTTTTAGTTTTTTTCAGCTAGTATTTTGCTCCTTTTAGCTGTTAACTGATGTTTAACGTTGTTCAGGTTTAACGATTAATTTTTCTGCTTTTTCTGTTTCTCTGCTCTCCTGCCTCAGGAGGGACCAGGAGAGTGGTCGTCTCTGGACTCGGAGGTCCTGATGGAGGAGGATCAGGTCTGTGGAACCATCAACCCGACTCCTCACCAGGTTCTGCTGGATGTTCGCTTCGAGTTACCCTTCGGTTCGTATCGCAGACAGGAACTAGCATTTCAGTTTGGCTACTGTTATGTTGAACCAGACTTTTAGCTATTGTATTCATTCATACGTATATCAAAACCTTCGGCTCATTTGGGTCTTTATAGCTGTTTATTTTATCTGAAATCTTTGAAAACCTTTTGAAATTCGCTTCAGCTCACTTCACTTTTATCCTTTAGCTACTGTTAGATTGGAGTTGCTGCTCTGATTTTAACTCTTTCTAATTCATAATTAATGCTGTTTATTAGCTTTTTAGCCTTTGTTTTGTGAATTTTCTGTTCTGATAGCTTTAACTGTCCTGCTGTTTGTTTGCTTTTTTCTGTCTTCTGTCCTTCAGTCTCTGTCGTCCTCATCACGTCTCTCTTTGAACTTTTGTCCCCTCTGCCGTCTCTTCTGTCCAGATATCCCGGAGGACGAGGCTCAGTACTGGACCAGTAAACTGGAGCGGATCAACACCATGCGGATCCACGACGAGGTGAGAAGTTCAGGAAGTGGGTCCTCTGAAGGATGATTCAGACAGAGACAACAGAAAGTTTGAGTTCCTCCGGCTTTAGTTCTAGTAATCAGTTTCTGTGATGTGATTGGCTCTCTGCTGCCACCTGCTGACAGGTAGAGTTTCAACAGGTTTTATCTCCTTTTCTCTCATCAGTATCCTGGAGAAGGACAGAGAAGAAGAATAACGTCCATGCAGTCTCAGTGCTGTAAGTCACAGAATATAAACCTGGAAACTGTTAAAGGCATAAAAATAAATTATTATTATTAATAATAATAATAATAATAATAATAATAATAATAATAATAATAATAATAATAATAATAATAATAATAATAATAATAATCTGGTTCAGACAAGATGTATTTTCTTCTCGTTGTTTTCCGTTTTAGCTGATGCACATTATGATGATCAGACCATTTAAAAGTTTTACACTTTTTAAAACATTTATTTACAAATATATAAAAAAATTGTAATTTAAAAAACAAACCTGTTTCACCAAACATGGCTCTACTTTTGTTTTATATTGATACTTTTAGCTTCTTGTTACTGTTCTTTAGCTACACTTAACTCTGTTCACTATTGGCTAGCTTTTTGCTACTTTAAGCTTGTGTTTCATTTCTTTTAGTTTTTATTGTTAATAAGTCTAAATTTAAGTTATAAACTTTCAGTTTTTGTAGCTTTAATAATCAGTTAGATTATTTATTATCAAACTATGATTGTTTTTCTTGAATCACTGAAGCACATTTATTTCCATTTTCTGTCACATGTCTGTGTTTTTGGCAGGGATATGTCATAAAATTTAGACAAAACTGCAAAAATTACACAAAAAAATCAACGATCAAAAGGATTTTGTCCAAACTCCAACATGAAACTCTGCAAAAACATTAAAATGATCAGAGGGTTAGATCTCACACTGCGACTGTCTGAGGCTTACTTTTTAGTCTGCCTCTCACCGACAAGGCAGTCAGGGAGTGACAGACGCAGGTGTGTGGTTACCATGGTGGTAATATTGAACCAGCTTTGATATTTCTTTTGGTTCTTTCAGAACTTCTCCGTCAAAATGTTTGCATTTTTTTGCTCAGATTGGAACAAATTAAGTTGAAGTTTCCTCTTTGTTGTTTTATAAACTCATCTCATTACATCACACATCTTCATCCCGTGTTTATCAGTGTTGAGTTTTCTCATCATCATCATCACAAAGCACTGACTCAGTTCTTCATCATTAAAGCTTCTTTATAAACTCTCCTTCATGCCTGCAGGCAGTTGGAGTTATTTTGGATGGAGTGACCAGCAAAGTACGTATAGAAGATGTTTGTTTGTTTATTGTTGTCTCCATCCGTTTCATTCAGTGGTCTTATTACATTTTAAAGTCATGTGACCTCCAGTTGAGTGTTTCTGTGTGAGTAATGTGCACCTGCAGCCACTGGGGGGAGCTGTTGGTCAAACATTTTGTTTCCTTTCCATCACTGCAGACTCTCAGGAGGCTCCCGCTTTTTGTTCAAAATATATATATTTTTGTTGAATCACATTTTTGTCTGCTGCAGACGGTGAAAGTAATAATGTTTGTGTTTTCATTTGTTTATTAGCAAATTATCTCAAGAAACAACTGAAGTGAAATGAATGAAACTTTCATTGGATGAATCTACAACTGATTAACCTGTGGAGTCACTAAATCCAAGATGTGCATAAAATACATGCTCAGATTTTTCCTTTAAACTGTGCCATTAACTGGCGGTGTATATCCTGTCTGTCTGTCTGTCTGTCTGTCTGTCTGTCTGTCTGTCTGTCTGTCTGTCTGTCTGGGCCGGCCTGAGAGAGTTTGGAGCCCATTGAGTCTCCAGGCGGTCCCCTTGTGCAATTTTCTAAATCTCACTTCCAATTTACATCCATTCACAGACCAAATTAAATAGTGTTTATTTGATATCATCTTTAACCTTCAGAAACCAGGTTGTCAAATTAAAATTGCTTAAAAAATCATCTATTGGTGTTAATGAGCAGCTGTGGAGTGAAGCAGTTCTAGGGGGTCCAGGGGTATGCTCAAAACGATTAATTTACAGCCATTTAAGAGCATTTTTTCTAAATTCATGGGATGAATAAGATAAAATTCAATTCAATTCAAAAAATATATTCATTTCATTAAAATAACCATATACAATAGAAAACAAAGAAAACACACAAATCAAAAATCAAAATAAAATGAAAGGTAGCAGAAGAGAAATAAATCTTATAATGTCTGCCCCTTTTATCCCCAGAATATATTCAAACAAAACATAATTTACAAAACAATACTAAATAAAAATAAAAACATTGACTCAAACAATTCATATAGCTTCACATTTTACTTTTCCATATACCTTCAAAAAACTAGCTTTTATCTGTCTCTTAAATATATAATTTTATATATAAAATCAGTATTTTATGAAGGTAGAACAATGAAAACCTGACATTAACCTGAACTTTATGTGAGAGCAGAACTGAAACTTCCATTCCTATTATTATACTTTGTAGGAACAAAGAAGAACAAGTTACCTTCATAAACCTGAGGAATCAGTGATTATTAGACTAAATAAACTAAAGTCTGATAAAAAGTTATAAAGTATTTATTTAATCCCCCGTTTGTTGGGCCCCCTACATGGAGGGTGCCCTTAGTGTTTGCCTACACCACCTATGTCACAGGCCGGCCCTGCTGTCTGTTAGTAATAAATAATAAGCATAATAAGTTAATAATAATAAAAAAAGAATTGTTGAAACCAAAGTGACTCCAACTTCATCCCCTCATATCGTAAGTTTGGGTCTCTGGCCTGAAAAGCAGCCGACGGTATTCACCCCACCCTGTATCGTCTGCTGATGCACAGAAACGTCAGAACGTCACACTAACCTGTCCATTTCTACGACCTAGCTTACGACGACCACGACAGCGCCGTGGACGACCGGGACAGCGATTACCGCAGCGAAACTGGCACCAGACCGCCGCGGTTCCATAACACCTCACAGACAAACTCATCCGTCCACCAGTACCCCATCGGGCGCAGAGTCCAGCACCACAGCCTGTCCAGGGAGTCTGACTCGAGTCAGGGCTACGAGTTGGATTATAGAGACACGAGGGCCGCCAGGTAAATACAAACCCATTCAGGTAATAAGTTACAGAATGTCAGATTTAAAGGTGTTATTATATGTAAAAAATACTTCTTTCTACATCTGTTTCATTACCTGTTTAATTTTGTTTAATGCTTCTTTATTTTTCTTTTTTCCTTCTTTCTTTCTTTGCATCGTTTTGCTTCCTGCTTACCTTTATTTTAAACTTAAATCTTAAAGACTGAACAGTAAGAGGGGTGTTAGAATAATTCCTGTTGACTCAGGTATGGGAGTGGAGGACTGGGAGAGCAGATACAAAGTGCCTGACTCGGGTCTCTTGGATGATTATTTAGACTCGGAGCAGAAATTGTGGGAGGACGAAGATAAAAGCATCATCTACAGAATCGGCGACAGCTGTGAGTCTAAAGGCAGCAGGTTTTATCAAACCGTGGTGGAATGCGACCGGCTCTCCCCGGAGACAAACGACGGGACGCAAAGAAAGAGGCGTGGCTTCGGCAGCGGGGAAGTCAGATTAGTTTACAAGGAAGCCGGCAGCTTTGAAGACGAGACGTCCCCCCCTGAAATCGACATAATTCCATCCGTCAAGCAGCTCCGACAGCCGACAGACACAGAAAGTCTGCTTTACAAGACCAGGCTCTGGGCCAAAACCGCTTTAGAAGACACGCTGGAGAACTACGCTGCTTTTTGTGAGGAAGAAGACGCTCGAGAGGATGCTGAAGGCATCAGGAGGAGGACTGAGTACAACTCGATCGGTTCTGATGAGATGCAGTACTCGTTTGGATCCGAGGAGGAACTGGAGGATCTGACATTCACGGAGGGAGATGCTGATTGGGAATATGAGAACTACTACTATCCAGAAAAATATACACCCACTTTTCAAGGACAAGAATATGAACAGGACCCTCTGGCGTCTCCTCCAGAAGAACCCGATGATGAATACATAGATCCAATAGGTGAACTGCGGAGCTTAGTCCACTCGGTGTCTCAGTACCTGGCCGTCAAAGAGGAGGAGATCCTCAAATATGAATCGATGCCCAAACCAGCTAGAAGAAAACTCCCAACTCTGCCAACCGAGAGTAAAGTTGTGCAACAAGAAGAGGATAAAAAAGCTGAAGTTAAGGAGGAGAGTTCTGTTGAGCAAGGCATGAGTGGAGTGAAAAATGCAATGAGCTTGTTGTTCAGCTCAATAACAGGATCAAAGTCTCCCACGGACGTAGAAACCCCCGGTCCCTCCCCTCAACCATCACCGTCTGAGTCTGGCATCTCAAAACTGCTCTCGTTCATCCCTAAAGCTAATCCTGATGCTTCGGAAGGTTCTGCTCCAACAGAACCACCTACTTCCCAAGCTTTCCCGCAACCAGAGTCTGGCATTTCCAAGCTGCTCGCATTTATTCCCAAAAGTGGTGGAACGTCGCCCCCAGTGGCCGTGGTGCCGCCTGCTTGTCAGGAGCCCACGACGGAGAAGTTTTCTCTTCAGTCACTTCTGCCTTTTCATTCCTCTGAACCCAGCCGACAAGCCGACGCCAATCAGACGACGGAGCACGTCAGCACGGGGGCCGGTAGCCAGTCCGGGTTGGAGTCTTTGTTGGGAAGGTTGAGTCCTCTGAGGCTTTTCTCCAGAGAGCCGTTGCCTCAGCCGTCAGAGCAAAGAAGTGAATCTGCTGCAAGTAGAGACTCCCAATCGTCCGGTCCTAATCGACAGGGCTCGCAAACGGAGAGGCCGGATTCAGAAAGTGGGTCGGTTGATCTGCTGCCAGATACAGGAAGTGGATCAATTGAGCTTTCCCAAGAAACAGGAAGTGGGTCAGTAGAGCTACTTCCAGAGACTGAGTCGTCCGGTGAACTGCCGGATATTCAGCAGAGAGGAACAACGGCAGCGTCCGAAGCAAAACCTGAGGCCAGTTCAATGGAAACCGGATTCTTCAGCCCTTTTAAGAAATCTCTGTCTACCCTCATATCCACTGGTCCTCCAGAAGGTTCCTTACAGCCAGACACAAAACCTCCCGAGGAGTCATTTTTAGGGAGCAAATTAAAAATCCCATTTTTCTCAGAAAACGCTTCCACGTCAACCCCACCGAAAGCGGATAAGGGTGTGCTGTCGGACATTTTTAAAATAGGATCTGTAGAAGATGTGACCACCTCAAACGTTTCATCGCCTTCTCCTGCAAGATCTGCTTCTCCAAGCCGTGCTGCCCTGTTTGAAAGCGGACCAAAAGGAAATACTGGAACCGGGTGGTTTTCTAACCTGTTCAAGGTTGCGCCAGGTGACCCTGCCAAGGAGCCTGCAACAAAACAAGCGACTCCCACTGTAACTCTAACCAAACCCTGTGGTCAAACTGAGCCTGAGGACGGATCTCCTGATCCATCAAAGAGCACGGCCTCCAGTGCAGAGCAAACTGTTCAGGAGCAACCGTTAGCAAAAACAAATGTTGCTTCTGAAGAGGAAGGTCCTCCCAAAGTCACGGAAGGCAAATCACAACCAGAAACCTCACAGCCTCAAGGAATTCTGTCTGGGTTGCTAAAAATGGGCCAGACTGATTTGTTTGACAAGAAAACTCATGAAGGGGAAAGTCAGCCTCATCAGGGTGGTCTGTTCTCTGGATTATTTTCACCGTCTTCCCCATCTTCTCTCCAAACACAACAAAGTTCTGCGACACAACAACCAGGAATGTTGTCTGGACTTCTAAAGTTAACGTCTGATGCCGTTTCAAATCCGCCTACGTCACCAGCAGACCAATCTGGCCAAACTCCAGCTCAAGGGCAAGGACTCCTTTCAGGTTTTTTGAAAAAAGCCACAGATTCAATAATCCACCCTGGGTCTCAGCAGACGTCGTCGAATCAGGAGTCGCAGCCGAAAGCAGCTGATGAAGCAGCAAAAACAGAAGGACCTGGACCAAACTTGAGTCAAAGTGCAGCTCCTCCTGCCCAGTCACCGGGGCTTTTGTCAAGGCTTAAGTTTGGTTCATCGGAAGGATCTGCAGACAAACCAGACCAGAAACCAGGAGCTTCAGATCATCAGCCGGCAGCAGAACAAACACATACAGAAACACAGCCTGTGTCTCAGTCTGGTGGGTTATTTGGGGGTTTGCTAAAACTTACAGAACCCTCCCCCCAACAAACATCTCCAAGTCAAGGAGGTCTACTATCTGGTCTGTTTGGAATTGGGGGACAAGACTCTGCTCCTGCAGTCCCATCCCACCCCTCACAGAACCAGCCACAGTGTGTCAAATCTGAAAAACCACCGAATCAACAACCAGGAGATAAACCACATCTGCATCAGCCAAACCAAGTGCCTCCGCCGCAGTCCTCTAGTGGTCCTGGAGGGATGCTTAGTGGTTTATTCAACAAAATTACAGATGTAGGTACGCCACAGTCTGGAACGGGGAATCAGCTGCCTCAACAGCACGCACAAAGACCAGGACCCAGACCAGTCCAACAACCACCCAGTCAACAGGGAGGCTTTCTCTCTGGGCTGTTTTCATCAGGCTCCAACGCTCCAGTTAGTCATCAGAACCAGCAGCAACCCCAACAAGGGAACAGACAACCTCTGCGGAGGCAAAACCAGATCCCTCCACAACCCGCTGCCACTGCACCCGAACCTCAGCAGGGCGGATTATTTTCAGGACTTTTTAATAAGTTAGCATCTAATGATAATGTGCCGCAACAGCCCGGTGCACAGGCTGGCCCCCAGCAAACCAATAAACCTGCACAAACCAGTCAGCAGGGAGGATTCTTATCTGGTCTATTTGGACCATCACCACCTCAACAACAACCACCGGGTAAAATGACGACGAACCCTCAACAAACATCAACCCAGCCGGCTGGTCAAACTGGAGGCTTGCTTTCAGGTATCCGTAAGCTTGCATCTGGTGATGATATACAGCAGGAACAACAACCAAGTTCACCTCCTCAGCTTAAAGAACCAGCTGTAAAATCAGAGCAAACTCTGGGGTTATTCTCTGGCCTGTTAAACAAAATTTCAGCTACCGTAGAACAGTCACCTGTCGACCAGGTGAGCCCTCAAACAGCACAGCAACAACAGCAGCCACACGCAGGTCAGGGCAGACCACAGATCCAGAGGACTAAACCAGTGGAGGTGCAACCTCTTCAAGAAACATCCGCTGAGAAGGAATCAAAAGATCCGTCTCCAAAAGGTTTTCTTTCTGGTCTTTTTAGTGTCACAGAAGAGCCACCATCAAAAGCACAGCAGCCGTCCTCACCTCAGCCTGCAAAGGAAGAACCAAAAACCACCACGAGTGGCTCGTCTCCCACTTTGTTATCCAGCTTTTTCAAAAGAGACAGCAATACTTCTGCTCATGGCAAGGAAAGTGTAACTTCTAACAGTTTAGAGGGTTCACCTTCAAGTGTAGCTTCACTTCCAACTACTAGTTCAATAAATCCAGTTAATTGTCCTTCGCAAGTTAGACAAGATCCCACAACCTCTCCAACACAGCGTTATCTTGAGGAAATACAGCGTCTCTTGTATGGGACAGCTCACGAGTACGGTTACAGGGACCTCTTATACAACTTTACAGAACATGGAGTTATTCTACCAGAGCTGTATGACCATCAGTGTCTGATAGAAGCTCTGCTGTGGCAACAACTCAATGACTATATCCAAGCTGAAGCTTTTGCCACCCAAGTCCAGGTGGACCAGCCGTACCAGGGTCACGCAGCACCGACAGTTGTTGCCCCTCAATGGGAGAATCACGTTTGGTTAAATCCTAAAGATATGGATATCAGCGGTTTCAATGTACCCTCTCATCCTTGGAGGGATGCTGCTGCCCAGCTCTTTGAGAACAGAAACCGTTTCCTTGATCCAGGTGAAGATCTTATTTTGTTTGATATGAGTTGCAGAAACAAGAAACCTTGGAGCAGCTGTGATCATTTGAATGAAATTAATGTGAACAGAAAACCCTGGCTTGCAAGAGGTGATGCGATGAATCTGTCCACAGAAAAGTCGAAGGCGAGGTTGAGTCGATGCCAGTCCCTTGCGGAATGCAATGTGCAAGAGTTCAGCAAAAATGGTACAGAAGGCGCTGGTGACAATTACTTACAAGATGAAAACTTTGATTTGAAGTCAGCCACAGAGTTTTTGAAAAGTCTTGCAACAAAAAAGGGCCCTATTGACTTAAGACGGGGCGCTCTGGATTTAAGCAGGTTTGCAGGGATTGCAGGCGATGCAGATGATGATGTGCTGTTTGAGGATTCTGAGTGGTACCAACAATGGCTTTCACTATTAGAACAAGGGCTGTGGTGGCCAGCTGAAGCAGGGGACTGTGGATATTATGTTTACACAGACGAAAACTACATTTATTCTCTTTTAACAGATAAATCAGGAAGGCACCTCTACGCCTGCGCCACAGAAGAGAATATACAAACTTTAGGAAACATCACAGAAAATGTTGTTAATATTCTGAAACAAAGAGAAATGGACAAAGTGACCCTCTGTGGTTTTAAAATCCCCCTCAGTGATGAAAGTAAAGGCTTCTGGGTCCCTGAAAATCAGCTGAACTTGTTCCAACCCGACACACCTATGAACCTGACGTCTGCCCTTAAAAAAGGTGAAAAAGTCATGAACATGAATTTGGAAAGCTTCTCTCAAATGTTTCAGGAGTCTGTATCTTCTCAAGCAGAGCAAGCCGTTGACTTTAGCGTGTATAAGCTTAAAAAGATAAACGTGGAGTCCGTACAAAACACTCACACTCCTCAAGAAAAGCCAGCTGAAGCAGCAGATTTTAGTTTGAAGTCTCTAAAAGGAGGACATGGAGGGCCGTACTGGAAGAATCAAGGGCTTAAAAACATGCTCACATCTTCTCCTCCTGGTAATTCAAGACAAATCTTTCAAAACAAACCATACCCTATTCCTGAAATCAAGATTGCTCATGTAGATGATACACATGCAAACCAATCAAGACAAACAGCAAGCTCCATACCTTCAAGAACCATCGGAAAACCCACCAGCACTGATACAAGTAAACCTAAACCACTTTCGTCAACATCTACATCAACGATTGTGTCCAGTAAGGTTTCAGAGTCTTCGAACATAACGGCTAAGACTCCATCAATTTCAAAAATACCAGGAAGGAAGCTGCCAGAACTACCAACTGTTAGATTGACGAGTGTCTCTCCAGCTTCCCCAACACAAACAGCAACTTGTAGTTCAACCAAGACTTCTACATCAACTGTACCTTCTGTTTCTTCACCGAGACCACACCTTACCAAGCAGTTGTCTCAAGCAGATAGACCCAGAGTATTACCTCAAACTAACATTGTCACAGGGATGCGTGACAAAGACAATGGGCCTCCAGCAGTGACTCAAACATGTTCTCCAGCTCAAAAACAACCACAAGATTCACTTAAAGAGCCTCAGTTGCACATATTGAATACTCCAGTTAAGTATAGTGAAGCCTACCTTTACAACAGAAATCAAAAATCATGTTTCCCTCCGAGCGGCTATCAAATGTGCCAGAAAGTTTTGGATTTTTCTGCCACAGTGAGCAAAAGCAAAAATGCCAAACAAAAAGAAGACACCAAAGCCAGTGTTGAATCTATACAGAGAACCGAGGTTGTTGATTGTACGATGTACAAACTGAAAAGATTCAGGGAAAACAAGCAGATTGATTCTGAGACAAGTTTGGATTTTACTGGTGAGAACGTAACTGTTGTAGATCTGACCAAGGAAACGGAAGAAGAGGAAATTGAATGGCCAAAATCAGAAAGTGTGGGCACATTACAAGATGAATCTCAGACCAAGCAGTGGAGGGTATTTAACCAACAAAACCAATCAACGAGACGTTTGTCCAGGCCAGAAGTAGGAATTAACCATTCTTCACTCTGTACTCAGCCACTTCCATCCTTCCACAGCAAACCTAAAGGAGCACAAACAAACCAAACTACTTTCAGTGTCTCAGAGAAAAGATCATCTGATTCCTTGGCTAATCTCTCTAGAGCTGTACATCTTTCCAGCAAAGACTCTGATCTCGATAAAGGTGTCAAACAAACCACAAGAACTGAGTCAATAAAACCTGTATCGACCTCCCCCCTACAGAGCCCTATGATGAGAAAACAAGTAGCCATTCAGCAGCCACTGCAAAGTTCACCAATAGTTGCAGCTGGTCAAATACAGCAGATTTCCAGTGACTTGAAGCCATCAATGCCTACACCTGTTTTCTGCTCTAATGAAAAAGCTCAACGGTATCAGATCTCCGCACCAGCAAACTCGGTTAAAGCCTCAGTAGATATGTCTGTGAAGACAACAATGCAGGCGAGGCAGAAAACTGTTGCACCAATAAATGCTCCTGTCTGTGAGGCAATGTCATTGACCAGGAAAAAACCATCAGCTTGTGTTGAGACAGACCAAAGCTTAGGTTGTCAAGAATTTATTGACTTGACATATAAAGTAGTATCACCAGAGAGTAGGCCAGACATGGAACTAACTAGCTCAATGAAAGACACTGGAGACATTACTCCTAATTATTTTGCCATTTCAAGAGAAATGGGTCCAAATGTGGATAAGAATTTACCTACAAATGCTCAGCAATGGCTCAGTAATCAGTCTAGTTGCGACTCTGGCCCTGTTATGATTGAAGGACAACCTTGGCACAGCAAACATGGGCACTTAGTTCAGTTACTTTCACAGTTACCAGTCACACAACAAACACAGGAGGCTTTAACTTCAAAACAATATGCCACTACAGAAGTGTTGGATATGTCACCCAAGCCAGGTGAAGCCAAGCTGGAGAAAATAGTTCCCAAAGATGAGTTCGCCTCAGATCAGGCAGTTCCCCTCGTCAATAAGCCAAATGCTAGAGAAGTTGCCAGGAGAGATTCTGTCGGTGTTGCTCTGATAGTTGAGCAAACTCACCCGGAATCATCAAGTCAAGTGCAGTCAAACAAATTCCTTGTGCAAGAAGTGCAAATGATAGACACAGTCCCTGTTCGGCAGTATCCACTCTGCAGTAATAGAGGTATGCTGTGCTCAGGAGGGTTCCAGTCCATTTTCAGATCCTATTCACTGAGTACGGCTCCAGCAAACTCTGTTAAATACACACTAGACATGTCAACAAAGACACCCAAATCTGACACCGTGGTTCTTAGTTCTGATCCAGTATCACTGGTTCAAACGAGACGATCAAGTTTGTCATATTCTCATGACGAGAGTGTTGGAGTCCCATTGATTGTGGAGACACACCACCCCCAGGAGCGTCCGAAAAGGCAACAAACAAGAGTGGTAGAACTGCAGAAACCGATCCAAGCGTTTGTCCAAAGTCGAGAATCATCGGCACCTGCCAATTCCATCAGAAACTCCCTAGACATGTCTTCAAACTCCAAACAGAACAAGTCTGAAACAGCATCTATTACATCATCCTCTGAAGTTGTACCATTGGTCAGACACAAGGCGGACGTGACGAGGAACTTTTCTGCTGGTGTTCCGCTCATAGTGGAGCAATCTGCGTGTCAACAAAAAAGACAAATCACCACAACTGAGACCCTTCATAGACAGATATCTACGTCTCACTTCAATAAAACATTTTCTAACATGACCCTCAAGAATGTACAGCAACAAAATAGGCCCATAGATTTTTCAGCAAAAGACTGCCTAACTACCGGTACTCCTTTAAAAATTCAAACTGAACTAAAAGATGGAGAGCCTATGAACTTTACTAACGTAAAAGTAAAGAAAGAAATATCCGACAAAGGGCAAACTAAAATGCAATCAGGAGTGAAAACATCAGTGGGTATTGTTGACCTAACTGTGGATGTTCCAAACAAAATGAGTAATCAACAAACTGCAGAGGATTTTACTGCTCCTCGTGTCCCACCTCAACACGGTGTGGACCACCTGCAACAGTATACACATGTAAACGCTGCTATGGAGGTCAGAAACGACTCCCTGTCTCCTCAAACTCAGAAGTCATATCAGCAAGCAACAGCTCAACCCAGAATACTGTATGGACTGCAGACGGGAATATATTTTGAACCAGCAAAGTCTTCACTCTCACATTCGGTTCCAATTAAACGAAGAACAGAAGCTCTTCAGCATTTTGTCCCAAAGACAATGCAGAGCAGTGAATCTACTCAGTTGCCCCTAAACGTTGCATATCAGCACATCAGCAGTGCACAACCTCAACAAATCTTTCCAAACAAACATCAACATTCAGTTCCACCACAGCATTTCCAGCGTCCTGGTGTGGAAATTCCGATCTCTCAGGAAAATAAACTGAAGTTGCAAAACCAAGATACAAGTGGTCAGCATGACATGACCCAAAGACCCAAAATTCTTATCAAGCAGGCGACTGTAGAGAGCTGTGGGAGCACGGAGGAGTTAGAAGAAAGTGGAATAATGACAAGTAGCAGTCAGTCACCTGTTCCTTGCTCTACCCAGCCTCTGGTTAGTCCATCTCGAACTGTTACCACCAGATTGTCTTTGAAGGAGGATTTGAATATTCAACAAGCAGGTAATACTTCTGTGTCACCAGAAGTGGGACAGTCTGTGCACAGCCAAAGCCCGTCATGTGTCGTCAGTTATTCAAAAGGATCTCTTCAGCTCTCAAAACCACCCAATTTAAACCAACACATCACTGCGCAGCATTATCGCACACCGACCCTAACTTCAAGCAGCATTGATTCATTACAATGTGCTTCACAAGCTAAAGCACCTTCATCACAATCCACCTCAGTGCCAATTCACATGAGTAGTAAGGATCAGGGTTTCAGATGTGAACCACAGATACCGGTAACACCAGCAGGACCCTCATCTGTCAAGAGTTTGATTTCATTATTTAGTGATTTGAACGCACAATCTGAAAGTGTACATTCATCTGCTCCTGTTTCCCAACATGCCAAGGTTGTGTCTAAACCTGTAGACCACAGTAAAGGAGATATTCCACCACAAATGCTACCCATCAGACGAGATACATTTGCCCCAGTTACCCATGTTAAAACGACAGAATCAGTTACCTCTAATGCACAAACGCCTATCGTGTCAAGTTCTAACTCATGTACAGTAACACATATACAAGGTAATGCTGAATCCAGACCAGTGACTCCTCAAATTAAAGATCAATCTGCAGCCGTACAGACAGAGCTGACTCCAAAAATACCTCTCATCTCTGAACCCAGAGGTTGGATTTCAAACAAGGAGGGTCATCGTCCATTACCGGGTGCATTTAAACCTCCAAATATGTCCCAAGACTGTCAACAACCACAGGCAGCAATAAATGTGTGCACAGAAAGAACAACAGCAGAGAAACAATCCCCCATTCCTGAAACATTCCTAGTTAAACTGCCAGAAAACAACCTGCACAAAAAAAGTCAAAGTGTTGATGGCTCAGCAGAAATTTCTCAAACACTGCCAGAGGCTACATCAGAAGAAATTGTGATATATGAAACAACTGTGCATAAATCAGACACATCACAACAGCCAGTTTCAGACGAGACTAAACTAACTTTATCCACACAATCTGTCACTGTCAGCAGTGGACTGGGTGAGGTTCCCTGTATATCTAATGAACCACAAGAGAAAAGCAGACAGCCGAGGTCTATCTACATTGGCATTAACTCACAGGACATGCCTCCTTTCAGCACAGATAATGAACCAGAGGATCTGAAACCTTATGTTAGACTGCCTCACATTTTCGTCTCTGCGGCGAGCTCACCAGAAGAAGAGCTCAATGAACATGAAATGAGTGAAAGCGGCAAACCTGATGTCACAGAGGTTGTCGCTGCTGATCCGGAAAAAACACCGGACCAAGAGGAATTTTTACCGGATGTTATCGTTTCAGAGTCAGATAAATCTAAAGATGAAAGCAGTATTGTCAAAAAATCTGCTGAAATATCTGTAGACGAGGTCAAGACACCACCAAATAATCAAGACTCTCCGCACATCTTGACTGAGAGGAGTTTGGCTATAGGTGCAAACATCTCAAATGCTGACGTAAAGTCTGAGTCAAAGGTGGCTTACAAGCCGGAACTTCCATTTACTTTAACGGACTCAAACGTGTCAACTTCAGACACAGCACCACTTGAGGTTACTCCCAGGGATTTGGTTAGTCAGGATGAAATCTTAACTTTAGTAGAAGAAACACCAAAGTGTGTGAAATCATCGGAGGAGCCGTCCATCAAAGATGAAAACAAACCTTCAGAAGCTGTGTCTGTGTTTCCTGAAATGGTTCAGCGTACTCTGGAAGAATCAGCTGAAGAAGTCCAACATCGTCAAGACAAACCTGAAAAGGATGCCACTCAGTCTGAACCTGAACCTGAGCCAGCTCCCAGCAGTTCTCCCGCTGAGGAGGTTGCTGTCTCCAAGGAGGATAGTGCACCTGTCAAAGTTGATCTACCCAAAACGGAACAGACCAATAAGCAAATGGGAAAAGGTATATTTTCTTTGTTCAGTGGTTCTACAGAAACCCCACAACAAACAGCCTCTCAAACTGGATTATCAGTACTCGGTGGAATTCTTCCTGGCTCCTCTACCAAAGACACCTCTGGGACAGGGTTGTTGTCGATGTTTGGTGGGTCAAATGCTCCTCCTTCATCTGAATCCAAAGACACGGTACCACAGTCTACTCCACAGGAGCCGCAGGGAAAAGGTTTGTTTTCTATGTTTGGTGGTTCAAGTGTTCAGCCACCATTTGGTCCAAGGTCTCCAACTGCTGGGGGTGTAAGACCCAGAGGTCCTCCCCCCAAAGAACCTCCAGGAAAAGGCCTGTTTTCCATGTTTGGTACATCTGCACCTCAACAACAACCACCCAGTCCCAAGGGTCACCCAGGTGTTGGTCCCACACCAAGAGGACCTTCCACTGGATCTTCTCTGTTTGGTGGCGTCCTACAAGGTTCTGCAACACATAAGGACACCCCAGGCTTGTTTTCTAAGTTTGGCAGTCTGGGTTCCCAACCTCAAACTGGACCGAGAAGATGTGCACCAACAGTTACACCACCAAGACCCAATGTTCCAGAGAGCTCGGGGAAGGGACTGTTCTCTATGTTTAGCGGACCAAACCAAGAAGTATCAGAAGCACAACCTGCGGTTTCTAAACCGGCGGAGTCGGACGGTGGTTTTAAAGTGTCTTCTGTGTTTTCCCTTGCGGGGATTTCTGATGCTAACAAATCTAAAACTGGGTTTGGACTGTTTGGAATGTCTTTTTTGGACGAAACCAAAACAGAGCCAGAAAAAAATGCTCCCGTCAAAGAAGACACGACCTCACAGGAAGTAAAGTCCCAAGATGCAGAAGTTCTTGTAAAAGAAGTAAAGGATAACCACATTGAGTCTGTCACAAATGTACCAACTGAGCCTCCTTCTTCGTCATCAGTTAAGGAGGAGCCACATGCAGCTCTTCAAGATATAGCCAAAGACGTTGCTAAAAATGATCTACAAATAGACATAAATAAAGAAACTACAAACCAACTAGACCTTTCTTCTAACCAAAATGCTTCAGTGATGTCTGAAACTTCCATTGTAGATGAATTAAATGTTGCAAGTAGTTTACCAGAAAAGGAGGCACCAAAACAAGTTAGCGAGACACAATCAGACGTTCTAAGTGAAAATAAAGACACAAAAGTGGTAGAGATTGGGCAAAAAGCTGATGAATCTCAAGTTGATGCTTTGGAAATTAAAAGCACTCCTACTCAAAGTGACATAGCTGAGGTCAGTCATCCATCAGAAAGGATCTGCACTTTCCAAACGCCAGAAAATGTTGCAGATTCTAGTGAAATATCCACGAGCGCTAATATTAATGCGGAAGAGATAAAACCTGTTGAGGACGGAGCCATAATTTCAGAGTTGCAGGATCAAACTAAAGACAATCTGAAAGTTGCTGTTGAAGAACAAACAGATGTTATAGATGCTGCTACATCTCCTGAGAAAGCTTCAAAGGTCTCTAGTGAAGAACAAAATTTAATTACGATTGATGAAAACTCATTTCAGAAACTTTTAGAGGACGACGGAGAAAAGCAACCTCTAGTTACAGCTGTTGAAAAATCCCCCAAAGAGGGTTTAGAAGTTTCCAGTACACAACAAATAATAGTTTTTGATTCTGCTACATCTGCTGAGGAAGCTTCAAAGCTCTCTAGTGAAGAACAAAGTTCAGTTAAGGTTGATGAAAACTCATCTCAGAAACTTTTAGAGGACGACGGAGAAAAGCAACCTCCAGTTACGGCTGTTGAAAAATCCCCCGAAGAGGGTTTAGTCGTTTCCGGTACGCAACAATCAGCAGTTAGCAATGTTGAAAACCTCTCTGATGAATCTCTGAAGATTGCCGATGAAGAACAAAGAGCAATCACAAATATGGAAATGTTACCCAAAGAGGTAACAGTGGATGATTCGAAAAAATTAACGGCAGATTCAACTGAGAGAGACTCGAACCTCTCGTCTGACATAACCGTCAAGGAGCCTACTGAGACACAACTTGAAGCTACAGCAGAACTTGCTCACGAATCAGATAAAACTTGTGAAAATGAAGCTGTTGTGACAGTAGCCTCGTCATCAAATGAAGATAAAGCTCCTGGTGGAACGTCAATAGCACCGGGTAGCCCTCCACCATTTCAACAGCCTAGGCAAGGCGTTGTTAGACCACCTGGCCCGCCAAGACCTACCATGGGAGCACCAAGAATGGGAGCACCAAGAATGGGGGGACCAAGAACGGGTGGACCACAGATGGGGTCCCCTAGAATGCCTGGCCCAAGAATGGTCGGACCAAGGCAACAAGGACCGCAGAAGGTCCCTGAAGCAGCTCCGTTTTCTGGCTTCATGTCGATGTTCTCCTCAAGCGCACAGAGTAAATCTCCAACTGTTGGTGGATTTTTCTCAAGTTCACCTGGCTCCTTTTTTGGATCTTCACCTCATCAGCCACCACCACCACCACAACAACAACAACAACAACAACAACAACAACAGAAAAGCTCATTCTTTGGTCTTCCAAGTAGCATTGCGACAGAGTCCATTACCGGTGACCTTTTTGGTATGTTCAAAAGTTCAGAGGCGACAAAGTCTGAGGAACCTCCGCAGGTCGACACAAAGCCTGGACAAGATGATCTCTTTGAAGACCCAATGAACTCGGGGAACACTGTGAACTCAAATGCAGAAAGCGCAGCTCCAACCGAAGATGGACACATTAAAAGCATTGAGGACTCACCTGAAAAAGGGCTGGTGGAAGAGGCAGAGAGGAAAGACAAATCGGAAGATGAGAGTTCTCTCATTGAATCCATAAAACCAGGAGAAGATGCAGAAAAGGTCAAACATTCAGTAGAATCCAGAACTGAAGAGTCTCTTAAAGATGCACCACCTGTACCTCCTGAAGCCAAGGGTGTTTTTGATATACCCGTTCTGACCACCCCAACATTTGGCTCTCTGTCTGTAGCTACTGATGGCATAGCATCTATTGGATCCCTTTTCTCTACCACATCTCCTGCTAAGACCCAGCATCAACAGACAGATCTCCTTTCAGGGTTTAAAAGCTTTTCAGCCGGTATTTTCCAGGATGACAAGCTGACCGGAAAGGAGGAAACGTCAACTTCATCGTCTGTGTTTGGTTTGAAATTGAGCTCTATGTTTGGCGCCTCTGACTCTCCCAAACCTGAATCCAGCTCTCCCTCGGTCACATCCCGGCCTCTGTCTGAAAGTCCGAAACCCACAGATGAAATAGATGAACCGGACTCAAACAAACCATCTCCGGGTTCGGGAGAAACCGAAGGCGCAGACGCAAGCGACACAGAAGGACTGACGGAAACGTCGAAAACAGGAAGCTGTGACACGTTAGCACAAACGCCACAGTCGGGCCTCCCCTCTCTGTCAGGGTCTCTTTCAGAAGGTTTGGATCAACAAAACCTTGTGATGTCATCCCAGTTAGATCAGAGTGAAGTAAGCACACCTGAGACCAGGCTCACAGATCTGGGAACAAAGGATCTGTTGACAGCGGAAGCTGCTAAAAGGCTAGTATCTGTATGATAAATGGCATTATTCACGTAGCATACTGTTTTAGATAGATATGGATCCCATTTCTTGCTTTTTCTTCCCCCAACAATTCTTCCTATACTAATCAGCCATAATATTATGACCACCCCTATGTAAAATGACAACACAATTGTAGGTAAAATGTTCTCCTGTGAAAGCCTGCTTTTTGGTATCCTCATAGACATTACTTTGACATTTGATCCTTGTGTGGACAAATATATCAAATTATAATTCACTACAGGACAACTCCAGATGATCAACAAAAGATCAATCTACTTCATCTTATTGTGGCTGATCTGTTTTTCTGTTTGAACCCTTTTTCTTTTCCCTTATCGTATTCCTATGCCTGTCAACTTTGAGTTAAAACTAATTAAAATTGCATTTGCTGAAACTGGACTAAAGTTAATAAGAGCAGATGAAAACTGAAACACAAGCTAAAACAAGCAAAATCCAAATTAAACAGTGAAAACCTCAAACAGTAGCTAAAAGCTAAAACCATTAAAACAGTAGCTAAAACCAAATAAATAAGTTAAGAGCTCAAACAAGCTGAACAGTAGCTAAATGCTAATATCAGGTAATTGCTAACTATTAACCACCATGCTGTAGATGTTTACTTGTTACTTAGCTCTTAAGTGCCTGTGACATCATATTTTTGTAATAAACATGAAGGCATTTTTGGAAAGATAACATCGATAACATGTTGCAAATCAAATTTCACGTCGCTGAGATGAACAGTTGAGATATTTGCATGTGAAGAAACAGGAAGTGATGTCAAAGGGGAATGTCAGCATGTAAACAGAGCATTGTTAAAACAGCTGACAAAACAGACTGAAGAGAAGAATCTGATGTTTCTTTAGATTATTTTTAGTCACTATCAAAGAGACACGAAGAAAATTTAAGGGTTAAATAATTTTGTTTTAATAGACAGAGACTGGCAAAATTATATTTATAATCAGTTCCACTTTGATGTCACTTCCTGTTTCACTTTGGCTGAGCCAAATTCCAAAGAAAATAATGCCAGTTATCTGACAAAATGGGTAAAATCATGTGCATTATGTCAATTTTCTGTAGTATAAAGATGCTTTCTTTGACTTTTTGTATTTGAAGGCTAGGCATGTTACATGCACTTTAAAACTGATAAAACAATTTAGCGGGAGCTACTTGGTTCATTAACAGTTTTCAAAGTGTAAAAACTCATCCACTAAATGAAAAACAATTTCTGCTTTTACCTGATAAGCAGAACCGTGCCCACCACTGCTAATTACTAGGGGTGTAACGATACATCGATCTATATCGATAAATCGATTTGAATGGTTCATGGTTCTAAATTAAAATACTGATCTATATCGTCATCATATGCTTGATGGGAATCAATATCATCTGCCCATCTAACAGTCATTGAGTTAGATGAGCAGATGATATTGCATTATATCGATTGTGACAGAGGGGGGTGACAGACTTTGTGATATCGAGAAATATCGAATCATCATCCAAACATATCAATGTAATATCGTATCGGGATAAAGCTGCTGATTTACACCCTTACTAATTACTAAAACTAGCAAAACAATGGCTAAATGATAGAACAAAAACAATAGCTGTAATGAGCAAAACCTCAACTAAAATTAGCAAAATTGTAGCTGTTAGCCAAAAGAATTGGTTGAAATAAAAGATTAATTAAATGAAACTTTCTGTATTTGTGTTGTTGTTGGATTTGTTTCAGTGAATTCATAGTTTTAACTTCCTGTTATTTCATATTTCTGTTATCATAAATACAAAACTGTGTCAGTTTGAGTTTCCAGGTCCAGCAGTAAAAAGGTGCTCACCATCAGGTGTTAATATACTGCACCAGCTCAGTTATTGGCTTCCTGACAGTGATGGAAGCAAAATGTAGGAAGAAACCAGTGATTTTATTTATTAGCTCCTCACCGGCGAGGCGGTTATTGAGCCCCTCCCTCCCCCTCTCTGTCCCCTGCGCTCCTCGGCCAGTTTGTTTAAGTGAATCAAACTCTGACAGATTTATGGTGGCGTTGCAGGCGGGCGGAGAGAAGTAATTTGGCGAACAGCCAGGAGCGAGTAAATCATCGGAGTTAAAGCGCCGGGCCACTTTCCTCGTTAGGTGTCTCAATCATGCAGCAGTCACACCTCTCTGTCCTTCTGAGTCCAGGAGGGGGGTTCTCACAGCCCTGTGGCTAATTTTAATTTTATTAGAACGTCTTCTCAGTGCACTGTTTGTGTTTCAGTATTAATTTTAATTTTATAAATATTGCATAGCTCGATTACATAAAAACAAGGTTCCAGATCTTTTGCCTGAATGAGTTTAAAGTCTGATGAAGTGAGGAATGATCTGAAAGATACCAGGTCTGGATCTGAGTTAGGATCACATAAGACCTGGATCAGATTTGTCCCGTTCAGACAGAAATAATCAGGATGCCTCCGTGAAGCTTTCATTCTTCTGTCGTGTTTTTTGTTTATTATTAGGTTTATTTTCTGAGTTTTGTGATCTTTGTGTTTAGTTTCTGCTCCTCTGTCTTGCCACGCCCACCTCCACCTGTTCTTTGTTGCCATCAGGCCACCTGTCCTGACCCCTTTCTCCTCGAAACCTGACTGTTACCTGTTTTTTGGCTCGTTTCATCATTAATATGTATATATATTACTGGATTGGACATGGCTAGCTGCTAGCTATAGCGACGTGTGTTAGCGAGAAGCTTAAAAGTCAGATTTGAGCCCTAGATATAAAAAAATAAAGAAAAATAAAATTAATGTTTTATCTATGTTTAACAAAAAAAAATTTCTTCAATAAAATAAATATAAAATAATCAATACAAATGAGTTTATGCTGCTGATGGTCAATAACTTTTAAAAAAGCAAATAACTTTATACAAATTTTCTGGAAACCTTAAAATTTCACATCAGTAAAATGATTTCAGGTCACAAAGAATTCTTTATGTATTTTTTTATTACAAAGAATTATTCTTAGGATGCTGGTACAGTTTCTGCTTTTTGTTTAAAAATCTGAAAAACACTTATACATAGAAAACATAACTTAATTAAAATAAGGACTTTATTACTTTATTATTATTTATTATTATTTTTTTTTTTTATTATTATATGTCTGTCATTATTGGGTTTACATCATAATTTATTAAATCGTATACAGTCTAACAGGTCAATATTCCATTAAAAGTCTGTATTTTACCAGTTTTAATCAGTAAATATTACGTGACAACTGATTCTAAAAAATATAAAAATAAATAAAATCTAATAAATAAATCAATAATGTAATTAAAATATAATTATACCTTGAAGCTTTTTGAATGTTAGCATACTGGTTTTACAGTTAAAATCATTAGTTTCAGTTAAATATTATGTACCTGTGAAACATAACCCATTTTACTCTTGTAAACTTATAATTTCTGCAGTATGTAGCAAAGTATTTGAGCCTTTTGTACGTTTATTAAACATTTGTTTGCACCGCGCCATGTTCTGCTCATTGTCACCCAGTTCATAAATATATACAGTTTTAGACACATAATGTGTTTAATTAGATTTGTAAAACACATTGTATGTTTGTTGATACCCAAAAACCCTGTCTGCACCCTCAGTTTCTCTTCTTTTGTGGAGAATTGTAGTTTACCTTTAGCATTGAAAGGTTTTGTTCCTTTTGCTAATAAAACTACGTTGATAATTTCATACTTAAACAATTAAGAGTTGGGATAAAACCTTTCATTCTTTAACCCCTTTGATTTTTGCTGAGTCAGCACTTTTAACCAGCCTCTGCTCTGCAGTCCTCTGGACAATTCATCGGGAAACCTCAGCTCCGTCAGCTCCCAGCTCAGCTCTGAGCCCGAGGACCGCCACCAGCCGGGACCCTGCCCCCCCACAGACCGCCGCCCCCCTCTCCAAAACCAGACGTCTGAGGACGAGGAGCTGGAGAAAGAGGCCACCGGGCTGCCAGAACCTGGAGCCGACAAAGACCTGAAGGACCCCAAACCAGCCTGGGGGGTTAAGAAGGATGAAAGTAAAAGCTGGTGAGAAAGGATGGTTTTATTTTGCTCCATGTCTGCTGAACAAACAGCTGATAAGATCATCTTCATCCAGTTTGTTCGAGGACGGCCTGCTTCCCTGCTCTCCCTCTAAAGTCCGCTGGCTGAAGGCCTACAACAGGGTCCGAGTCAAGCTTCTAGAGGTAAAACTGTTTTTTATCTTCCTCTGCTTTGTTCTCTTCCTCCTCCTCCACTCTGACTCAGGATAAAACCAGTGAACCTAAACACAGAAACAGTTTGGTTGAGTTCTCAGTTTGCTTTTCCAGGTGTGGTGCTGCAGGTCCAGCTGGTCCCTCAGACCACTGTGTGGGTGGGGGGTTAGGGAGGGAGGGGGCTCAGGTGTTGCTGTTTTCTCCTGTTTCTTCTTAATTATTTTCAAACTTGTGGTTTTTATGCTTCATGTTTTTTTTCTGTAAACGAAAGCAGCCGTTTTAATTTCATAAACACTAAACATACATCAAGACTATTTGGTACTCTTACCCTTTAGCTGCTATTTTGCTACATTTATCAAAATGCTGCAGCCTGACTTTTAACTGGTACATGAAAACATGAGCATATAACACCTGCGTTGGCTTCATTACACTGGTTAGCTGTATCTCTCAGAATTGATTTTAAGATGTTATTGTTGGTTTTTAAAGTTTTGAAGGGCTCCAACCTATCTTCAAGATCTTTTACATGTTCGTTCTTCATCTAGAACATTGAGGTCAAACAACCAGATGCTTCTAGATGCTCCAAGATCCAGATTTAGGAGTAGAGGTGATGGTGCTTTTACTGTCTGCTCCCAGTCTATGGAACAACTTCACTTTAGATCTGCTCATAGCTTGGAAAACTTCAAAGTGCTTCTTAAGACTCACTTTTATTCAGTGGTATTTAATTAAAGTAAGGCCTGACATTGAAATTTATCTGTTCTTACTATTGTTGGTTGTAATTTATTATGTATTTTAGCAAATATTGTGGTTTTGTGATATTTGTGGATTGCTGTACAGCACTTTGGTGCAGCTTTTAGCTGCTTTTAAAAACACTTATAAATACAGTTGATATTGACTACTTATAACTTAAAGCTAGAGTTTTGCAGCTTGTTAACCAGCTTTTCCTTTAGCGACTTTGCATGTTTAGCTAGCATTTTACCTTACAAAGCTTTCAGCAAGTGTCTTGCTATGTTAAGCCTTTAGCTGGTTTTTAGTTTTAGTATTTTGCTACTTTTAGTTTTTGGCTTGTCTTTTGCTACTTATGACTTATAGCTAGAGTTTTGCCACTTGTCAGCGAGCCTTTTGCTACTTTTAGCATCTTGCTAGTCTTTTGTTATTTGGACTTTGCTCTGATAGTTTTAGTTTTTAGCTAACATTTTGCTGACTTTATCCTTATAATAGCTTTTTCCTATTTTTAACTTTTAGCTAGCATTTTGCTTTTTTTAGCTTTTAGCTGGTATTTTGCTACATGTATGCTTCAGCTACTATTTTGTTATTTATGTTTTTGGCTTTCCTGCTGCTACTTATGACTTATAGCTAGAGTTTTGAAGCTTTTAATCTACACTGATTTTAGTTTTAAGCTAGCTTTTGGCTAATTATGCATTTGCCAGTGTTTTGCTAATTTTAGCATTTAGCTAGCATTTTGTAACTTTTGAGCTTCAGATAGCATCTTGCTTTTTTGGCTTTTAGCTAGTATTTCAGTACTTTTACTTTTTATTCAGAGTTTTGCTGCTTTTTAGCTCATATTCTGCCTATTATATCCATAAAAAATGAGTTTAGCCTTTTTCAACAAATTTCAGGTGTTTGGGGTTTTCGTAGTTGAAGCTTAAATCAGGTAATTTGTAAGTTTTTAAAGTAGATACTCTTAGTTTAGTCTTTTCTATTCACACATTTATCAGATGTTTTATCCAAAGAGAGAAATAAAATCAAACTTCGGCTCAGAAACAAGCTAAAAATATTCAGAGGAGCTGAAACAGAAAAAAGAGGCAAAATGCCGATGAAGAGTGAGTCCGGTGTGTTGAAGGGATCTGTCCTCAGACAGGTGTCCTGATCTGTCCTCATTAAAGACAGGTGTCCTGATCTGTCCTCAGTAAAGACAGGTGTCCTGATCTGTCCTGAGTAAAGACAGGTGTCCTGATCTGTCCTCA
>JAUBOC010000001.1:26379297-26389347 GCA_032275365.1 Anablepsoides cearensis
CTTCCAGCACCTTGTTGAATCCATGCCATGAAGAATTGAGGCAGTTCTGAAGGCAAAAGGGGGTCCAACCCGTTACTCGCATGGTGTACCTAATAAAGTGGCCGGTGAGTGTAGGTCATAATTTAAAAAAAAAACTCTGTCCACACAGCTTGATGTAAAGAATGCAATAAAAATGTCTCCATTTTCTCACAATTTTAAGCCACCAACTCCTCCCCAACTGAGTGAGACACTGGTTTCAACATTCCTGCTGAAAGATGAGGGAAGACTTTCTGCTTTGGTTTGTGGTTTCATAAATATCTCATTAAATATGTTCATGATCCAGTTTGTCTCCAAGCTGTGAACTTAAACAGGGTTCAGAGACGAAGCATCACCTGCAAAAAAACTGGTCAAAAACAGCAAATCTGCCACTAATCAGTCAACACTAACAGAAAATAAACCAGGTGTGTTAAACCCCGAGCTGCGGAGAAGAAAAGCTGTTACAGACTTGCTTTTAGAATCAACAGTGATCCGTTTTCTAAATATATTGTTTCTAATGAGTATCAGTGAGATCTGCTCCACGGGCCAGGCTGAAACAAAAACATCTCTGGAGCCAAAATAAGCTGCTTCCAGGGACGAGTGTGGGGCGAGGCGAGGGGCTGAGAGGAAAAAACAAACGTTCCAGTGGGAAGAGAAGAGACAAAACTCTGGGAAACGTCTTCCTCACCTGTTAAAAACAAAACAGCTAAAAGTCAAAGAAGTGTCAGAACTCATCAATCTGGTGAAGAAACTAAACAGAGCGTTAAAGTGTCTGTGACGTCACATTTTTCTAATACATATGAATGTATTTTTAGAAAGAGGACATTGGTAAAATATTGCTAAAGAAATTTAACGTCGCTGAGATGAACAGTTGTTGAGATATTTGCCTGTGAAGTAACAGGAAGTGATGTCAAAGGGGAATGTCTGCATGTGAACGGAGCGTTGCTACAACAGCTGATAACACAGACTGTAGAGAAGAACCTGATGTTTCTTTAGATTATTTTTAGTTTCTATCAGAGATGAAGAGTCAGAGCTCAAATAATATTGTTTCAATAAACAAAGACCAGAGAGTTTTCTTTGTTAGAGTTCCCCTTTGATGTCACTTCCTGTTTCACTTTAGCTGAGCCAAGTTCAAAAGAAAATATGCCAGTTATGTGACAGAATTGGTTAAATTGGGTGTATTATTCTAACTTTCTTAAATATAAAGTTGTTTTCTTTGACTTTTTGTATTTGAAGAATATGCATGTCACAGGCACTTTAAAGTGACTGTGAGGTTTTTATACCTGCTTATTTTAACATCAACAGACCCCCTGTGGCACGTTCTGATTGATTACCTGCAACAAAAGCTTCAGGGCTTTAAAGGACATCCTGCTGCATGTGAGCGGTCAGCAGTTTGGATCCAGTTACACAGAATCAGCAGCCAAAAAACACAAGGATGAGCTTCACAGTGAGGATCAACTCTGCGTTTCACAAAGGATTCACTGCTGATTGCTCGATGGTTTTTATAAAAAGTTTGAGTTCTCAGAGGAAGCACAAACTCATTCATGTTTTAGTGACCTTAAATGTTAAACTCGACACTTTGTTGGTAAAAATAAAAAAACTGAAATCACAGGAAACCTCAGGCGCTCACCTTCTGCGTCTGAGGGCCGAGGGGAGGAGTCAGCGCTCGGCTCCTCCTCGCCCTCCTTCTTCTTGCAGGCGCCGGCGTCCAGCTGCTGCAGCATGGTGGGACACAGCTTCTGGAAGCCCGGCCCGTCCAGCCGCGTCTGCTCGCTGATGCTGTAGAAGGCCAGCGTGTCCGCGGGCAGACACTGCAGAAACAGATACACCACCGTCACCCAGCGTTAGCATCTCACAGCTAACCTGCTGCCACAGCAGCTGCCGGGCCGAGGCTGCAGGTTCTACTTCCTGTGAGTCATCGCCGACTGAACCGCCTGAGGTTTGAACTGCGTGACGTTCTTCACCGTCCTGCTTCAGCTCCAACAATAAACACCGAGCAAGAGAAATATGTGAAATATTTCTGCTGCCCAAACATGATTTACTCCTCTGATCGGTGAAGGATGAACTGAAGTTCCGTCAAGCTTTTCTTTAAGACTTTTTATTTTCTAAGAATTTAACTTCTGGATAATCTTAAACTGAATCACTTTTATTTTATTTTTTATCTATTTATTTGTTTTTAAACCAGAAAGCAGGATCAGAACCTTATTTATCATTTAAAGTTGATAAAAAAGAAGACATTTGATTGGCTGTCCAGCTGTGATAGAAACAGGAAATGCTCCTCAAGTCCAGTGGTGGCCCAGTCTGGTACTGGCCCCAAATCTGTTCAGTTAAGAAACGTCTAAAAATAAGATCTCCACTGTTTAGCACAGCAAATCAAAAAGTTAGTTTCACTAACCACCATTACGCTAAACAAGAGTCTTAGCTCTGCTAACACTAAACCACCAAACGGATATAAAATTAGTGGAAGCTAACGCTAACTGGTGAGGCTGGTAAACCTGTTTTTTATTGGTTTCATTTGAAGCTGGGGATCCAGAGTTATCCAAACCACAGTTACAGCTCTGTATAACTTGTGATACTGCAGTTTAGACCTTTCAAAATAAAAGTGTTGATCATGTTTGTGTTTTTATAAATACTGTTTGAAGTCAGTCAAACAAATATTTTCTCTATCATAACTTACACGTAGTCAATTTTTGTATTTTTTATTCAAATATTACTAAATGTTTTCAAATTTTGATGCTTTTATTTTGAAGTGTAGTTGCTAAAGATGCTACATGCTAACACACACACTGTATCTCACACGTCCAGCACTGCTTGTAAGAGGTGAGAGTTTTTTATTAATTTGGGATAAAAGTTTTACACTTGTGAATTTTTAAAATTAGCAGAAGCTAATCGGTTCGCTAATGGTTTACAAAGTAAAAAAAGCTAATTCTGTTATTATCTAAACACTGCCCACCACTGCAAACCTCCATCTTCTCCCATTGTTGGTGAAGGAAGTTTACCGAACGGTAACTTTACTAAACACAAACTAAAAACATTTTTTTACCTTTGAGGTGTTGGTTTTGAGGGGCGTGGCCTGCGTCGTCTCCACCTCCTCGCCGTCATTTTGACCCCGGCTGAGGGCAGCTAGCAGCGAGCGCAGCTGAGGCACCGTGATGGTGCTGTTGTCCCCATAGCGGGCCAGCAGGTCCTGAAGCACCTGCGCAGGTGACGGATCTCCTCCCTGACCTGATGCCTGACCGACCGGGCAGAGGAGCACGCCGGTGATGAGGAGGAGGAGCGCAGGCTGGGAGGAGAGGAGGGCGATGGTCATAGAGGGCCAGCCATGACGGGACCGGATGAGCATGACTCCTACAGAGGGTGAGGGATGTTTTCTGTCAAAGGATTAAATATTGTAAAACAAATTACACACACAAAATTTTATTTATTTATTTATTTAATTCAAAGAGTTTAAGATGACTCTTAGCTACTAACACAACAAACTACGGCAGCCATCTTCAAAACATCAGTTAAAGATTATATAAAATTATGTTAGCTCTTCGTTAGCATCAGTGCCACGCTAGTATTATCTCCATGTTAGTGTTAGCATTAGTGCCATGTTAGCGTTAGCTCTGCGTTAGCATTAGAGCTACATTAGTGTTAGCTGCATGTTAATGTTAGCACCACATTAGTGTTAGCTCCATGTTAGTGTTAGCATTAGCACCATGATAGTGTTAGCTCCATGTTAGCATTAGAACTACACTAGTGTTAGCTACATATTAACGTTAGCTATGTGTTAGTGTTAGCAAAAGTACCATATTAGCTCTGAGTTAGCATAAGAGCAACGTGAGTTATAGCAAAGTGTTAATGTTAGCTATGTGTTACTGTTAGCATTAGTGCCACATTAGTGTTAGCACCGCGTTAGTGATAGCCCTGCATTAGTTAGCATTTGCGCCACAGTAGTGTTAGCTTTGCATTAGCATTAGCTCTGTGTTAGTGTTAGTGTTAGCATTAGCGCCACATTAATGTTTGCTCTGCCATTGTGTTAGGAGGTTATTATTAGGTCCACAAAGGTGTTAGCTCTGCATTACTGTTAGTTCAGCGTTAGCATTAGCCTCGCTAAAGTGGCTAACATAAGGCATTAATTGTAATAATGATATGATTTTGCTAACACATATGTAGACGGATAAAAAAAAATAATTTGGTCTTTACGTGGCAAAATAACTGGGGCGGGTCATAAAACATAAAGCAGACACTTCTTCAGACTGCAGCTGTAAATTTTAATCTGATGTTGTGTCTAGGTGCATAAAATCAGCTCATTCCTGTTTTATACTCCTGGCACAAAGGTTCTGTACATGTTGGACCTTGTTTCGACTCATTTCAGAGCAGATCCAGAGAAACTGGCCTGAACACAGAGAACCATTCAGGTTTGTGTTGTAAAGAAAGGCTCACCTGTTCCTTCAGGCCCCCCAGCAGCAGCTGCAGCATAAAGTTCTGGTTTCAGCGAGTCCGGCCCGAGGCTGTCAGCATGCCGAGTGACGCCGCGGATCACCTGTAAGGTGAGACGGGTTAGGGTGGGATCTGAGGAGAAGCAGCGCCTGAAGAAAGCCTGTGGAGGAGATGAAGATAGAAAGGAGGTCAGCCACGAGGAAAAAAAAAACTTTAAAAATGTTCTGACCACAAAGTGACCAGCCAAACCCCAAATCAGCAAGTCAGAGTTCAGCTGCAGAAACTGATTTTAAATGTCAACATGTCAGTCAGACCATGTCATGACACCCAAACACTCTGACCTTAAATCAAACACAACCCAAGGTCCACTTCAGCTGCAGAGATAAAAGACTCAGCCGAGACCTTCAACACACAGCCGAAGGCCGAGGATATGGTTCATAAAGAAAGAGGAGGGCCAAACGTTCGGCTGGGTTTAGTCAACACTTCCTTCCTTCTTAGAAAGTAATGAGGCAATAAAACCCTCGCGGGTGGGTCCAGTCCAGTACAGATCAACTCAGGAGGAAACAGAAAAATCAAATAAATCACAGCTTCAAACTGAATACAAGACGTCATTTATTTATTCCTTTTTATTTACCAGAAAACCAAACAGGCAATGTTCGGCACAGCTAACCAAAACGTTAGCTTCACCAACCACTAAGACGCTAAACAAGAATATTAGCCCAGCTAACGCTAAACTGCTAAACAGATTTAAAAAATGAGTGGAAGCTAACGCTAGCCGCTAAAACAACCATCACTAAATTTAGCAGACGCTAATCGTCAGGTGTCCAACGTTAGCAAAAAGCTAATCCGCTAAATGAGAAGCTAGTTCCGCTATTAGCGGATTAGCATGACTGTGCCCACCACTGCAAACAGAGGACACAATCAATCAAAATAAAAATGGTGTTTTAAACAAAAATGGTGTTTTAAACAAAAAATAAAGTAAAATTATAAAAACATTTATAAAATTGTTGTTTAATTAAAAAAAACTACTATAAAAATTAAAACTTGTCTTAATTTACGTTACATGAACACATGAAACATGCAACACAGCGGTCTGCAACCTGTGGCTCTGCAGTGGCTTTTTAAAAATGTGACCAAACATAACAAAATAAATTGTTTTTTTTTTTGTTTTTATATCCACAACAGAAATCAATTTGTATGCAAATATGTGATCAATACTACTAATACAAAAAGTAAAACATGTTAGCTCATGCTAGCCTGTTGAGTACCTAAATAATCCAACTTATTTTTATGATCTTTCTCTCAAATCTATCAGAATTGCTTTTGAAGAAAGACTACATAATAAGAATTAGAAAAATATGCCTGAACAGTTCAGTTGTACAAGTTTTTATGAAATTCAGTATAAACTATATACAGTAGTTTTCCTGTTTACATGAATATAGTATTTTCATTTGTCCTTATATGTAAACTTAATCATAAACAATAAAATTCACAATGTATTTTTTTGTCTTATAATGTTATCTCCACTGGCCGTAAAGGTTCCCAAAAAGGCCTCAGAAAAGGCCCATGGACCACCAGTTGATAATCACAGTTGTAGCTTGTTTGCAGCTCTGGACATATTTTATTAGTACGTCAATTTAAGGGCATAAAAATCTGGAATCACAAGTATTGATGTTTCAGTATCGATCCGTGCATCATTAGACACGACTCAGACATCACAGGTGCAGCAGGGGCAGAAAAACACATCATCGCTCTGAAGATTAAGATAAAAACTTTGATATTTAGCTTTAAAAATGATTCAAGTATCTTGTTTTGAAGGATAAGCTGTTCTAAAGGCTCTCCTAAAATAAAAACATCTTAACAGAACAAAACAATGCCCTGCTCCAGCTTTAACTCTGATAAAAATACATTCAAACCAAACCGCCCTTATTTATTTTCATCCTGCAGAAACAAGGAGAAACAACAGCCTGTGGTTTGAGTTTCCTCCAGCCAGCGGCTGCTAAATTACACGTTTGCCCCAAAACACAACACGTCCTTTACGACTAAAAAAAGTTTCTCATCAACTTAAAATAAAGTCTTCTATGGCTCCGGTCATGTTTTATCATGTCTGGAGCCACATTTGAAAAGTATTTTTAGTTTGTTTAGGAGAAAATAAAGTCTCACTGCTGCTTTAAACACAATTAAATATTTATTTAATAGTTTCTAATTTAAATTAGATGTGGACAGAACTAAGCAAAAACAAACACCATCATCATCTCAGGCTTACTCTTTCTCCAGCAGAAGCTCCTGGGTGGTTTCTCCTCAGCAGACAGTCTGCAGAGACTTCAGCTCTGCCTCTTTATACAGAAGCTGCAGGTCCACTCATCAGCTGTAATTATTGTTTCTGCAGCCTCTAACCACGAGCAAACACCCTCATTAGATGAGAGGGTGATCCCTGCGACTCCCGCCTTCAAATTAAAGGTTTTTAGATCCGACTGAGTGACTCGAACCCTGACCTTTACCCAGATCTGAGGTCAGTAATCCAGATAAAGACCTGCTACAGAGGACCTGTGGTCCAGAATGGTTCACAGCTCAGCAAATAATGAGGATTTGTTTCATTTCACTTTAAAAGAAAGGCATTAAACCACTTTTATAACTCCACCTACTTATATGTTTGAAAAGCTGCAAAAAAAACAATAAATATATAAAATTAAAGGAGAGATTTCTTTTCTTAAATCTATTTACTTTAACGACATATCTGCCTTAGGTTTTAATCTATTCTCAACTGTGTCTGTTAGCAAGATATCTCACCAAACACTGGATTTGAATGAAATTATCAGTGATAGATATTTTAAATCAATCCGTCTCACATATGGGTCTCCAAGTGTAAAATAAAATCCTAAAAAATTAATTTTCATTATTTAGCTCACATTTTGAGTGTAAATTTTACACTAACATTTTCTCATTTAGCTCACTGTTCATACATTTGATCATTTTTACTAAATGTTCAATTTCAATGTAAAATAATAAATGCAAATATTAAAACTTATATTTAAGTGTGAAAGTTAAATGTAAATGTTGCAGCTAAATTATAAAGTTTACATTTAAGAATTTTTGAATGGAACGCAGCTTTTGCTGCTGGTGATCAACCTTTGTTATGACATCATCATCATGAGACAAGATCTACCGCTTATGCTGCTAACACTGGTAACCCTGCTAATGTTGCTAACGCTCCTAACATTGCCAACTCTATTAAATTTGCTAATGTTGCCAACTCTGCTAATGTTCCTAACATTGCTAACTCTACTAAACCCGCTAATGTTGCTAACTCTGCTAATGCTCCTAACATTGCCAACTTTACTAAAACTGCTAATGCTCCTAACATTACTAACTGTATTAAAACTGCTAATGTTGCTAACTCTGCTAACGCTCCTAACATTGATAACTGTATTAAAACTGCTAATGTTGCTAACTCTGCTAATGCTCCTAACATTGCTAATGTTACTAAATCTGCTAATGCTCCTAACATTACTAACTGTATTAAAACTGCTAATGTTGCTAACTCTGCTAACACTCCTAACATTGATAACTGTATTAAAACTGCTAATGTTGCTAACTCTGCTAATGCTCCTAACATTGCTAACTTTACTAAATCTGCTAATGCTCCTAACATTACTAACTGTATTAAAACTGCTAATGTTGCTAACTCTGCTAACGCTCCTAACATTGCTAACTTTACTAAATCTGCTAATGTTACTAACTCTGCTAACGCTCCTAACATTGCTAACTGTATTAAAACTGCTAATGTTGCTAACTCTGCTAACGCTCCTAACATTGCTAACTTTACTAAACCTGCTAATGTTGCCAACTCTGCTAATGCTCCTAACATTGCCAATTCTGCTAATGCTCCTAACATTGCTAACTGTACTAACCCTGCTAATGTTGCTAACTCTGCTAACGCTCCTAACATTGCTAACTTTACTAAAACTGCTAATGTTGCTAACTCTGCTAACGCTCCAAACATTGCCAACTCTGCTAATGCTCCTAACATTGCTAACTGTACTAAACCTGCTAATGTTGCTAACTCTGCTAACACTCCTAACATTGCTAACTCTACTAAACCTGCTAATGTTGCTAACTCTGCTAACGCTCCAAACATTGCCAAACTCTGCTAAAGCTCCCAACATTGCTAACTGTACTAAACCTGCTAATGTTGCTAACTTTGCTAATGCTACTAACATTGCCAACTTTACTAACCCTGCTAATGTTGCTAACTCTTCTAACCCCTACTAACGCTGCTAACATTGCTAACTCTGCTAGCGCTGCTAACATTGCTAACTCTGCTAGCGCTGCTAAAGCTTCACTACAGGACATGAAACTACCGGACCACAGGAACCATCCGTATTGTTTTCAATAAACATAATTTGAACTTAAATTTAAAATATCATATTCAGCAGCGTTAGCAGCATTAGCATTTTGCTTTTGTCACAGGATGATGATGTCACAACAAAAGCCCCCACACCAACTACAAGGGCTGTGTTACATTTTAAAATTCTTAAAAATAAACTTAATAATTTAGCTGCAACATTTAAGATTTCATTTTTACTTTTATTTTTATGATTAAACATTTAGATATAACATTACACATTTAGTCAAAAATAATAAAATGTAAGAACAGTTAGCTAAATTTTAAAAATATATCTGTGACATTTTATTTTACACTTGGCGCCCCATATTCACATAGCATCATTAAATGTGTAAGGTTTGATAAAATCGGCTACATTTTCCATCACAAGATAATCTTAATTTAAAAGAGAATAAGCATTTTATACTAAGATGTTTTTACACATTAATGAATTAGTCATTACATATGTCTGAAACTTAATTGTATTTTTCTTTAATTATGTTAGTTTTAGCGTGTCCTTATTATTTGCAGCTCTTTTGTTTGCTTCTCGTGTTTCCTTACAGTCATTAATAGTTCATTACTTTACAACCAGGACATGTTTTTGTTGTTTCTTTGTTTTTATCCTTATAAGCTGCTCTACAGGCTGTCTGATGCTTTTATTGATCCTAAAAACACACACAGAATCATATGACGGAGTAAAGCAGGATAAACTGCGGTTCTGTTCTTGTAACAAACCCAGATAAATGCTGTCATGCTGCCGGGTGTTTAAAACCCAGCTGTGGTTAAATTAGGGTTCAGTTAAAATCGGATAAGCTAGTCCGTTAAGTTGTTAGCCTCGACAGTTAGCTTACCAGGGGTGATGGAGGTAACGAACGCAGGCTTTCTGACGTCAATTCCTGCGAACAGCAGCTTCTTCCCGGCCCAGACACACGCCAGAGACTCGGAGTGAATCAGAAAACGTCTTGTGGGAACAGCCGGCTGTCTCAGCTGGCTTCATTCATTCACGGACGGACAGTTTTTTTTAGTTACGTTTCATCACAAACTACACCCGTTGGTATGAGGGGTGATGACGTCAGTAGTTCTCCTCTCCGTCAGCGGAGTTCTGTCTCCCTCGCGTGGTCAGATCAGGTACTGCAGTGTTTTTAGTTGTTTGTTGTTGTTGTTGTTGTTGTTGTTGTTGTTGTTGTTGTTGTTGTTGTTGTTGTTGTTGTTGTTGTTGTTGTTGT
>JAUBOC010000001.1:26395748-26407427 GCA_032275365.1 Anablepsoides cearensis
ACTTTGCTCTCTGTTAAGCACTTTGTGATGTTGTGTCTGTGAAAGGTGCTATAGAAATAAAGTTTACTTACTTACTTTACTTACTTCAGTAATTATATGATACTACGGCCTGCCGTACAGCAAACATTTTTGGATACAACAGCCTGCCGTACTTCAATACTTATAATATAAAATGGCCTACTGTACTTTAATATCTTTAGTATGCAATGGCCTGCCATACTTCATTAATTATATAATACAAGGACCTGCTATACTTCAACAATTATTTGACATAACAGCCTGCCATACTTAACAATTTTTGGATTCAACAACCTGCCATACTTCAATACTTTTAAAATAAAATGGCCTACTCTACTTTAATATCTATATTATGCAATGACCTGCCATACTTCATTAATTATATAATACAATGACCTGCTATACTTCATTAATTATATAATACAATGACCTGCCATACTTCATTAATTATATAATACAATGACCTGCTATACTTCATTAATTATATAATACAATGACCTGCCATACTTCATTAATTATATAATACAATGACCTGCTATACTTAAATAATTATTTGATACAACACCCTGCAATACTTCAGATGAAATGGCCTGCTATACTTAAGTAATTATATAATACAACGACCTGCTGTACTTCAGTAACTATTTGATACAATGACCTGCCATACATTTACATCCAGAACTGGAGGATAATTAAACACCTTTCTCCTTGTTTTTCAGCTGCTGCAGTTTTTGTCTGAATGACATCACTTTCTGTTTGACTTATTTTGCTTCTCATGTCACCTTTTCTTATCATGACTCAGCGTTTCTCCAGCAGAGAACCTGTTGGTCTAAAATTAGATCATAGGGTTAGCCGTTCGGTCAGTCGTGTGTTTTTGTTTAGTTTACCGTAGCCTGACGGCGCTCTGTGTTTGCTCCAGACCAGAAACGCGTTCACCGTGACCCACGTCATCGTCCCGAAGCAGTGCGGCGGGCCGGACTACTGTGACACTGAAAACGAAGAGGAACTCTTCCTCATCCAGGACCAGTACGACCTCATCACTCTGGGATGGATCCATGTGAGTGGAGATGAGCGTCTTCTTGTTTTTTTTATGTTTTTATGTGACGTAACAAAGTGTTTGTGTTTCCAGACCCACCCCACTCAGACGGCCTTCCTGTCCAGCGTGGACCTCCACACCCACTGCTCCTACCAGATCATGCTGCCTGAGGCCATCGCCATCGTCTGCTCGCCCAAGTTTAACGAGTGAGTCCAAACATTTACCCTGCGTTCAGTCCATCCTCGCTGCAGCTCCGCTCTGACCGACTCTGGTGCTGTCTCTGTCAGGATCGGTTACTTCCGGCTAACGGACCGAGGATCAGAGGAGATCTCCACGTGTAAACAGAAAGGCTTCCACCCTCACAGCAAAGAGCCGCCTCTGTTCTCGGTGAGTGTTTTCAGTTTCATGTCTTCTTCTGCTGGTCGCTTCAGAACCATGGACTGATCTGAAGGTTCTGTTGACTCTAAACTGACCTGTAGACAGTCTGAACCCACGGTTCTGTTATTTTCTGTAATGGGCAAAATCGTAACGTTTGCAATTAATCGTTAGAAAATCTATAATCAGTTATTTTTTTGGAATTTGACAATTAATACAGTTGATGTCTGGAGATTTCCCCGGTCAGTCCGCTCGGTGCTCCTCTCTACTTCAAACATTTTTATCATAACTCAGGTTTTACTTGGTCCATCAACACAATTTTAAAATTGATGTATAGCCAGAAACAGATTTTTCCCACTAAAGTGATTTAAATTAGTCATGTGACTAGAACAGTGGTGGTCCATCCTGTTCCTGGAGGGCCGCAGCCCTACATGTTTTACATGTTTTACATGTTTCCTGCTCCAACACACCTGATTCAGTCACTGAAAAACCTCTTCATGTTCTGCAGTATGGAGGAACAAAACTGACATGATTAGAAATAAAAACAGATTTAGATAAATGAACATTTAAATAAATAAATACATTTAAAATGCACCAAATAAATTAAAAATGAACTTTACCTCATGTTTATAGTTTAATTGACCTTCATTTTTATTTTTCCAGCTTAGTTCCAATACATTTTATATTTTATTACATAATTTAAATTTTAATGTTTTTACATAGTTTTTCCTTTTTACTTCTACATGTATTTGTGTCTCTTGAATGCTTAAATTGAATTAGTTTTAAAATATATAAGAAGTATTTTATTTCTATGTGTTTAGCTGCAGTTTAGCTTAAAGTTTAGTTAAAATAAATGCACAGGTAATGTTTTCCTCCTTGTCTTTGTTTTAAACTAAACTTTTAGCTAAACTGAGGCACTTATAGAATGTAGGCAACATATAAAACTAAAAAGACTTGTAAAAATATAAATATAAAAATAATTAGGTATAAACATGTAAGACACACAAATGCATGTACAAGTAAAAGGAAAAACAATGAATATATATTTTAAAAAACAGTAAAATTTAAAATGTGTTCAAATATATAGACTAATTTACTGGAACTAACCTGGAAAAACAAATATGAAAGTCAATTAAAATATAAAACAGGAGATAAAGTTCTCCTTTTTTTATTTAATTGGCATCCAGGGACTCCAGGGGATTAATTGTCATTTTAATCGACTAAATACCACGATTAATCGTGATAATGTTTTTTGCCAATATCGCCCATGATGATGACCCCTGAATTAAAAACCTGTTGATATTAAATTATTTATGTGTACAAATACCTGACAATAATCCATTTCATAATTTTTTTAGTGGTTGTAGTGAAGCCTGGCTCTCCTAGGTCACAGGTCAACTAGTGAAACTTTGTAATTGTGCAAAATCAACAAGCTAAAAAGCACATATCTTCGATATTTATGTAAAATCTCACCTGTTTGTGACAATATTACACATGAGTGTAATATTGTCATAAGACCACTAGAGGGTGCTGGTAGTGTCCATTAAAGAGGACAATAGGTTAAAGTTGAAAAAAATGATGCATCATGGGTAGAGAGGCAAAAATGCAATGTCCACATATGAGGACGCAGGGACTCAGGAGATTCAACATGCTAACGTGTAGCATCCATGTTTAGCTAACTCTGTAAACAGCGAGCTGAATGGATCAGAACCTTCTGACCTGCAGTGTGAAAACTTCAGCTGTTTCTGCTGATGTTTACCTGAAGTGTTTGTTTGTTTGTTTGTTTTTCAGCACGCGGGACACGTGAACATCACGGATGGCTCGGTGTGCATGATGGACCTGCGGTGATCCGGCTCACCTTCACACTCACAGACTCTTTTATCAAACTGAAGATGTTTAACTGAAAACAGAAACACTCGTTATTTTTTATTCTTTATTTTATTTTCCTCTTTTCAGGACGGTACTGAGATAAACCTGCCCTGAGTTTACCGTTTGTTCTGAAGGACAACCTTTTATTTTGTTTTATTTTTTGACAAAAGAAACACATCATCTTGTTGCACTTTCCCATCAAACAGCTTGTGTCCCCGTAAACAAACTTCTCTTTTCGTCTTTTTGTGTGGTTCTGATTCTTTAAAATCAGGATTCGTTCGTCTCGTAGTTTCTCCTGATCGTTTGGTTCTGCCTGACGAAGTGCCAAGGATGTGAATATTTACTTGTTGAGCTCCGTGTTCGTCTGATTCCTCGTCTCAGCAGTCGAAGCGCTACAGCTGATGAAATGCAAGCCAGCAGTGACTCAGGTACACAGGCAGAGCTGCCGTGGCCGACAAGCCCCGCCCAGTCTAGCCCCGCCCCCGCGTCTCACCTTTTCTACATCAATAATCGACAACCTGAAGGTTTTTCTTTCAGCTTTAGTTTTCTGACGGAGTGTTTGTGTGGTGAGGGAAACACAGGCAGCCTGAATGTACCTTCTGTCATCCTGAACCATCTGAGCTCAGCCCTGGCCTTTCTTTAGTCCGCTCCCCTCTCTGGGTAGAAGAGTTAGCCATAATTATCAAATATATGCCAAGAAAAAATAAACGTATAGATGAGTTTACCCTGCAGCTCTTTGTCCTGTTTGTCCACTTGGGGTTACGTCTGTTGAGGTGTAAAAAAAAAGATTTTATGGGAGGAATTTGCAGAAAAAAGTTTTATTTTACAGTTTTAAGTGGAGAAACTGCAGTGTGAAGAAGCAAAACACTAGCTAAAAGTAGCTTCATGCTAGCTAGAAGTAGCAAAATAAGACAAATCTTGTGTCAAAAGCTGAAGACGATTTTATTTTTTTTTTAAATCAATGTATTTCTATGGGGATTTTTTTTTAAGCAACATTAAATATGTTAAATCATAAAAGTTACAGAAGCCACTCATTTCTTTTATGAGCTGAACGTTTTGATATATGAATGGCTGAAATAAAAGTATGTGCTTAGAAAACAATATTGTATGTCCTGACTCAGCATTTATGATAAGTGTTTCTGCACTTAAAGATAAAAAAAATTATTTTCAAAGTTTGGACCCTTAAAAATAGTAAATCAGACATCAGAATTCAGACATCATAAAATTTATTTTCAACAGGTAAGTGTTTTAAAAATTTTAATGTATTTGAGGATTACAATGACTAAGTATTAGGGCCAGACAATGAGATTTTTTTAAATTACGAGAATAAAGTCGTATAAAAATAAAATCATGATATGGGAATAAAATCATAATATTACAAGATTAAAGTCATAATATTCTAAAACTAAAGTCATAATACTAGTCTATACCTATATATGATAAACTGAAGCTGTATTGTAATTAATGGATGCATAGACAGATTTAGTCACGTAGCTTATTTGGATGAAAGCATATTAATCTAACAGTGACTCAGGTCATCATGGATACTTTATGGCTGAAAACAGCAGGTGTGGAAAATAAGGAGGAAAGGAGGAATTGAAAATGGACACATCATGTAAGATTATGACTTTAATCTTGTAATATTACGACTTTGTTGTCAATTTTATGATTTTATTCTCAATATGACTTTATTGTCGTAATATTATGACTTTAATCTCATAATAATAATAAAAAAATATTGTTGTGTGGCCCTAATACTCCGTTGGAGATCATAAACATTAAAAAATATAAGTGCTTAACAATGCTTGACTTATTTTTATTATTGTGCATGATGTTTCTGTAATAATTCTGATAAAATGACTTTCATAGGTTTACAGATGTGCAGGGACTGAATAGAAAGTAAAGCAGCTGTTTGGGAAATAAACTATAAAAGTTGACTCTGTCATATTTTATTGTTGAAGAAATTTGTTTTTATCCTGTGATTTTTAGGAAACACTGTTATACAAACAGTCATGTATAAACACAAATTTTATGCATCTCGCACAGTGTTTTTCCTGCAGTACCACATTGTTCCTATAGGTGGCGGCAGAGTGCTGCTGCTCCAAACAGAGACGGACCGGCGGCACTAAAGAAGAACATAAACAAGAAACCAGCTAAAGCTAAACTGTTTTCCTTGTTTTGTCGTGACAGTTTGACATTTTTAACTAAAGTTATTTGTTGGGATCAACAGAAAATAAGTAAAGATGGGTAAGAGGCAGCACCAAAAGGACAAAATGTAAGTTTGGGGGTTTATTTTGTATCTGTGTTATTTACTTTAGCTTCTTAAAGCTAGTTTAGCTTGCTAACGTATCATCATAAGCGAAAGCTTTACTTTTAGCTTTTTTTAATATGTTTGTCAATTTATTTTCAGGTACATCACATGTACAGAATACACAAACTTTTACGGTGGAAAGCGGTCAGGTGAGTTCGCTGATTTAAGTTAAAACCAACGTGACGTCATTTAAATTCTTTTATTCTGATTATCGCCTGGTAATCAGTCCCACCTTGATAGAAATAATGGCCTCCAAAATGTACCTTCCATATACATTTTTACTAAATAAACTCATCAATAAGTTAGTACTGTGTTTATTCCTATTTTTGCAGACTGCAGCTTATTTTAATAACTAAGATGAGTTTGAATTTAATTGTTTATGTTGACTAAAACAACAGTTTGTAAATTAGCTTGTATAATAATCACCTTAAAGGTTTAATTTATTGCAGGTGGGGGTGGTCCTCCCTGTGTTTTAGCTGATGTAAAGGTTTATTGACTCATGTTATATTTAGTTTTACTCAAATGTAGCCAGTAGTGATGCTTTTATTTTGCTAACAAGTTTAATATTAACCTCTTCACAGATAATAATATGCAGCATGCTCAGTTTCAGTATTTCTTATCTAGAGTTTGAAATGCTAAAAAAAAATAAAAACCTGAACACGTCTTTGGTTCTGGCTTCCTGTTCCTTCTAGGAGAGATTTAAAGATTTTACTGCTTATTTTTAAAGTTTTAAAGGTCTGGCCCCTTCATACCTGTGTGATCCAGTCACCAGTACAGGACCACACTTCTTCATTGTTCTATCTGTATTAAAACTAAATGTTTAATTTAATTACATTTTGTTTTACTTTGCAGAAATCCCACAGGCAAACTTCAGACGTCTTCCTTTCGACCACTGCAGGTAAAGAGACTTCTTACAGTCACCAGATTGTCCTGCTGGTAATGTTTGTTTGTTTGTTTGTTTGTTTGTTTGTTTGTTTTTTACTTTTTATAGACAGAAGTAGAGCTTCATATATGCTCGTTTGTTTCAGTTTGTCTCTTCAGCCGTTTGAATATCCGGTCTGCACTGAGGAGGGAGTGGTGTTTGACCTGCTGTGAGTCACATTTGATTATTTTTAAAACTTATTAAAAGAGTAATTTTTTTAAATAAATGCACGTTTTAACCAGCAGCTACTGTGTAAATCATAAAATAACATCTGATGGTTGGAGTTTCTCATTCAAATGATCAAATACTTTATTATTTTAATTAATTTAATTGTGGAGCAGCTCTGATTGTTTTGTATTTTCTGTCTGACTCTTTGGGTTACGTTGGAACTGGTTTAAAACTCTTCTTTTTGTCTGTTTGGACCTGAAATCTTCTTTCCTCTCTGCTTCAGGAGCATCGTTCCGTGGATTAAGAAGTACGGGACTAATCCCATCTCTGGAGAGGTAAGAAAATAAACTTTAGTTTGACAAACTCTGACTTCTTCTAACGTCTCGCAGAAAAGATGTTTGATGTTTTATAAAGATGAGTAAATTAAAATGATATAAAATAAACATTATCTGAAGATAATTCTAATAAAATTGAGTTAAACTAATCCCTGGATCTTGGTCTGTTGTCTTCAGACAGGATGCAGCTCGAGTAAAGATGCTTTAAATCATAAAAAACTTTTTCTTTATTTTCTTCATCTTTAAAAAAACGAATGTTTTCACTTTAGTTTTATTAGTGTTGAGTCAAGATTATTATTTTAAAGTCGTCTCTGTGAAATGTAGCTGTCAGAGGAAATAATTATTTATTTTTCTGTCAGAAACTGGAAGCGAAGTCCCTCATTAAGCTGAACGTGGCCAAAAACAGTGAAGGTAAATCAGTTTATTTGATTCTTTCAGAGGAAACTTGTTCATCTGAAGGAAGCAGAGATGAGTTCAGGGTTAGGATTCTCTCTGAGTCATTTTTAATTTTTCTTTCAGGAAAGTATCACTGCCCTGTTCTGTACAACGTCTTCACCAATAACTCTCACATCGTCGCCAACAAGGTGACAGGAAACGTCTTTTCAAACGAGGTGAATAAATTTAATTTGTTTTAATCAAATAAAATATTTTACTGAATCAAACTTTATTAGATGCTGTTAAACTTTTATTAGTTGTTTGTTTTGTTGTTGTTATTGTATAAATGCTTCACAGCATGTGCTATTTCAACCATTCATATATCAAAACATTCAGCTCATTCATGTGAGGTCTGCTATGACTTCTGGTATTTCAGCTTTTTATACCTTTTTAGCTGTTTTTTAGACTTAAAAATGAACAGATCTGTTTTCAACATCCTTAAAATCTTTTCAAATGTTTCTAAATCTTTACAGCATCTTACACATTTTGTTCTGGTTCTGCTGTTTTTCACGTTGTTGTGCTAATTTTAGCTTTAACTTTTTTTCTGCTATTTCAGCTAAAAAAATTTTTTTCTGCTATTCTTCTTCTTTTTTCTGCTACTTTGGGCTGTTTATGCTTCTTACAGATGCTTTCTGCTATATTTAGCTATTTGCTAACATTTTAGCTAATGTTTAGCTGCTATTAGCTAAAGTTAGCTTTTCTAAGGTAAATACACATTTTTTTTGTAGCTATTAGAACTTTTTTTCAGCTAAGTTCAGCAAACTTAGGCTCCTTATGCTTCCTTGTGCTAATTTAATAATTTCCAGCTACTTTATAGCTGTTTTAATGAAAAATTCAGCTGTTTTAGTTATTTTATTACAAATTTTCACTTTTATGTAATTTTATGATTTTTTTTTTCTACATTTTTCTGTTTTAGCTACTTTTTAACTATTTCAACTGGGTGTAGATTTCAATTTGTGGCTGTTACCTTTAGCTTATTTTATGCTAATTTTAGCTATTTTATGCTACTTAAGCTATAAATCTACTTTTTTCAGCTATATTCGGTTATTTTAGCTCTTAGCTTTTAGCTGTATTTTTTTCCAACTAGATTTGTGCTCCTTTTTACTGTTTTTCTGCAAAGTTAGGCTTTTTTGCTTCTTTCAGCTTTTCTCATTAACACTTTACCTATTAAACATTTTCAGCTCAGTTTCAGCAGCTGAAGTTTTCAGCTTGAATCATTCACAGGAGCATTTTCAGAGGAAAAGCATTTTCTCTAGTTGTTTTTCTTCTTCCAGGCTGTGGAGCAGCTAAACATTAAGACCAAATGTTTTAAAGACCTGCTGACAGATGAACCCTTCACCAGGAAGGATCTCATAACGCTTCAGGTTTTTAGCTTTTTTTTTAACGTGTTCTTTAGAAAACTCAGCCTCTGAGCTCATCTTTAAGGTTTTTGTTGTCTTCGCAGGATCCGACAAACCTGGATAAATTCAACGTGTCCAACTTTTTCCACGTGAAGAACAACGTGAAGATGCTGGACCCCGGTGAGTTGGCAGCAGCTCAGAGTGGTGAGTGAAACCGGTTTGTTCTGGTTCAAACCTCCTCTGTGCTTCAGACGAGGAGAAGGCCAAGCTGGACCCGGCCTACCACCTGAAGACCACCAACCTGGAGACCAGAGAGACCCTCGCTGAGCTCTACAAGGACTACAAGGGGGACCAGCTGCTGGCCTCCACCATGAAGGAGCCGGAGGCCAAGAAGACAGACAAACTGAACGCTGTGAGTACGCTGACCTTCAAAATAAAATACATTTAAATATGAAATACAAAACTGTTCATCTGGAGTTTAAACCTGAAAATATTACACAACTGGATTTTCCTTTAAATATTAGAAAAAATACATTTATTGTAATGTTTGCATTCATCCAAATATAATTCAACATTTCACAAAACTGATTTATTAACCAGAGCTTTACCAGTTAATTAACTTTTAATGTTAACCTGATTAAAGACATTGAGCCTAAAAATAACAATAAAAAATAAATAAATTTAAACTCTTTCGCTTCTATAATAAAAAAAATCATAACAAACCAGGTAAAGACGTGTAAGTTTTATTTTGAACACTAGAGGGAGACAAACTGTTATCTGTTCATAAACAGAAAATATCTTCTGCTGTTTTGAACAGTTTGTTTTCATCAGTAACTTTAATACTTTTCAAAATATTCACCTAAATTCAGAATAAAATTACTCTTTAGTAAAACAGAGATTTCTTCAAGTCATTTATCTTTAATAAACTGGCTCTATATTTGTTACTTTATCTTTTAGCTACAACTCTGCTACCTTTTAGTTTAGCTACTTTTGCTACTTTGAGCACTTAGCTATTGGTTTGGTACTTTTAGATTTTGGCTATAATTTTGAGCCTTTAGCTACAGTTTTGATCATTTAAGCTACCATTTGGCAACTTTTAGCTGCAGAGTTAGATCTTCTAGATATTTAATTTCTGTTTGGCTACTCTGAACATTTAGCTATCAGTTTGCCATTTTTAGCTTCAGTTTAGCTCATTTTAGCTACCATTCGGCAACTTTTAACAGCAGTTTTAGTTCTAGAAATTTAATTTCTGTTTGCCTACTTTGAACATTTAGCTATCAGTTTGCCACTTTTAGCCATTTGGTGTTTTTTTTAGCTACAATTTTGCTCATTTTTGCTACCATTCTGCAACTTTTAGCTTTTTACTACTGTTTTGGCTATAATTTAGCTCTTTTTGGCTTTTGCTACATGTTTAATAATTTTAGCTTCTGTTTTGTCACTGTTAAGTTACATTTTATTAATTTTAAATATTTGTTATGGTAAATTTAGCATAAATTTAGCTGATACAAGCTGCAGTTTTTTCCTGATTTTTAGCTTGTTATTCTAATTTTAGCCACAGTTTTTCTACCTTTAGCTGTTATAAAGAGAGGTGCTGTTATTTTTGCACCACAGCTGAAACAGTCAAATGTTTTAGCTCCTCATTTTAAACCGACTCTGCCTTGTCTGATGTTATTTATTGAAGCTGGGGCTTTTACTTTGAAGCCCTCTGTCCGTGTGGAGTTTGCGTTTAAGGTGACGGTCTGACAGCTCCTGAGGAAACCATGAATGTAGGTCAGAATAAAAAAAAGGTGAAGCCCGGTCTTCAGGAGAACTGGAGCAGAAGAATCTAAAAGCACATCTGCAGACTGGATCCAGACTTTTATTTTTAGAGTTTTGTTGTTAACAGAACTGATTCAGTCTTTTGATTTGCTCCACAGCTGAACTGAGCTGTAATTAAAGTTGAACTGACTGTAAGTGGTTCTAATTATGAGCTGTAAGAACTGTGAGATTAGGTGAAGGATCTGTTCCTAATCCTCCTCGAGCTGCGAACTCGTTAGACGAGTCGGCGCTCGATGAGCCGAAGACTCGTCAGGTGTGATGGAGAACAGCCGAAAACACGACTGAACTCCAAACTGAGACAGTTTCACACAAATCAACAGTTTTAGATTCTTCAGTCATTCATTTATTAATAAAAACGTTATTAAATCTAATAATCATCAAACATTCTCTCTAAAAATCCATTTATTATTTATAACACTTTTATATTTTGTTATAAAAGTGTTATAAATGTGTCACTACAAGTCATTATGTACAAGGCAGGCCATGACCTTATTGTATGTGTGTGTTAGCAAAATATCTCATGAACCACTGGACAGATTTTAATAAAATGTGCAGAAAATAATATTTTGAACTCTGTTAAATTCCTCATGTTTGACCGTAAACTCAAAGGAAACTAAACTTTTATTTTACAGATTATTCAGCTAACGTTTGGTGTGGTAGTAGCTGAGAGTCACAGCACATGCTTCAGCTGAGCTGAAGTTATTTTTAAGGTTCCTGTCATGAATGTCTGGCTTTTATTTAAAGTCACAAAAGCTACAAAAAAGTTGTTTTTCATATTTCTTTTATTGTCTTTAAACATATTTTCACATTTTTTAAGTACTAAAGTTAATTTTTACCTTTTTAGGAGTTTATATTTGTTTTTTTTTTTGTGTTGCTAAAGTCCTGATTAAACATCCTGAATGTCTCTAGAGCTCATTTAGATTTGTGTTCTAACCAAGGAGTTTATATAGAACAACTGGAGAGCGCAAAAACCACGTGATCGGCTGGTGAAGCTAACGGCTAACGCTAAACGGGCAACAGTCTGGATTTACCATTACTGTACATGTGGAGAA
>JAUBOC010000001.1:26433017-26445392 GCA_032275365.1 Anablepsoides cearensis
TTATTTATTTATTTATTTATTTATTTATTTATTTAAAGAAACTGAACTGAACAATTTCTTTTCAATCCAATTTTGCCAACTTTGTGCTACATTTAGTTAGCTGTTTGCTACATTTAGTTAGCTGTTTGCTACATTTGGTTAGCTGTGTGCTACATTTGGTTAGCTGTGTGCTACATTTAGTTAGCTTTTTGCTACATTTGGTTAGATGTGTGCTATGTTTGGTTAGATGTGTGCTGTATTTATATACCTGTACTTTTTCTTTTAGGTAGGTTTTCTAGTTTTAGCTGGCAGCTAGCAATTTTATTACATTCTAGCTTGGGTTTGGATGCTTTAAGCTAGCGTTTTAGTGCTACAACTACTTGTTACTTTTAGATACTATGATGTGTTTGGATTTGGGTTTGTTACTTTCAGATTCTAGTTAGAGTTTAAGGTTTTTAGTTTGGCTTTTAGCTGTTCTCAGTTTCTAGCTAGCATACTGATAATCTTAGCATTTAGCTACTGTTCTGCTTCTTTTAGCTTTCATGTTTTGTTTATAAAATGTGATTTCTCTGGTTTTGGTTCTGCGGTGAGTCTGAGGTCCTGAAACAAAAAGCTGCAGCTCTTCCTCCTGCTGTTTTCACATCAGCTCCTCCTCTTCATCATCATCTTCATTAAAAACCGAAGAAGCTGCAGCTCTGACGTCGAGCACGCGCCTGTGTCACAACAACAACAATAACAATAACAGCTGATTGATGTTGATCCTCTGAGTTTTGTTTATTTATTCATAAATAAACAAAATAAAAACAATAAACCCGCAGCGTGTTGCAGAAGCACGTAAACGCAGCACCTGCAGCTTTCGTTTGGCGCGTGCACGTCGTGCGCGCGTGAACGTTATGAAATCTGACGTTTCTCCGTGTTTTTGTCTCCTGCTCACGTGGCGCCATAATCCAGACCCGACCTGAGGTCCGCAGACCATCAGCTGGAGGGGGTTCGGTTCCTGAACGCACCACGAGCTTCAGATTACAAAGAGATGCTGCGTTTAATGTAAAATGTTCATCTCAGAACTAATGATGAGATAAATAAAAATCAGAATTATTTGAGTTTTTATCTGGTAAAACAAATAAATAAACAAACAAACATGATGCAGCGCGCGCAGGTCACTCACCCCAAAGACGCGTCGCCTTCTCCCCCCTCAGAAACCCAAACAACCCGCAGAGGAGGTCCGGTTCCTCCGCTGGATCCGCAGGGAGACCCGAGACCTTCACGCCTCCATGAGTCCGCTTCGTGTCCTCGGAGTCCCCGCAAACATCAGCGTCCCGCCCGGGTCAGAATCCCTGCGTGGATCGGTCCGTGGATGGAGCGCATCCCGGGATGGAGTGGGGAGGTCAGGTCTGGACCAGGCCGAGCCGAGCCGTCCCGTCCCAGCAGGGCCCGTTTATTATTTACACCGAAATCCTGATCATCTGCAGCGCGCGGCGTGGTAAATGCATGAAAACACGCGCGCGCACGGATCTATAGGTGATGTAATCCGCGTGGATCCGACAGGAGATGAAAGAAAACACGAGCTGAGTTTCTAACAGCAGAAAGTTTGAAGCTGCAGGAAGAAAAAATACAGCGTTTATTATAAGCGATGCTGCGTTCAGGTACTGCAGGACACTGGAGTGACTAAAACAAAAACACTGCTTTTATTGACTGATGCTGCCTTCAGGTGCAGCAGGACAAACTCAGAATCACAAAAAGAACTACTGATGATTTTTAAAAATAATAAACTTGTTTAAATTTATGTTTGTAATTTTGTTTAATGAGTTATCCCAGCTTTAAATTAAATGTTTTTATAATTTTTGTTGAATTTAAATAAATATTTATAGGTTTTATGTCCGATTTTAAGCCTCACAGATTTAAAACTGTCCAGCTCGATCACAAATTTACTATTTTTGTCACTTTTTTCCCACCAAAACAACGTTTTTCCTCTTTCAAAGCCGTCATGTCCGCTCTACGGGACGGTCCCTGAACGCAGCAGCAGGAGCCTAGCTACACAGCCTGAGCCACGAATAGCGTCCAATCAGAGAGAAGAAGGATAAACAGAGGACCAATCAGCGACAAAAAGAGGGCGGGGCTTGGTAAAAACAGCCAATTATTCAGAGGACGGACTCGCGCGCACTCTTGTTGTTTTTGGCTGAGCGCGCCGCCGCCGGAAAAAAAAAAAAAAAGTTTTTTCTGCGCATGCGTGGCCGCATTGCAGACACGTGGTCCGAGAAGAGCAGGTAAACAAAGAGGTGGAGGATCGATCCTGTTTGTTTAGGCTCAATTTGTCAACATGACGGTGAAACTACAGCCGTTTCCGGTGTTCTGATTATTTGTTTTTATCATTTTAAAAGTGTTTTTAATTATTTGCACTTTAATATTATAAAAAATTGTTTATGTTGACATTGTAAATTGTATATTTATGTATTTTTAAATATTTTCTCAAGCAGACCGACGGTCATATTTCACCTCAATAAACCAGCTTTACCTCGTGACCCACAAAAACAAATGACATCTGAATTTATGAATCAAAGCTTATCCAACAGCTGACTGAGCACGTGGCCACTGCAGAGGGTTCACCACCTGTACTGCAGCGCCCTCTAGTGCTGGAAACAAATATAAATCTGTGTCTGTTAGCAACATATCTCCAGAACCATTTAATGTTTTTTAATGAAACCTTCAGGGAGTAAACACTGGATGAAGATCTATGACTGATTCAGTTCAGATTCAATCTGATTCAAGATAGCCGCCAAAGACAACCTACATTAAAAAACATAAAAATTGTTATAAATGAGGTCAGTTTTATGGATAAGACACAAGTTTTGGTGTGGTGGTAGCTGAGACTGATCAACACCTGCAGTGCTGAGTTTGGGTTTCTGTAATTATAATTTAAAAATATTTAATTTTACAAAATATTTTCCTTATAAAAAACTATAACCTGCTTCAGCAAACTTGTTCCATTTTTGTCTTTACATGCTAATTTTAGCCAGCGTTTTTAATTTAGTAATTTATTTTTTAATTTTTAACTGTCTTTTAGCTACAATTACTTTTTTTTGGCACGTTTAACAATTTAATTAATTTATTTTTTTTGCTATAATGTACCTAACTTTTGGTTACTATTGGCTATCCTTTGGACTTTTGGCTAGCCTTTAGTTAGTTTTGGTTATTTTTTTAGCTAGTTAATACCTTTCGGCATTTTCTTTTTTTACTTTTAGCCCTTTTGGTATTTTTAACTAGCCTTTTGGCTAACATTTATCTATAGTTTTGATACGTTTGGCTAACAATTAGCTAGTCTTTTGCCACTTTGAACTAGCCTTTTGTTACTTATGACATTTTTAGCCCCTTTGGTACTTTTAACCTTTTTGCTAGTTTTAGCTCACCTTCTGATAGTTTTTTTTAAATAGTTTTGACCATCAGATACTTTTAGCAAAGGTTTACAGTAACTAAGTACATTTACTTTGTTACAGTACTTTAGGTTTTTTGAGGATTTGTAATTTTACCAATATTTTTTAAAAGGCTACTTTGTTACATTTTAAAACTAAAAATGATACTTTTATTTCTTTAAGATTTAACACCTAGTTACTCGTTACAAATTAAATTAGTTTGAACTCATCATGAAAGACGTTCACTCTAAAAATGAAGTGTTGAATAAACTCAGTCATGTCAGCTGGTTCCACTGAGCCTAATTGAGTAAATTGAACAAATAATAAACATATATTACTCAATTTACTCAACCTTGGTTCAGTAAGTCTGATAGTTTATTTTTTAGAGTGTAAAATTACTTTTACTTTTCCAATTTTTATGAACAGTTTCATGACTTTTACTTGAGTAGTTTTCTCATTAGTGAAATTTATTTTTTACCAAAGTCATTTTCTGTTCATGTAATTTTACTTAGTTATTTTTTTCAAGTTCTTTTGAAGCTCTGGCTTCTAGTGGCTCTTTAGCTCTCAGCTAATGGTTAGCTTTTAGCTTTAACCCAGTTTAAGCTTCACTCAGCAGTCAAACCGTATTTCTGCAGAAAACGTGGTTCTTTCAGCTGATTAGTGTAAATAAAGACTCGTCAGGCGTGTGAATGAAGGTACAGTGTTTTTAATGAACGTCTATTGAAATGTCATGGCAAAATTGGGAAAAAAAATTTAAAATTAAAAAAAGATTTAGCAGTCAAGGTTTCCTGTCAAGTCAAATCCTTCACACAAAATAAAACTGACCAATAAACTCAAAAACTATTAAATGGCAAAACAAATCTTTAAAATACAACCAATAGTTTTTTTTATTCTTTTTTCCCCTCTTTCGTAAAATTGAAAACTACACAATTAAAAGTTTATACTGATCAAAACATACAGAGTGAAGAACCACTGGAGACAACTCAAACAAGGTTAGTGTCTGATAGAAACATTCATTTTACAATAAAAATATCTGCACAAAAACTTAAAAAAAAAAAGCTCAAGGGAAAAAAGGTAACGCAAAAATATATAACGTTTGCTTTTCATCTTTAATTACAGTCACAAATCACACAGGTGTTGCAACAAATCTCTTTAAAATTTACAGAAATGAGATAAAAGGACCCCCCATCAATAATAATAATAACAATAATCCCACCCAGCCCCAGATTGATTGATTGTTGTTCAAAGCGTATACTGCAGGTACAACAGAGTCCCGACTAAACGAAAGCTGCACATCAAATCTTGGATATCAAGACTATCAAAAAAGGCACAGACAGACAGGTCGCACGAAGAAATCAGCAGAAGCTTTTTTTCTTTGCTTTTTTAATACAACTATTCCCAGAAAGATTTCCAGTGCCCTTAAAGTTTTTTTTTAAACTGACGCCCCTCCCCCAAAAAGAACAGAAATAAACAAAAATATCTACAGGCTAGTCAAGTCCTGGCAGGCACCTCAGATTACTAATCCCATCCAGATTACCGGAGACGCATCAAATTAACCGTGAGACGGACGAGCGTGAGGAGCGCCGGGATTTAAACCGGGGAGGAAGTTTAACGGCAGAAAAACTTTGGTCAAAATTTCTGATTTTATTCGTTTAATCTTTAGAAGAAACAAAAAGGAATATTTGTTTCAGTTAGTTGGATTATCTTTGAGAAAATGTTTCATCCTCGTGTCCACACAGAAACTCATTTAGAAAACTCAAACCGTGCATAACTTCTGTAAAAACTGTCATAATCCCACCTCTAATCTCACCTACAACCCCAAATTAAACTCTTTACAGTTTGTACCAAACACCTGAAGGTAACATCTCACCGGGCGTCAACTGTTGATAAATCGAGTCTCCAAATTGTCTCAAAATGTTTGCGGCAGAGTCTCAATTTCCTTTCACAAATCTCAGATTCAGTCACATCACTTGAATTTTGATCACATTCAAGACATTGAGTCAAGTTTTCTCTCCAAGGAAAATGCATTTGTTTCCAACAAGTCTTAAACCTGTTTGTTTAGGCTCATAATCTCAAACCTGTTTCAATTTACACACAAAGTCTCAAACACGTCTCAGTCTCCAACCTGTTCAAGCCTAAACCTGACTCAATTTAGTCTCCTGTCTCAATTGATAAAAAGTCTAAAATCTGTCTCAATTTATGCACAAAGTCTCAAACAATTCTCAAAGTTTCCAACCCATCTCAATTTATAAAGTCTCAAACTTGTCTTAATTTAGTCTCAAGTTCTCAAACATGTCTTAATTTATACAAAGTCTCAAACAATTCTCAAAGATTCCAACCCATCTCAATTTATAAAGTCTCAAACTTGTCTTAATTTAGTCTCAAACTTGTCTTAATTTAGTCTCAAACCTGTCTTAATTTAGTTTCAATGTCTGCAACATGTCTATAATTTAAAACTAAACACTTTCCTGCTGTTTTTCAGTCTGAAGCTGCCAACTAGACTCCAACAGACCTGAGTTCAAGCTTCAGGTACCTGCTTCCTGTCTTACTTCCTGTTTATCCTCTACGTGGACAGGGCTGTAATTTAGAACTTTTGCATTTGATGCTCAAATCGTCTCTTTAGTTTTAAAATGTGGAAATAATAAAAATATGTACAAAGAAAGGATTCTGATGTTTGACCCACAGACCGGAGCCACACGGGTCCAGTTTGACTATTTTGTGGATGGGCTTTTCGTCTCACGTGGCTGCAGTGACGTGTGGGCGTGTCCATGCATGATGACATCACCACTGGGCGTGGTCAGAGGTGCGACAGCCTGACTGACCGATTATGGCTTAATTTTTTTTCCTTTAAGCTTTAGCGTCCTCTCTTTAACAAACGAGTCGACGGGATGGTTTACGTGGACGCAGCAGAGACGCGTCGCGCTCAGAAACAGAAAAAAACCCAACGAGGCTTCGAGACGGCAGATCGGTGAGAACGTCTTCAGGAAAATCAGAACTTTGTCACCAAAACTCTTCTGAAAATAAAAGGAAGCAGACAGCAGCATGGCTTCTCTGGAGAGATGACGTTTAAAAACACGAGCACAGATTTAAAGAACGTTTCCAGAACGGGCTTCACCGTCCGTCCAGGTCCAGGATCTGGATCTGGATCTGACATTTCACAACCCTGGTGCTCAGAAATACAGAAATTAATCCCTTTAGAAAATAAAAAACCTCCTTTATTACATCATCTGACTCTGAACACTGATTTTATTTAAACTTATGAACACAAACAAAGTTAAAGAAAAACCAACAAAGATCTTTGTTGCTTTAAAGTTATTTTAGAGACTTTTCTGTTCTTTAAATTTGTTATTTAGTCAAAACTTTACTTTTTTTAGATTAAAACGTAATTTTCAGAACCTAAGTGCCAAAAGAGTTCGATACGAGGATCTTCTCAGTCAGATTGTTGCAGTTTTTAATTATTTGTCATATTTTCCACCTGAATCAGCAGCTCGATGTAAACAGAACCAAACAAGTTCTGTTTGTAAACAAACAATTCATCGAGCTCTGCTGATTGAAGTCTTCAAACCTTTAAATCCCAAAAATAAATCTCCAAATTCAAAGCAACATTTTAAATAAAACCTTTAAATTTAACAGTCGACTCAGCTGCGACCTCTCAGATCTAAATATTCACAAAATGTGAAGAATAAAACAGCTTTTACAACAACACCTTCTCTGGTTTTGTTACAAATCAAAAATTTATTCTCTTAAAAAGTAGCATGCAGATTTAAAAATAAAATAAAGAGAGAGAGGATGCTAAAGCAAAAGAAGACGAAAAGCACCGTCTGTGTTTAGAAAAGAAAAAACCACGACAACAAACAAAGAAAAAGAAAAGAACGGGTTTGAACGTAAAGAGCCTGGGCGCTCTGCCGGCGGATCTGCCCGGCTCGTGTGGCACTTTAACATCGTCGTCTTTGTATACAGAGCTTATAACAGTCATGCAGAGGGCACAGTTTTATTCTAACAAGGCGAGAGAGACACTGACCGACACCCAGAAACACACTAACAAAAACAAAAACAACGGGAGGCACCACCACATCTTCTCCGGACCCAACCAGTTCTGCAACGCCACAAAGAAAAACCGTCCTCCTGAACCACACGCGAGAATTAAACCAACTTTTCCTCAAATAGTTATTTTCATCATCCTAAGGCAGAAACTCTGATTCTGGATGCCAATAATACGAAAGAAAAGAATTCAAACCGTCACTCTGAACATTAAAACACCTTTAAGACTCTTTAGGTTTTATATTTTATATATATATTTATATCTATAGCTAGATAAGATGCTTGCATTTGGGCTTTCTGAGTACGTTTGAGATTAAAATACAAGGTTTGATAAAATATACATCCTTAACACCACATGATGGCTTGAGGCCAAACAGTTTGGCTCGTTCTGTCTTTGAATTGCATAAATCAGGAGATTTAATCTGGATTATTCCCTAACGAGGCGGAGGTCACTGCATCTCTTGTAACAGTGCGTCAAAGATTAGAAAATATGGATTTTTTTTTGTGTTTTTGATTTTTTTTAAATTGTGCAAAGCAGCTGCACCCAAAGAGACAACAGCGAGTTCATTCATCCAACCAGAGACGCACACACACACACACACACACACAAAAACACACAAAAACTTGTTATCTTGGCTTTAAAACACAAATTTTACCCCCAAACTATGAGCTGTGACGTGACTCCTCCCACCGCTGCCCCCCAACATGAGAGGGAGACAGAGAGGAGAGACGGATTGATTCCTGACGCCGTTCCTGAGCAAAGTGGACTTGACGAGAGACCCAAGGAGTCCGGGTGACGACGGGACGACGGGAGAGGAGAGTTTAAAAACAAAAACAAAAAGAGACAAAAAGAAAGAAAGAAAATCACAGCAACAGAGTGGAGGCGGGAGGAGCAGTGGTGACGCAGAAGCCTGTCCACAGAGTCATCTGGAGGAGGAGGAGACGCATTTCACTTTACATTTAAACTGAGCAGCTTTCAAAATAAGAGTTTTAAAAACTTCCTGTGAAACAGCTGCAGAGAAGAAACATCAAATAAAAGCTGATGATTAAAACGTTTCAGTTCTTTAAATCCTGATGAAAATGGAAAAAAAAATGACTGAAATGTTTAAACTTTTATTTTGAAAGGAAAAAGCTGCAGTTTAACACATTTTATTTATCCTGTTTTTATTCAACAGAACTTTGATTAAAATAAAAAATAAATTATATCCTGATAAAACTGATTTATTGTTTCTAAAATATAAAAACAAACACTTTCAAGTCCTTGTTCTGCAAGTCGCAAGTCACAAGTCCACCCAGTCCAAGGTCTAGTTCCAAGTCTAGATCATCTAGTCCAGGTCCTAAACTTAGAATTTCGGGTCCTAAACAAGTTAATTAATGTAGTTACAGGTTATTTAGATACTTTAGAGTCAGATGAATAAGGGTTTTAATGAACTCTAAAGTTTATTTTGATATTTTATCTGCTGTTACAGGACCACCTGCTGAAGGCGGGGCTGAGTTTACCTGTGAGATCTTAGGGTCTGTAACCGGGCTGGAAACGTGCCGTTTCCTCAAAGATGAGCTCCTTCAGCGCCTCTTTGGGTAAATCATCCAGCTCCATGTCGAACTTTAAGGGAATGTCAGCAACGGGCTTCAGGGGCACAGAGGGGACACGATGAGGGAAACCAGTCAGAGAAAACAACGAGTCCTGAGCGGTCCGAGGGTCTCACCTCGTCTGTCGGGTCGTAATATTGTTCCAGGTAGGGGTGGGCCAGGGCCTCCTCCACCTCGATCCTCTTGTTGGGGTTAAAGGTCAACATCTTGTCCAGCAGGTCCAGAGCTGCAACAACCAGACAAACAATGAGCTGATCTGAACACTAGAGGGCGCCAAAACACCTGAACAGCTGATTTACAGGAAACAGAAACTATTTTTATTTTGAAACAGTAAATTACTCCAAACTATTAGATGTTTGAATCTATAAAAAACATCAAAGACAAATAAAAACGGAGCTGAAACTAAATAAAAACAGATTTTAGCAGAGCTGACCTTTGGGGTCGGCGTTGGGGAACAGGCGGTTCCATGACACTTTGGGGCGCATGGGCAGCGACAGCAGGTAGTTCCTGGCCTTCAGGTTGATGATGCAGAGGAGGTCTTCCTGAGACGGGGAGCCCAGGATCCCTGGAACACAGCAGAACCAAACATTAACAAGTTCCCGTTACGCAACCGGAGTTTGAGCAAACAGCACGTCGGCAGACTGTGAAGCAACATGTGGTGGAAGACGCTGAGAGAAGACTTGATAAGAGTTATCTGTGGACTCTGCTGCTGAGCCAGAGGAAAATCCTGCTTCTAGAGTCACATGAGAAAAAACACGTTTGTCTCACTGCTGGACTTCATGAAGACCTGATGTTTCTGCAGCTCAATGATGAAACTCAAGGTAAAAACTTCACTTCCTGTTGAAAATAAAGGTACAAAAACACCAGGTGATGATAAATACAGGTGTGTTACCCAGGATGTGGTTCAGCTGGTCCAGGTAATGTTTCCCAGGGAAGATGGGTCTGTTGGACAGCATCTCAGCCAGAATACATCCCACTGACCAGATGTCTATGGACTTTGTGTAGCCCTGAGACGTGGAGACAAGAAGGTTTATTAGTTCAACATGTCCAACTACCAATATACCCACTGTCCCTGATCTGGACCTGTCCAAACCAGTACTGTCCCTGATCTGGACCTGTCCAAACCAGTACTGTCCCTGATCTGGACCTGTCCAAACCAGAACTGTCCCTGCTCTGGACCTGTCCAAACCAACACTGTCCCTGATCTGGACCTGTCCAAACCAGAACTGTCCCCGATCTGGACCTGTCCAAACCAGAACTGTCCCCGATCTGGACCTGTCCAAACCAGTACTGTCCCTGCTCTGGACCTGTCCAAACCAGTACTGTCCCTGCTCTGGACCTGTCCAAACCATCTTAGTCTGGTTTCTCTAACTTTGTCTCCAGTCCCTCTGATGATCTCATTGCTGATCAGATCCAAGGAGAACCTCAGCGTCTTCAGTTCTGAGTTTGTCTCCTGTCTTTTTGTCTCTGTCTCCACAGTGTAAACCTCTAACAGAACCTGCTCCAGCAGGTTCAGGTTCAGCCGCTCACCTTGGAGTTGAGCATGATCTCTGGAGCTCGGTACCAACGCGTGGCCACGTACTCCGTCAGGAACCCGGTGTGATCGTGGTCGGGGTCGGCCACACGGGCCAGACCGAAGTCACAGATCTGAGGGACGAACAAAAGAGACGTTTAAAGAAGAGACGACGTCAGCAGAACTCAAACTGTTAAAGACTGGAGCAGGTGAGGCTGCAGGTCAGACGTCACCTTCAGATCACAGGTGGTGTTTAGCAGAAGGTTGGAGGGCTTCAGGTCGCGGTGCAGCACGTTGGCAGAGTGGATGTACTTCAGCCCTCGGAGGATCTGGTACAGGAAGTAGCAGATGTGGTCGTTGCTCAGGTGTTGAGTCTTCAGGAGCTTGTACAGGTCGGTCTCCATGAGATCCTGGACGATATATCTGCAGCTCAGAGTTAAAGTTTTAACTCCTGTTTGCTTTGACTCAATCAGATGATGGTAAAACACCACCACAGGTCAGTGAGGAGCATTTATACTGATTAATGAGAAGAACCCATTAACAGTGTCAGAAACAAGCACGAAGCTAATGCTAGGCTAATGCTAGGCTAATGCTAGGCTAATGTATCAGAACTGACTTGTTCCCTGATCGAGCTGCAGCCAGCTGGATGTTTTTAAAGGGAGTAAAGGAGTACTTTCCTTTTTAAGTAGTACTCTTTTCAACTCCATGTGTTTCTAGTGTTTGGAAAAAGGTGAGTTTGTGTAAATATTTGGCGTTTGAGCAGAATCTAACCTAATAATAATAATAAAAATACTCGGCCCGACTGTGGATCAGTTCTGGTTCTGGTCCAGACCAACATGAACTGACAGGAGGTCATGATGTAATAAAACTGTGTGAAGCAGAGCGGCTTCAGAACATAAACAAATCAAACCAGGAGGCAGTAAAACCAGGATACACATCCTTCATCTGGTCGATGGTCGGCGCCCGGATGATGTCGTTGATGCCGATGATGTTCTCGTGCTTGAAGCGCATGAGGATCTTGATCTCTCTCAGGGTGCGTTGGCAGTAGGTCTGGTGCTCGAAGGGGCTGATCTTTTTGATGGCCACGCGGATCTTGTTGTCCCGGTCGTAAGCAGAGCTGCAGGGTCAGAAACAAAAACAAATCGTTGGAAAGTTCTGGATCGAGTCAAACTGAAGAACAAAGAGGCTTTTCTGACGAAACACTGAAAAGATCAACAAGGAGGTGGCTTGATTCAAGATGGCCGCCACACCTGACTGAGCTTAAACACATTTTACAGATACTGAGCTCAAGTTTGTTTATTTTATTACAAAAACTGTAGAGAACAAAGCTAAAGCTAAAAAAACGAACATTAGAAGAAGTGTTTCTAAAGGAACTGTCCGAGTCTGATGTTGTGACAAAACTCTCCTTCCTTCCTGTGGTTTTAGTCTGAAACCAGAAACAGTTTTTCTCCTTTAAAATATTAATGAGGCATTTATTTTTTAGTTTTATAACTAAAAACACATTAATCTGGGCTGTTTTAATAGAAACACTGGGTTTTATCAGCTTTTATAAAGTGAAAAGTAATTTTAAAAAAGCTGCTCTGACTGATCTGGTTTCATCCTGGTTTCAGGTTCTGTTACTAAGAAAAGATAAAATGTGTTTATTTTTTTCTAAGAACGTCTTTCAGCAACATTTTTGCGAACCCTCCTGTGGGAAAGCTCCAGGTTTTTTGTTTATTTTGCATCTTTTTGTTTTCTGTTGCAACACTGAGCTCCCTGTGCTTATTAACTTAAACTCATCAACAAAAGAATAAAAACTAAATGTTTGGAGCCATAAAGTTTGTAAAGAAAAAATATATATTTAAA
>JAUBOC010000001.1:26622326-26633134 GCA_032275365.1 Anablepsoides cearensis
ACCTGTTTGACAATAGATCACCTGTTTGAAAATAGGTCACCTGTTTGACAGTAGATCACCTGTTTGACAATAGATCATCTGTTTGACAGTAGATCACCTGTTTGACAGTAGATTACCTATTTGACAATAGATCACCTGTTTGACAACAGGTCACCTGTTTGACAGTAGATCACCTGTTTGACAATAGATCACCTGTTTGAAAATAGGTCACCTGTTTGACAGTAGATTACCTGTTTGACAATAGATCACCTGTTTGACAATAGGTCACCTGTTTGACAGTAGATCACCTGTTTGACAATAGATCACCTGTTTGACAATAGATCACCTGTTTGACAATAGGTCACCTGTTTGACAATAGATTACCTGTTTGACAGTAGGTCACCTGTTTGACAGTAGATCACCTGTTTGACAGTAGATTACCTGTTTGACAGTAGGTCACCTGTTTGACAGTAGGTCACCTGTTTGACAGTAGATTGCCTGTTTGACAATAGATCACCTGTTTGACAATAGGTTACCTGTTTGACAATAGATTACCTGTTTGACAGTAGGTCACCTGTTTGACAGTAGATTGCCTGTTTGACAATAGATCACCTGTTTGACAATAGATCACCTGTTTGACAATAGATCACCTGTTTGACAATAGGTTACCTGTTTGACAATAGATTACCTGTTTGACAGTAGATCACCTGTTTGACAGTAGATCACCTGTTTGACAGTAGATCACTTGTTTGACAACAGATCACCTGTTTGACAGTAGATCACCTGTTATACAGTAGATCACCTGTTTGACAATAGGTCACCTGTTTGACAATAGATCACCTGTTTGACAGTAGATCACCTGTTTGACAGTAGGTTACCTGTTTGTCCTGTGGCCTTCTGAGATTTGTAGTTCTTGTTTCTCTGTTGTAGACAGGAGCTGGTGGTGGACACGCCCCCTCGACCAGTCCATCATGGTGATGTCATCCAGCTGGTTCATGGGATGACCTCGCGCTTGCTGAACAGGTACACGTCTCACCTGGTACGATGTCATGATGAGTTTGAGGAAAACGGGACTCCTGACCTGTCATGTCCTCTCAGTCATGACGTGGCGGCCCCCATGAGTCCTCACGCTCAGGAGGTGTCCGGATACCTGGACTTCAACGTCTCCATGCCGGCCCAGAACCTGTGGAGGGTGGTGAGTTCACCTGAGCATCAGGTACTTTCTGGATCCACCTGTGTTTACAGGTTGTTTATTTGTTTGTTTGTTCAGGACATCCCAGGCAGGGAGGCGGAGTCAGACGTGTGGAAGACGATCCTGTCTGAAGTCCGACTGGTTCACGTCAACACCTCAGCTGTTCTGAAGGTGCTGACAGGAAGTGACCTGACAGGAAGTGACCTGACAGGATGCTGAGTATTAATGTGTGTGTGTGTGTGTGCAGCTGAGCGGTGTGTCTCTTCCAGAGTGGGGTTTCCGTCAGCTGGAGGTCGTAGCAGAAAAACACTTCAAGTCTCACGGCAGCAGTTTGGGCTGGACTGTGGAGGAGCACCGATACGGAACCAGTAAGTCCCAGAACTCCTTCTGTTGCTCCTCCTCTTCCTGTCTGTTGCTCCTCCTCCTCTTGACTATGCTAAAACAAAGCTAAAGTTAGTTACTCGTTGCGACGTCTCCTGCAGGTCAGGAGCAGAAGGAGCGGGAGGCGGAGCTTCATTCTCCGACTCACATCGACGTCAACAGAAAAATCTCCTTCTGGGCGAAGTTCATGGAACTGCAGGTAGGAGCGTGAGCGCACCTCCAACTCACCGACCAATCAGAGTTCAGACTTCTGACGATGTCATGCTGTGATGTCACTGCAGTGGAAGATGCTGACGGTGAAGCAGGAAGTGTCTGAGCACAAATACAGCTCCGCCCCCTTTGAGTGGATCACCATGGAAACCAACATCGCTTACTGGCTGCATGCTGCGTCAAATGTAACACAAACACACACACAGACACACACAAATACACACAGTCCAGTTCTGCTCTCTGATTGGCTCTACTCCTCCAGGCTCAGATACACCTGATTGGTAACCCGCTGTCATGGGGCGTGGCCAACTTCTGCCTGCTGGCCTATCAGCTGCTGGCAGCTGTGTACCTGCTGAGGAGGAGGCGGGGCTTCAAAGACCTCCCTGATGGTAACAGCCTCCTGATGTTCTAGCATCAGAGGTGGTTCAGATCCGTGCTGACCCTGTGTGTGTGTGTGTGTGTGTGTGTGTGTGTGTGTGTGTGTGTGTGTGTGTGTGTGTGTGTGTGTGTGTTCAGGTGTGTGGCAGCAGTTTGTGCTCCTGGGCTGCGTGTGTGTCGGCGGCTGGTCGGTGAACTTCCTTCCCTTCCTGCTGATGGACAGAACTCTCTTCCTGTACCATTACCTGCCCGCCCTGTGTTACCTGTACTTGTTGAGCCCCGCCCTGCTGGAGCACGTGCACACTCACCTGCTCAGGTACACATACACACACCTGCAGCCATCAAACAGATGTAAGCCAATCAGGAAGAAATATTATTGGGGGCTCGTCCGGGATCCAAACCGTCAACCTGTGTGTGTTTATGTTTGCAGCAACGTGACACACCGACGTGTGCTCTGTGTGTGCGTGGCGGCTGGTCTGCTGTTCGTCTTCATGTCCTATCGGACGTTCTGCCCTTTGACCTACGGGACCCCGGAGCTGTCGGCCAATCAGCTGCAGGCGCTGAAGTGGAGGGCCAGCTGGGACATCCTGTACCGCCACCGCTAGAGGACATGGAGAGACACTGAGAGACAGCGAGACATAAAGACAGAGGCAGAAAGACACCTGTCTTTCTGAGACATCCTGTCCCAACACTGCAGGAGACTCAGAGACAAACAGAAGACAATTGTTGTCCCGTCGCTGCTGAATGACACTAAAATCTCTGAACTCTGAGGATTTCATGAACTCACGCCACTGCTCGTTCTTCCTCCTCCTCTTCATCATATGTAAACAAATGAAATAAACTATCTACTTCCTGGAGGTCTTATGTGCAGTAATGTGCACACGCACGAGCACGCCACTTCCTGTGAAGACCTCAGTGGTGTCTATAAAAGTGCAATTTTGAGAGGATTATTAATGACAAGATGTATACTTCCTGTGAAATCTGACTACAAAATAAAAGCTCAAACTAAAACTGTCTGCTTTTATTTTTTGTTACTGTTTGTCGACAAAATTTATATAGAAAAACATAAATGATACACAAAATTAATTGTAAAAAAAATAAACATGTAAATCAGGGCTATTCAACTAAATTACTCCGGGGGCCACAGTTACTGCAGGTCAACAGCTGAGGGGCCAAACATCCAGCAATTAAAGTCATTATGTAAATAAACTAAGTATTACAAAGAAATATTTTATTTTTCTGCATTTAATCACGAATACAACATACAGAACCCGATAGAAGTTGTCATAATTAAACAATATCAAAAACTAAAATAACACATTAAGCCTCATAATTAACACAAATATTATTTTATTACTTGCCAAACTTTTAAACCAATTTTATTTTCACATTTATAGTTTCTCTTCAACTGCTTGTAATTTTAACTGTCTTGAGTGTTAGAAATTATGTTTCTGTAGATACCAAACATGTCTATGTGTAACTAAAAGAACTTAAGAGTAGTTAAAGTAGAACACCAGGTCTTAAGAGATGAATGAACCAATTGGCGGATCGAATGTTGTTCACTCGCGGGCCGGATGTGGGCCTTAGGCCACCAGTTGAATAGCCCTGATGTATATGATAAAAAATTAATACAAAAAGGTAAATAAATAATGCACTTATTACATTTAATTCCAGATTTACAGCAGAATTTTACGCAATTGAAAAAAATTGTTTTTTAATAAAAATAATTAAACCAGTTATATAAGTTGAAGATGTTCTGCACCAACAATTAAAATATTCATATAAGAAAATAAAACAAAACCAGAAACTTAAATAATTCAGCTGGAACAGCTGCTTATGTTGCTCTCGCTGGGTTCGCTCCTTTTCTCGCCAAAATAGAATTTAAAAAAATCAGCTGCCCATTAATATGGGGCGAATGGTCAGCAAAGTTTATTTAAGACAATTATTTATCATAGAAACAACTCTGCTCTGTTTCAGTGTCTCTGTTTTGTTGGATCCGTGCAGAACATTTTGTATTTGAGCCGTTTTTACTGTAAAATCCGCGCCAGCTCCGCCAACGCTGTGCGCCATTACATGCACCGGCGTTTAAATGATGGAGACCCTCCGCTGTGATCGTGTGCCGTGTTTTCAATAAAGTTTATTTAAAAAACACACACACCACCGGAAACGATTGGAGCAGGAACGAAACCCGGACGGACGGTCGCACTTTTTCATTTTTTATTTTTATTTTTTGGTCTTTAAACAACATGAACGTCGAGCAGCCGGACTGAAGAGTAAAATCCGGTTCTGATGGTTCTGGAATCTGGAGCCGCCGAACCGAGTTCGAACCTGAAAAGGCGCCGGGAACGTTTCTGCTGCCGAACAGCCTGCTGGGTAATAAGACAACGTCAGAGCTACGTTCACCGAGATAAACAGGTAAAACAACACAAAATACTATTCTACTGTAAAATACTGCTGTCACAACTGTACTGAGCTGTCAGAGGATTGGTATTAGTACAAGTACTGTAGTATAAGTACTGTAGTATAAGTACACAGACGGATACAAGATGCTTTTTATTTATTCTGAATATTTATTTACTTCTTTATTAAAGTTCACTTCCACAGTTTAAAATCTCTCAGATCTCCAAAAAAATAAAATATAAAAACAGCTGGTTACAAACTTTTATTTAAAAATATTTCTGTCTCTCTCTTTGTCCCCGTCTGTCCTCATCTGTCCCCTTCGTTGTGACGTCATATATTTAAACTTTTTTTTAAATCATAAATATACCAGACCACAACCCAAGAGTCTGTCCTCTGAACCTGTCTGTCCTCTGACCTGTCTGACTCTGAACCTGTCTGTCCTCTGAACCTGTCTCTTGTTGTCCTCTGAACCTGTCTCTTGTTGTCCTCTGAACCTGTCTGTCCTCTGAACCTGTCTGTCCTCTGAACCTGTCTCTTGTTGTCCTCTGAACCTGTCTGACGTCTGACCCTGTCTCTTGTTGTCCTCAGACATGTCTGTGTCTCTGTCAGCTGAGAGGGACAGGATCCAGAGACAGGTGGACGAGTTGGAACAGAGTCTCTCTGTGACTCAGAGAGAACTGGACCTGCTGAGCAGTGAGACAGGTACCTGTCTGTCCTCCTGTCTGTCCTCTTGTCTTTTGTGTCTCTCTGTGACTTTGTGTCTCTGTCCTCAGATGACAGTGAGGATGAGGAGGATGAGCTGGAACAGGTAAGGACAAAGACCCGTCAAGGCTGAGGATGAGGGTCCCCAGAAAGACACAAACCTGTGTGTGTGTGTGTGTGTGTGTGTGTGTGTGTGTGTGTGCGTGTGTGTGTGTGTTCAGAGTCCTGCAGACCTGTTGGCCCAGAAGAAGAAGATCCAGACAGCGATCCAGAACCTGGAGGATCTGCTGGGACCTCACAGTCCAATCAGTGTGTCCAGCAGAGACAGCAGCTCCAGTGATGAGGTCAGTACCTGTCAGGTGTGTGTGTTCCTGTCAGGTGTGTGTGTTCCTGTCAGGTGTGTGTGTTCCTGTCAGGTGTGTGTGTGTTCCTGTCAGGTGTTTCTCACTCTCTCCTCTCTGCAGAGTGACCTCGGTCTGTCTGAGTCTGTGGACTCATGTCTTCAGTTGAACCTGGTCTACCAGCAGGTCCTCCAGGAGACTCTGGACCAGCTGGAGACCCTCCTGATACACAACCAGAGGCAGCAGGTGAGTGCAGACACACACCTGCTGACACACCTGCTGACAGGGGACTGATGTGAGACGTGTGTCCTCAGAGAGAAATCATGACTCAGATCTCTGGACCCATCAAAGACCCTCCCAGAGACCGGCCCACCTCGGCCCTCAAGCACCCGACCAAGATGTTCCTGGGAAGCTTCCTGAAGCCGTACTTTAAGGACAAACTGACCGGACTGGTGAGACACAGACACACTCACACACACACACACACACACACACCTGCTGACCAATGACACTCTGTGCTCAGGGTCCTCCAGCCAATCAGGAGACCCGGCTGAAGGCTCAGAGGATGGCTGGATGTCCAGACGAAAAGAAGCTCAGGATGAAACGATGTAAGAAGAAAAACCTTCTTTTAGTTAGCATGTTGCTAATTTTAGCTTTTAGCTCTTTTCCTTCTTTCAGCTTTAATAACTTGACTGATGTCTGTGTTCAGGGGAGAGCTGGCAGAAGACCCTGCTGATCCACTGTGTGACACAAGACGGTCTGAAGAAGCTCATCCAGCCCAAACTGTCCAGGTAACAACACCTGTCCTCTTCCTCTGGGGTTTGTTGTTTGGAGGGTCTTGATTGTGTCCCTCTGTCCCCCTCAGGGTGGATTACCTGACGCAGAAGATGTCCTCAGCAAGTGAAGCAGACAAGCAGCAGATCAGAGAGCAGATAGACCGACTGGAGACAGAGATAGACCTGCTCAGGTGAGCTGAACGACCTGAGGGTCTGTCCTCAGGTGAGCTGAAGAACCTGAGGGTCTGTCCTCAGGTGAGCTGAACGTCCTGAGGGTCTGTCCTCAGGTGAGCTGAACGACCTCAGGATGAAGTTGATGGATCTGCCAGCAGGTGGAGCTGCAGCTCCGTCTCAAACCATCATAACGGATCAATAAAACTCAGGTATTTGTTTACAAACACACCTGTCTGATTCTGCGCTCTGATTGGTCAGGCAGAAGAAGGAGGAGGAGCTTATCGGAGATCGATTTGAAGAACACGACTGGCAGAAGATCTCCAACGTTGACGTAAGAAAATGAATCCATCTGTCTTCTGTTCAGCTGATGAAGAGACGGCTGAGATCTGCTCCTCTTCCTCAGTTTGAAGGGACGAAGGACGCTGAGGACATCCGTCTTTTCTGGAGGAACTTCCTGCATCCCTCCATCAACAAGGAGGCGTGGAGCAAAGAGGAGGTGCAGAGGCTGAAGGAGGTCAGCTGGAGGTACAGGGAGAGACACTGGGACAGGATCGCAGAGGAGCTGGGGGTGAGGACAAACCTGTCTGTCTGACCTGTCTGTCTCTGACCTGTCTGTCTCTGGCCTGTCTGTCTCTAACCTGTCTGTCTCTGACCTGTCTGTCTCTGACCTGTCTGTCTCTCTCTGACCTGTCTGTCTCTGGCCTGTCTGTCTCTAACCTGTCTGTCTCTAACTTGTCTCTCTAACCTGTCTCTCTGACCTGTCTGACCTGTCTGTTTGACCTGTCTGACCTGTCTGACCTGTCTGTCTCTGACCTGTCTCTCTGACCTGTCTGTCTGACTTGTCTGTCTCTGACCTGTCTCTCTCTGACCTGTCTGTCTCTGACCTGTCTGTCTCTGACTTGTCTCTCTAACCTGTCTCTCTGACCTGTCTGTCTGACCGGTCTGTCTCTGACCTGTCTCTCTGACCTGTCTGTCTCTGACCGGTCTGTCTCTGACCTGTCTCTCTGACCTGTCTCTCTGACCTGTCTCTCTCTGACCTGTCTGTCTGACCTGTCTGTCTCTGACCTGTCTGTCTCTCAGACGGGGAGGACAGCCTTCATGTGTCTCCAGACGTTCCAGCGTTTCGTCTCAGAGTCTCTGAAGCGCAGAGGCTGGACTCCAGAGGAGGACTTTCAGCTCAGAGAACTCGTGGACAAGATGAGGATCGGAAACTTCATCCCCTACACGCAGAGTAATGACATCGTCATGCTGCGACACCATCAGGCTGTGACATCATCAAACTGCGACATCATTTCTCTGACATGTTTTCTGTCTCTGCTCTCAGTCAGTTACTTCATGGAGGGCCGTGACCCGCCCCAGCTCATCTACAGATGGACCCAGGTGTTGGACCCAAGTCTGAAGAAAGGTCCCTGGACCAAAGAGGAGGACCAGGTGTCTGTCTGTCTGTCTGTCTGTCTGTCTGTCTGTCTGTCTGTCCTCCTGTGGGGATGCTGAGAGTGGACACAGATCATCATTCTAGTCTCAAATTACTGATAGTCCTTCCTTTTCTTTCTCCCCGTTTGTCCTCCTGTCTGTCCTCCTGTCTGTCCCCCTGTCTGTCCCCCTGTCTGTCTGTCTGTCTGTCCTCCTGTTTGTTCTCCTGTCTGTTCTCCTGTCTGTTCTCCTGTCTGTCCTCCTGTCTGTCCCTCAGCTCCTGCTGCAGGCCGTGTCTCGTTACGGGGAGAAGAATTGGTGGAAGGTCCGGTTGGAGGTTCCTGGACGCACCGATGGCAGCTGCAGAGACAGGTGAGACCTGAGAGGACGCCAGAGCCTCGGTGAACATCTGTTGATCTGTTTGTTTATTAGTTTGTTTGTTTGTTTATTTGTTTGTTTGTTTGTCTGCAGGTTTGTTGACTGTCTGAGGAAGGGTTTGAAGCGAGGACCTTTTGACTGGAGGGAGATCGAGCTGCTGAAGGAGCTGGTGGAGAAACATGGAGTCGGTGAGCAGCTGTGTTTTTAAAGTTGACAGCTGACCCCGCCCCCTGACCCTTTGATCTCTGACCCCGCCCCTGACCCTATGATCTCTGGCCCCGCCCCCTGACCTTTTGACCTGCTGTGTTTCAGGTCGCTGGGCAAAGATCGCTGCAGAGATCCCTCACCGTTTGGACTGTCAGTGCATGAGAGAGTGGAGGAAACTGACCCAGCCTCCTAAGGTAAACTCACCTGTCTGGTTCCGCTCCACCCTCCTCTTCATCACAGTTTTCTTCCTCCCCCATCAGCATCCAGACAGAAACAATAAGTTAATGTTCCAAATTTAAGGAAAGGTTTGATTCCAACAGAGAAAAAATCTGATGATGCAACTTTTTTTACGTCTCTGACAGATAAAACAGGAAAGGAAAAAAACACAAAAAGTCCGAGGAAGAGGAAGAAAAAAGGAGATGAAGGTGAAAGCTTCAGGCAGGAGGACAGTTAGGAGACGAAGAGTGAAAATCAAGAAGGAGGAGGTGATGACTGAGGAGGATGAGGAGGAGGAGGAGGAGGAGGTGCAGTACATGGACAGTGATGAAGACGCGAAGAAGAAGAGTAGTAAGAAAGTGATGGCTGAGGAGGAAGAGGAGGAGTACGTGATCCCCCCGATGAAGGAGTGGATCCCAGCGAAGGACCCTCAGACCTCCTCTGAGCTGAGGTTCCTCCCGGCGGCGCTGCCGTCGTCAGGCGGCGCTCAGGAAGGTAAACACGTGCGCTCCACCGTGGTGGGGCGGTCCGGACGCTCCGTCATCATCGGACCCCCCCCCAGGCTGCTGCGGTGGGAGGAGCGTCACAGCAGCGCCGCCGTGATGATGGTGACCCGAGACCAGCTGCGATCCCACCTGACGTTCCAGGAGCAGAAGTTCAACAGGGCGCACCCCCGACAGAAAGGAGGCCCGCTGACCCGGATCACGGACCGCGGGCTGGACTGCGACCTGCAGGCCGCCCTCACGCCGTGGGTTGGGAACCTGCTGTTCATGGAGAACCGGCGTCAGACGGTGGCGGACGTCCTGAGGGGCCGGGCGGAGGCCAGCGACGTCTCCTCCTCCTCCGTCTTCACGCTGCTCCTCCAGGTCATGAACGTGGACACCTTCGGGTGTAAGGACATGATCCAGAAGAAGAAGAACAAGGTGGGGCTGAAGGCTCCGCCCCCCGCCACCTCGCCGAGCAGAATGAGGGATCAGAGGAGCGGTCAGCAGGAGGAGGACGAGCAGCGCAGACTGATGCTGCAGCAGCTGAAGGAGGCGGAGCAGGAGGAGCTCAGGCGGCGTCCTCAGAGCAAGCCCCGCCTCCTCCATCAGGTGCCTCCTGTCAGGAGTCTTCAGACGAGTCCTTCCCGCCCCCTCCTTCCTCCTCAGGTCACTTTCATTAAGTTTGTACCTCCTGCACCTCCTTCCTCTGTGGTCCCCACTCCCAAACTCACCTCCTTAGCCCCGCCCTCCTCTGTGACCAATAACAACGTAGCCCCGCCCACATCCATTACTCCCAGCTCCGCCCTGAGGGAGGAGCTCTCCTGCAGGGAGAAAGATCCAGGTTCTTCAGGAACAGGTCGAACCCAGGAAACAAACACTCCTCCTGACTCCTCCCACCAATCCACAGCTCCTCCCCCTCCTCCTGACTCCTCCTCTCCTTCCTCTAAAAGACTCACTTTAGCTCCACCCACCTCCACAACAACCAGCTGTGCTCCGCTGTCTCTTAGTGACCACGACTACATCGATCCCAACAGTAGCCCCGCCCCCAAAAAACCTGACCCCACCCCCAGAGATTTCTTTAAATGTCTACATAGAGGTAGAAAACGGAAGCAGGAGAAAGAGGAGCAACAGGAGGTGGGCGGAGCCTGTGCAGTTGTTGCTCAGGAGGGAAAGAGGCTCCGAAAGGCGAGTCTGAAGGCCAGAGAAGCCATCGAGGCTCAGGTGAGACCGGCTCAGGTACAGGTTCTAATAGTTTAGATTTATTATTTTATTTTGTTTTAGTTAACTTATATAACTCAGGTACAGGTTTTAATAGTTTAGATTTATTATTTTATTTTGTTTTAGTTAACTAATATAACCCTGGCTCAGGTGAGACCGGCTCAGGTACAGGTTCTAATAGTTTAGATTTATTTTGTTATTTAGTTTTAGTTAACAAATATAACCCTGGCTCAGGTACAGGTTTTAATAGTTTAGATTTATTTTGTTATTTAGTTTTAGTTAACTAATATAACTCAGGTACAGGTTTTAATAGTTTAGATTTATTTTGTTATTTAGTTTTAGTTAACTAATATAACTC
>JAUBOC010000001.1:26670530-26681889 GCA_032275365.1 Anablepsoides cearensis
TTGTATGGAGACTCCAGTTCAACATATCTTAAATGTATCTTTAGATATGAGATAGAATATATAAGATTATTTTAATGTAAATTGCAGAGTATTTCATGTTCTGTAAATTGTATTTCAAACAAAGCTGCTTCTGTTGATTGTTCTGTTTTCATAAGCTCCGCCCCCAAGGCCAGTACTCTAGGGAAAACACTGGAAAGATGTAAAAAAGTTACTGAAGATGTTTTTGATAAAACAACTGACTGACTGTTAGTAACTCAGTCTAAAATGTTTAAATCTGTTTAATGAGATGTTATGTTATGTACCTCTGTGTGTAACCATGTTAATATTTTTACATATTTTTCTTATTTTATTTAAATTTTGAACATTTTTATTTTGAGCAGGTAATATTTGTTGTCACCTGCCCGACGGCAGGTAAAAAAAAAAAAGAAATCTTGTCAAACCCTGCATTCTATCTATAATTTCAGTTAGTTTTGTAAAAAGATTTTACAGTTTTAGTTAGTTATCATTTTATTACAGTTTTTATTTATTTTAGTTAACTGAAATGTTTTTTAATTTCAGTTTCTGTTATTTAGTTAGTTTTAGTGAACTATAATAACCCAGATCAATATAACAGATGCAGCTCAACCAACCATCTCCTCCCAAAACACAAACACAAAGATAAAAAGTGGAAAATCAATATCAGACGTTAATATCGGCCCAGTTTTACATATCGGACCCATACAGGTATTCTTAAAAATTACCAACATCGTCTGATACCGATATTAATGTTGATATATTGTGCATCCCTAATAAAAACAGCTGAATTTTAGCTGTTTAGCTAGCTGTGATGGGAAGCTTGAATTTTTATCAGTATGTAGAATTTGGTAAACATTGTTTTCGGCTACTAAAATTACTAAAGCTACATAAATTCTCAGTTTTGTTCGTCTAAAGAACAGGTTGAATTACAGCTATTTGTAAATTTAGCATTAGCGGTTAGCTTGACAATGTGACTAGCATTCAGCATGACGGATGTCTTGAAATCATGTGGGGATTAGGGCGTCTGAAACACATTACTATAGTTTGTCACTCCTGGCTTGCCGTATGTTTACATTCAGTTGACGTTTAGCGCTAACATTAGCTTTCGATAACAAGTTGTCTGGATCAAAACAAAAGAAACTAAGGAATGACTAACATTACAGCTGATTCTCAGCTGAACATAAAGATAAGTTAAAGTTTTAACTGATTAATTTAAAAGTTTGTCCTTATGGTGAAGAGGGAAAATACTGATATTGTATTTTGCAACACAGTTGAACCATTTTCCTTATTAAACAGCAGATCAAATGGAATTGAATTGAATTGAATCACAATTAATCGATTCAGAACCATATAAATCAAAATTGAATCGATCCAGTGAATTGACCATGATACCCAGCCCTAGTGGGGACCCTTGATGTTTCATGACCCACAGAGGGACCCCTGGCCACATCTTTGAGAACCACAGCTTAAATGAGCTCGACGATGAAATGTGGGATCAGTTTGTGTAAATATTCATCAAGTAAAGCTTCAGTTTTTTAATATGTAACATGTTGAGACAAACAGACATTATTATAAACAGACTTATTTATAGTTTTATATATTTATATTCTGTGTATTTTTTTATAGTTGTTTATTATAAACGCTGTTCATCATTTCATGTTTTACCCACTTTTTAAAGCTCTACAGAGAAGAATAAAAACCTGAAGAGAATCAGATGAATTTTAACTCTTTACAGTCGTGTGAAACGGTGAAAGTTTAATGAATGTGATGATTAATGTCCTGGAGTCATGATAAAGTGTGTGTGTGTGTGTGTGTGTGTGTGTGTGTGTGTGTGTGTGTGTGTGTGTGTGTACACACCTTGTTGTAGATGTAACAGTTGGTGAACATGGTGTTGAAGTCCTGCATGGCCTCACTGGCGCTCCAGTAATAATTGTTCTCCAGACGTTTCTTGATGGTTCCCATGTCCATGGGGTTCTTGATCACTTTGTGGTAGTCCTGCACACACACACACACACACACAGAGTTAGCGTAGCATCTAACGGGGTCCTGTGTCAGCGTGTTGGGGGGCGACACGTACCCACAGACAGAGCTTGATGGCGTCCACAGGTTGGTAGAAAGGCCAGGCAAACTGATGCTTCCACAGAGTTTTCACCACCACGTTCTGCATGTACTGCAGCTGGTTGGTCTTCCTGCAACACACACACACTGTGAGCACACACACACACACACACACACACACACACACACACACACACACACTGCACATGTGAGCCGGCACGCTCAGTCCTACCTGCCAGGTTTGTTGGGGTTGGACACCTCAGGGGGGGGCGGGTTGGTGATGGTGGGGGGGCTGGCGGGCGCAGCCTCGGGGGCGTCCGACATGGTGGACGACAGGGACGCAGCAATGCACCGTGGGACGGCAGCGTCTGGCCTGAAGGTGAGAAAACGCTCCCCAGGTGTGTGTGTGTGTGTGTGTGTGAGAGAGGCGGGGGCTCAGGTGTGTGTTCAGTTCAGCTGCAGCAGGTGTCGACGCTTCAGCTCGATGAATCCCCCAAAGAGACAAACTCCCATCGCACGACCTGCAACACACAGAGCGTAAGCCCCGCCCACTCCTTTCTTCATTTTTGAAGTACATAAAGAAAGAACAAATATCAAACACTGATGTGTTTCAGTATAATTTAAGTAATGAAATTAAGTTTAGTGACTCTCTTTTAAGTTTCAAGAAGAAGTTAAAAAGTAAATTAATTATGAACTATGGTTTGTAGTCAGGTGTGATGATGGTGGTGGTAATATATTACATATTTCTTTACAAGTATGGACAATAATAATAATAATAATATTGTTGATAAATGGTATTAATGATTTGTATTTTGTGTAAATAAAATGGTGCATATAACCAGGATGTAGTTGAAGTATATATGTGTGTTTTTTGTTTTGGGGAATCCATTAAGGTGAGACTAAACAAGCCATTGGCTTCTGCCTCTACCTGTTTGCTCATACAGGGTTAAAGTTTTGTTTGTTTACGTGTGGAGTGCTCTTTATTGTGACCAAATCAAATCATTCATTCAAAAAAATTTAAAAATACCCAGATGTTTATTTTAACACAAAACAACTAGCTGTGAGACATTCAGTAAATTATTCTTAAAAATTAGTTTATTATTAGTTTAATAAAAATAATAAATAATTAGTTTAATAAGTTATCAATTATTTTAATATTTGAGACAAATAATCATCCTACTTACAAAGTGTTAACATTTTTAAGGCCTCTGAAAGATTAATTTAAGACATTTTAAGGCTAATTAAGGCTTTATTTGTGGTTTGATGAATTCAATGCCTTTTAAAACTTTTTAAGGATCTGCAGGAAAACTGTTTCTAACAATTAAATGCACCTTCTAACCTTTAAGAAATCATATTTATTTGATTTCTGTCAGTTTTCTCAACGTTGTTGCGCTGAAAAACAATTCTTATTGGCTCAACGAGCCGCCAATCAAAAGCTGGGGTTACCGGCTCCTAAACTCATGTCATCAAAATGCAGTTTTTGCCGAGTCGGCGTTAATTCACTGAGTCATAAGAAGTATCTCAAAGTCTCGGAGTCGTTCCCGTTCAGAGGTGATGAAGAGAAAAGGTTTTTATGAACTGCTCGGTCAGGATGGAGAAAAAAAAAAAAGATTAATTTTTTTTATTTTGAAAAACATCTGAAGACTTTTTTACAAAATATGTTTTTATTTGTAATTTTGTATCAATGTAATGTTTTCAGGATGCTTTTAAATTTATTTTTCTTGCTTTTAAAATTCATATCAATTTCATCTTGATAGTCCAGTACAGTAAATATTCTTATTTTGATCTATGTTTATTGTTTATTTTATTAGCTATATTGTTTCTGTGGATTCATGTATCTGCTGCTGCTATTACACCTAAATTTCCCCCTTGCGGGACAATAAAGGCTGTTTCTATTCTATTCTATTTATTGTGAAGCACTTTATGATTTTATATCTATAAAATCACAAGCTCTGTAAAAATAAAACAATAAAACATGAAATTTAAACTTGTTTACAGGTCGACAGGTTTTATTATGTTCAGTTATAAATCTGATTTTCATTTAATAAAACTGAACAGCTAAACACTTAAACAGCCTTAGAACAAAGGTTCTCAAACGGTGGGGCGCGTCCCCGAGGGGGTTCAGGGTGTGATAACAGAGGGGCGTCTTTAAAATGTTGTAAACAAAACTAAATATCCTTCATTTATCAACTCCAACACAGCGTAAATGATGTTACAGACATGAGAAGTGTTACATGTTTCTGAAAGAAGAGATTAAATAAGATCATTAATTTATATTTAGAGGCAGAGGAAATGAGTCGAGTCGTTTGAGTTTAATTAAGAAACTAAACCAGCAAAGGAACATCTACAAACTGTTTTACTGATAAAACCAATAAAAAGTATAGTTTCTTTGAAATAAATAAAGAAAATGTGGTGAAATCTGAACCCAGTTTTAAGGTGGTAATAAAAAGTCATGATGTCACAAAAGCACAATCACTTCCTGTCAGATCACTTCCTAGTTTTATCCTTTAATAAGAAACCAGAGATTGAAGAGTTAAAAAATAAACAGGGTTCATGCAGGTTTCAGTAAGTTCAATTTAAGACCAAACCGACGCATTAACAGAAACATTCAAATGGTCTCAAAAATGTTAACATAGAAACCTTTACTTACTATCTATTTATCTGTTAAAGAATATTTAATTTTAATACAAGACACTAAATTATTTTACTGAAACAGTCATATCTGACTGCTGTGGATCGCTTCCAACAAAGTCTAAAAATCACTGATATCAAGTTAAGTCTCATTGAAAACACATTTTTCCATGTTTAAACAACAAGCAGTGGACATGATGATTTTCCTGCAGTTTTCACAGCATTAGTTTAACCACAGACTGACACCAGCAGCAAACTGAGCCCTTCATGAAGCCAGATCACATCAACCTGTGATTACAGAGCTTTACTGTTTATTTATGCAGCAAACGATCAAAAGTGAAAAAATTAAGACTTGACCAAATTAAATTTAAGACCTCGGATGAAAATCTGTGTGTTTTAAGACTTTTTAGGCCTAAAATTTTGATTTTCAGATTTTAGACTTTTTTAAGACCCTGCATGAAGCCTGTCAGGAGGATGGATATCACCTGAGCTGTCAATCATCTTAATGACGACAGAAACAACTGAAGCAGGCGACTCTACAACGCTCAGGTATGGTTCCATCCTGTGATGAACCTGAGACAGAAAACCTTCACGACACGTTCAGAAACAGAAACTTTGATTGACAGATGAAAACTGAAGGCGTCAGATTAAAACTCTAATCTGAAAGTGATGTCAGCCCACGCCTCGGATCAGGGCGGGTTCTCCGTGTTCTGATGAGCCACCAGAGCTTCCTGTGAGAACACTGAGGCCTTAACACTGAAACCAAACCAACCACCTGGGCGGGGGGCTGCAGGTGGGCCACATGTTGGTTTTACTTTTATAAACACCAGAAACTAAAGCAGGTTTCTGAACTTTTTTTTTGCTATTGACCCACAAAAAAAAAAAAAATTAATAAAAATAAATAAATTTTGCAGAGACTCGAGACCTTGAAACGTTTGGGGTAATCCATCCAGAAGTCTCATCAAACAAACTGTTTTTCTAACAATTAAATGCACTTTTTAACCTTTAAGAAATCATCTTTATTTGATTTCTCAACGTTGCTGCACTAAAAAACAATTCTTATTGGCTCAATGAGCCGCCAATCAAAAGCTGGGCTTACCAGCTGTATCCTAATCTCATCCCATCAAACTGCAGTTTTTGCTGAGTCGCCATAATCCACCGAGTCATAGGAAGAATCTAAAAGTCTGAGTCGTTCCCGTTCAGATCTTAGAAAAGATCGACGTAAACTCAAGTTTTTTGTCTCGTTTTCACAAAGTGAAACACGAGTTTTAAACTGTTTTAATCTGACTTTAGAAAGAAAACGAGTCGTGATTCTTTATGTTTAACAAAACTGAAACAGAAACTGTTTCTGTTTCACATAAAGACAAAAACAAGAAAACTGAAACAACAAACTAATGATTTTAAACAACTTATATAATTTAATGCTCTAAAAACAGTGGTTTCCAATCATTTCAGACTTGTGTACCCCTGAGCCATTTAGTCAGACCACTAGTACCCTTCAGTCAAACATAATGATGATTCTCCAGAACTATGATGTACAACTGATTATTAACTGAAAATTATTTATTAAACTCCCTAGAATATTTAAATCCTTTCAACTCAAATTAAACATAAAGATAAAAATTAGGGGTGAACCAAAAAATTGTTTCACATCAGAATCGTGATTCTTATTTACAAAGATTCAGAATCAATTTAAAAATGTCCCAAAATCGATTTTTAGAAAATAAAAATAAAGCAAATCCAATGGCTGTCAGCCTTCATTTTGTAATGTTATGGAACGTCCTGACATCATCACACAGCTGATTCTGGAACATATGAATGTGCAGAAAGCACCAAAACCAAGAGGAAACTGCAAAACGGGAGGAAAGAGATTCAACAAACTGTCTTTAATGAAGGCAAAGATTTAGGCTCATTTTGTTTTTTTACTAAATCAGTCTGAGTTTGACATGAGCGAGGTTTGCAAAATGAAGATGAAGCATTTTGGGAACATGACAAATGGGCTCACATTATAAATTTTGAAATAAAAAAGTGAATAATGAAATAAATAAAGCAGGTAATGACAGGCGCAGGAAGCAGCAGTGTCCAAAATACATCAAATACCCTAAATGAGCAAATTCTGACATTCCGCGTTTTATACAGGATTTAATTTTGTGTTGATTTTGTGATTTGCATTTTCCACATTGTGGAAATCATAGGGCCCTACATATCTCAGTCCTATTTTAATTGTTTTTTTTTTAACACACCTGGGAAATTTTTCCATGTCCCCCCTGTAATAAGCTCACGCACCCCTGGTTGGGAATCACTGCTCTAAAACCACCTTTAACTTTTCATCTGGCCTCTTATTTTCTGTTTACATCCTTCAGCACCTCCAGACAAAAACACTAATCTCACATCAGAACAGACAAAAATCTGTTTTTCTAACAGAAAACACAAATAATTCCACTTTTAAATATCTTCGATGAATGTTTGTAACCTTGTAAAAACACAAACGGTCAACAGGAGTTATACCTGCAGCTTTGTAACATGATGAGCCGTCACATCAAAACAAGGATTAGTTCCAAAAGTGGAATGTGGAGAAACAAGCAGATAAAAGGTTTTGATTTAAACATGTGTAAAAATTGGAGAAAAAAAAATTTAAGCATTTTTTTTGAGCAGGAAAAAACTGATTTTGAGGAAAAATGTCTTATTATACAAATAATATTTGATGTTTCCTTTTTATATTAACATACAAAATACTGAATAACTTTAAATGAAATTAGGATTCAGATTAAACTGTAATAATTATCATAACCAACAACACAAATTAAGTCATATCTCTGGATCCACTTATATCAGAATGATCCAGGTATCAAAATGTAACTTAAAGCCAGAATCTGTAAATGTAATTAGGTCATTTTGACCAAATTTGACTTAATCCTCATTTCAATATGATGGGTCACATATTAACATTAGAAATAAATTTATCAGCCAATGCAACAGGCCCTCAGTTGCTCTGATTCATCAAAACCTCACATCAACCAAACTCCTCCTAATTTTCCCATTTATACAGTTTATTTGGTCAAATCTGGTTTATAAACAAAGACTGAGACCATGAGTAACTCCACTATCTCAACTCAAAAATTAAAAACACGACCTTGTAATTAGCATCAAAACATAAACAGAACCAGCTGAGGATGTGTCCAGTTTCAGAACTAAAACTGTTTTTTCTACCTGAGCATCATCCTGTCATCAACAGAGATTTCGTAAATAATAATTATTATCAGTCATAATGAACTTAATGTTTATTTTAATTTTAAAAATCATTTCTATGGGTCTCAGGTGACCAGGTTTAGCTAAAATCATCACATTTGCAGCTAAATAAACATTACAAGAGAGACAGCTCGTTTAAAGACCAGCATCCAGAACCAAACAGGACCGACTCACCGAGACCTCTACGGACCGGGGGTCGTAGCGGGACCACGAACCCCCTTACAGCACCGATAAAATCCAGGTAATAAACCGACCTGTCGCCCGGTCCTGGAGCGCTCGGCTCCGGCCGCACGCTGCAGCCGATCCGCGGCTAACGGCCGAGCTAAGTGCTAACAGCGGACGATCCCCCGCACACATCCAGCCACGCAGCGGCTCCGCCCGCAGCTCGGTGTTGGGTGTTTCCGCGGGCCGGAGGGTCCAGACCCCACCGTAAAAAATCCAGCCAGCCGGTCCGCTCCGGCCGCCCCGCGGACCGAAACATCCACCTACCGAGCTCTAAAAGATGGCGGGCAAGCCAGTGCTACAAAGCTAGCTGCTAGCCGCTAGCCGAGCAAGCAGCGCTTGCTCACCGGAGACCCGTGCTGGGGAGACAGCTGGATGTGATCGTGGCTGCTTCAGCGTACGTGGAAGGGAACACTCGGACACTTCGTCGGTTCTGGACCTCCCCCCGACTGGATTTATTCGGTCGGAGCTCGAGAATTCGCAAACAATTTACAGCTCGTTGTTCGACATGTTAGCCGTTAGCTGAGCTTTGTCTGAAGGCGCCGAGCGGCCGCCAGCAACCCTCCGACTCTCCGAGGAGCGAACCGTCGGTCCGTTTACCCCCGCCCACCCCTGCCCCGCCGCCCGGAGAAACGTCTTTACTTTTGGGCTTCGGTCCTCCGGCGATCCAGCGGCGACTCGCGACGTTTCTCTGCAGGATTTTTATTTAACAGCAAAGTAGCATAATAGATGAGTTATCAGCTGTCCGCCGAGTGCGCGTGCGCAGTGGCAGGCTGCGTCATGCGTGTTGTTATGACAGGATTGGCTTCGGCCGCGCGGAGGGGACGCTCTGATTGGCTGCCGCTGATCAGTGAGGCTGTGATTTGTTGCTATGTGGTTGGGGAGCGCTGTGATTGGTCGGTAAGTTGGCAGAGCGGCTGTGATTGGTTGGGAACACGATCTGGACGTTTTGATTAGCTGGTGAAGATTGCGAGGCTTAATGGCGCCGCTAGACAAACTACATCTCCCAGAAGGCATTGCAGCATCAGAGACAGTGTATTTTACAGTGTGTTTATCATATTGAAATGAGGATTAAGTCAAATTGGGTCAAAATCACCTAATTACACTTTTAAATTCCTGCTTTAAAAGCTACATTTTGATACCTGGATCATTCTGATATCTTAAGCTTATCCAGAGATATGACTTTGTCTTGTTGGTTATGATAATACATTACTGTTTAATCTGAATCCTAATTTTATGTAAATTTATTGAGTAATTGTTTATGTCAATATAAAGAAAAAAACTCAAATATTAAAGATTTCCCAATTGGAAAGAAACATTTCTAGCTCACAGGGAAGAATTCAAAATTTTAAGGCATTTTTGCTCAAAATCAGTTTTTTTTGTTGCAAAAACATGCTTTAAAATTTTTTAGGATTGTTTTTCAGACAGTTTATTCAAAGATACATTGATAAGACATTAATTTATTATATTTTGATAAAATTAAATGTTTTGCACACGTTTAAATCAAAACACTTTATCTGCCTGTTTCTCTACCTAGTTTTGATGTGATGGCTCACATATATCTTCCTCTCTAACAACAACTTTACTACTTTTAACAGAAGATAAATAAACCAATGATCAGAGAAAAAACATTAGGAATAAAGGCCATTTAAAAAATCATAAAGAATAAAATCTGAGGTTTAAAACAAATAAAATTTTGATATAAGTGGGAAAAGTTTAAATACAGTGGCTGTATATTTTTTCTCTAATATTTACAAAATAAAAAACAATTTCAATGCTTTCTTCACTGGAAGAGATTTTGTAAAACTACATTTATGAATTTAAAATTTATCAAACAATATAATATTATTTATTAAATATTGAACTTTTTTTAAATCTCCTATCGATATTATATATTTAATCCCAATCCAGGAAAAAAGATCTTTTTGAGGAGACCAACCAGTTTTATTCTTCCTCCCAAAAATTACATAAAAACTTCATATTCAAAGAACAAATGTTCAGTTGATTCTAACCATACAATATAAGATTAAAGTCAAATTTTTGTAATACATATGAATGCATTTTTAGAAAGAGGACATTAATAAAATATTGCAAAAAGAAATTTCATGTCGCTGAGATGAACAGTTGTTGAGATATTTGCCTGTAAAGTAACAGGAAGTGATGTCAAAGGGGAATATCTGCACATTAACAATGTGTTGCTACAACAGCCAACAACCCAGACTGTAGAGAATAATCTGATTCTTTAGATTATTTTAAGTCTCTGTCAGAGAGATGAAGAAGAGTCAGAGTTCAAATAATATTGTTTCAATAAACAAAGACCAGAGAGTTTGTTTGTTAAAGAGTTCCCCTTTGATGTCACTTCCTGTTTCACTTTGGCTGAGCCATGTTCAAAAGAAAATATGCCAGTTATGGGACAAAATGGGTTAAATTGTACGTATTTTTCCAACTTTCTTAAATATAAAGATGTTTTCTTTGACTTTTTGTGTTTAAAGAATATACATGTCACAGGTACTTTAACATTTGAATATTTTATTTTCAGTGAATTCCTGTGAAGGATAGCTTTCATGTAAAAACTGGAGGATTTATTTAACTTTAGGAGTTACTAGTTAACTATTTAACCACATAATGTGGGCTATGTTCAATACTATTTCATTTAAATTTTCATTTTTCATCTAAACAGTGTTCATATGTTTCAGCTCTGCAGTCACGTTGTGCCGCTTTCAAACCACAAACAACAAAGAATCAATAAACCTGATTATCCAGAAGCTTTATTGTTTTAACAGAGTAAGTATATGCATCATCATCATCATCATTGTCATCATCAGTCCTGTTGCTATGGGCCTGTGTGCTGGACTGCAGAGGGCTGTTGACATGCAGCAGAGCCAAGCAGACAGACAGGAGGACATGTAGTGAGGTAGGAGGGTGGACAAGTGGACAGGAAGTGAGGTAGGAGAGTGGGCGGGTGGACAGGAAGTGAGGTAGGAGGGTGGGCAGGAAGTGAGGTAGGAGGGCAGTGAGGAGGACATGTGGACAGGAAGTTTAACTGTGTTGGTTTATATTACTTGGGCGGCTGTGGCGGAGTGGTTAGGGGAGTCGTCCAGGAACCAGAAGGTCGCCGGTTCGATCCCCCGTCCAGCCGTCTCAGTCGTTGTGTCCTTGGGCAAGACACTTCACCTGCCTTGCC
>JAUBOC010000001.1:27020574-27031180 GCA_032275365.1 Anablepsoides cearensis
ATATTAGATTTATATAGATTAAAGATTTAATAAAGGAATTTCAGTTATTTTTTTTTATTTTGGTTTCCTAGGCTTTAATAAGTAAAATATTCTTATTTCATATTATTGTAGGAGTTGTGCTCTAAATGCAAATCTAAGTTATTGATTTTTGTATATGAAAATATTATTTTGTTAATCTTCTTTTCTGTTTAATAAAAAAACTGCTCACAACAGACAAAAACAAATTTTGTCTGTTAGCAAATATCTAATAAACGTGGATGCATTTGAACAAAACTTGCAGGAAGTCAGCCTGATTCAAGACAAAAGACAAAAATATAAACAGTCTAGTTTACAGATATTAGGATCTATCTTGAGGTGGTAGTAGCTGAGACTGAGGTCAGCCTGTGTATCTGTTAGCAAAATATCTCAAACCACTGAATTTACTTTATTAAAGATGGCTAATAACACAAAAATGTCAGGAAGTTTAAAAATACTGGGCTAAACTCGATGTGGTAGTAGCTGAGAGTCATTAACAACAAACTCTGATGGAGTTCATTTAAAGGCTTTATTTTATTGCTAATTTAGTTTCCATGTGATTCTCAAGAGATCGTTTCAATAACATTTGTTCAGATGTTACAATTTAAACAGAACAGTATTTTTTTTACATCAGCTGGATAGTTAGGATAGTTATTTTTTTTCTTTTCTTATTTAGTACAAAATTAGCAGATTTATCCTAACAGGAAGAAACATGTGGAGCTTTTAACATTCATGTGCATCACAAAAATAAGTTTAAATAAAAAAGACGTCTGAATATCAGGGGCTGGACCTCCAGGTATGGATGCTCAGATTGAAGGTGAATCTGCATAATTTGAAATCGAATGCATTGGTTTAAAAATGAATTTTACTAAATTGAAACTGAATTTTAATGTTTGAAACTGTATTTTAAATCATGGATCACATATTGATCAGATGGTGCTGCTGACTGATCCTTGATGTGATGTAAATGTAACATTTTCTACATATAGGTCAAATTAATCACTAAAATAAAACTTTGTTTTTGTTACTTTCACAGTGGATTACATCAACTCTGTTACATACAGAAGAGAAACTTCATCAAAGTGAAACATTAATCTGTGGATCTGTGTTTGATTACTCTGGCTGGCTTCACACAAAAATCTGAATTATGGAACTGAAAGTTAAAGTAGTGAAACCGAATTTTTAATAAACCAAAAAAACAGTTTCAAAGCAAATAAATTCAAATCATTGAACTCAGTTTCAGTTTAGTGCAGTTTATTTTCAAACCAGTGGAAATTCAAACTATGAACATTCAGATTCAATCTGAGGAATTCAGATTCAGTTCCTGCTGGAACAAGATTTATTCTGTATCCAGGTCTTATCGTCTCTGGGACAGCTGGCGGTACAGCTGGATGACCAGGAACTGGACCTCGGGGTCTCCTGGTTTCAGGTCGATGGCTCTGAGGAAGAGGCTCAGGGCCTCGTCTAGTCTGGTCTGGCTGTAGCTCTGCTTCCCTCTGAGGACCAGAGACTCGTAGGTCTCCGTCTCACTGCTGGACTCGGCGGCGCACGGGTCCATCTTCTCACCGGAGCCCAGCTCGGGTTCACCGCTGGACCCCTCCAGGTTGAAGCTCATGTTCTCCTCCTCTTCCTCATGAGTTGAACTGATCTGATCTTCATCTTCCTCCATGTCCTGTGTGGACTGGTCTACAGCCTCCTCTTCGTCGAGCTCTTCCTCAGTGTCTTTTTGTTTTAACTCAGAGTGACACTGTGCATCATCATCATCCTCTTCTTCCTCCATGTCCTGTGTGGACTTGTCTACAGCCTCCTCTTCCTCACAGTGTAACCCTGACTCATCACTGCCACCTTCATCGCTGCTCTCCTGAAGGTCCACATCGTTGATGATTGACAGGAGGAGGGACCTCTGAGACGCCATCGTCACGTTCCCCACGCTCTTCCTGCGCCGCCGAGGAGACGAAGCAGACTTGGGGGTGGACGCTCCAAGAACCTGAAACAAGTCTTTGAGCGGCGGAGCCTTCGGCTCCTCCTCCTCGCTGTCATAAATCACGGCCCTCCTCCTCCTCCTGCTGGTCACGATGGACTCGTTGGACTGGTCCAGACCTGAAGCTGTGTGGTGCTGACTCTCTGACAGAGACCTGAGGACGTCAAAGGTTCCTGTGGTCTGAAGCTGAGACAGAAGCTGCTGCTCCTCTTCCTCAGTCTCCAGCTCTTCCTCACTGTTCGCCTGAGCCTTCTGCTCCTCTTCCTCAGCGTCTGGATCCATCAGAACCTCCTCGCTGTCGTCCAGCTCCAAGTTAAAGTTCCCGTTCAGGGACTCAAGCTCCAAGCTCTCTCTGAGGGACTGATGGAGGACAGAACCAGGTCTGGTCTGGTCCAGGTCCAGCTCAGACTGAGAGGTTCTGTTCTGGTTCAGGTCCTGGTTCAGGTCCAGCTCAGACTGAGAGGTTCTGTTCTGGTTCAGGTCCTGGTTCAGGTCCAGCTCAGACTGGGAGGTTCTGGTCTGGTTCAGGTCCTGGTTCAGGTCCAGCTCAGACTGAGAGGTTCTGGTCTGGTTCAGGTCCTGGTTCAGGTCCAGCACAGACTGGGAGGTTCTGTTCTGGTTCTGGTCCAGCTCAGACTGGGAGGTTCTGGTCTGGTTCAGGTCCTGGTTCTGGTCCAGCTCAGACTGGGAGGTTCTGTTCTGGTTCTGGTCCAGCTCAGACTGGAAGGCTCTGGTCTGGTTCAGGTCCAGCTGTGGGGACACGTCTGCAGTCAGGTCGATGACTTCAGGGCTCAGGTCGTCTCGGCCGTCCTCTCCTCCAGGACCAGAACCAGAGCGGTCCAGGTCCACCACAGACGGGCCGGTGTTGAAGCTGGTGTGAGGCGGTGAGGGACTGGGTTTGGGGTTTCTGGGTCTCCTCTCTGTGCCGATGGTACTGGGCGGGTTCCTCAGCCAGGCTGGTTCTGTGCTGGACGCCATGCTGTCTGTGATCTGCTTCTGCAGGGAAACAAGAACCTGTTAGAACCTGTTAGAGTTCTATAAATCCAGAAACTGAGCTGTAAGCTGAGCTTGAACAACAAGCAGCTGTAAACGGTTTAAGATTTATGCACGTTCAGTTTGTTTATCAGACCCATCAGGATTATTTTCAGTGTCTGAAAATAATCTGCTTTAAAGTCAAACATAAACTAAATCTGACAGAATGACTAATAACACATGTCAGACTGTTACCTGTTGCACATTTACACTTTAAACACTGATTGTTTTGATCCCTGTCTTTATCTTATCTCTAGTTTGGTCTTTTTTTATCCCTTATTATTTTCTTAGTATCATTTAAGTGCTGATCTTTTCCATCTGGTCGTCTCTTGGCATTCATTGTGTAAGAACTTTATGAAAATAAACACTTTAAATCTCTGGATCTTAAATTCCCTGTCAGAAAATGGGAGAGTTCAGAATTCAAGATGGCAGCTACCAGTAAGAAAAACTTTATTAGTTTTACTTTTAATAATATTTCTGTATTTATTTCAGATTTAGTCAGTCATACACTTAGTTTGTTATTAGTGTTTAAAAGAGGACGTGTTAAAATACAGTTTAATCAAAGTTAAACATGAAACATTAAAGTTCATTACAATGAGTTTGACCCCCTGATCACCGAGGCATCTTTAAGTCTAAACTCAAGACTTATTTCTTTAGACAGGCTTATAATATTATGTAGAGCAGCAGCATTATTTATCTTGATTTTATTGCTTTTCTTTTCTTGTGATTTTTACTGTACTGTGCTTTAGTCACCTTAGTTGGCTGTTAAACACTAAATACATCAACAATAATAATAATAATAATAATAATAATAATAATAATAATAATAATAATAATAATAATAATAATAATAAGTTTAGAAGTCTAAGTTTGTGTTTTGGACCCACCTGCAGCTCAGACTCGGCCCTCATCAGCTCCTGGGCCTTCTGGACCCGCCCTTCGATGTACTGATGCTCCTCCTGGTTCTCGGGGGCCTCGTCGTGGTGGACGTCCAGGGAGAACATGAGGTCGTGGTCGGATATGCCGAACATGTGCATGGCGTGGAGGTGGGCGATGTGCTGGTCCAGACCCGGGTCGGTCTGCCGGTGCCGGGAGTGCAGGGCCTGCAGCTGCAGCTGGGTGGAGGAGGTGTGCGGGTCCTCCAGCAGGAACAGCTCCTTCAGCTCCTGCCTGCTGAAGTACCTGAACGGGTTCTTCTTGTCCCCGGTGTTCTGACGGATCAGGGAGTCTTTGAAGACCTGCCGCCTGTAGATCTTCTCCTCCACCGTGCCGCAGGTGATCAGCCGGTAGATGACCACGTTGTCCGTCTGTCCGATGCGGTACGCTCTGTCCACGGCCTGGGCGTCGGTCGCCGGGTTCCAGCTGGGGTCGTAGATGACCACCCTGTTGGCTGCGGTCAGAGTGATCCCGACTCCGCCCACCTGAGTGGTGAGGAGGAAGACGGAGTACCTCCGGTCTGTCTGGAAGAGGGTGATGAGTCTCTCTCGCTCGGCCAGCTGCGTGATGGTGCCGTCCAGCCGCAGGACTCTGAAGCCTCTGTTCCCCAGGATTCGCTCAATGATGTCCAGCACCTTCCTGTAATGAGCGAAGACGAGGGTCCTGTGGCCTTCCTCTCTCAGCCTCTCTAAAAGCGCCAGCAGGAACACAAGCTTTCCAGACTCTGATATTAAGGTTTGGTCTGAAAGGTTGGCGATGTTGTTGGTGTCTGTGGTTTGACTCTGAAACTCGTCCTCTGGACTCTCCTCTAGTCCTAGCTTTGCCGCAGCGTTGGCAGAGAGCAGCCTCGGGTGATCACACAGCTTTTTCAGAATGGTTAACTCGGCCAGAGGAGACCTGGTGGTCATCAGCAGCTCTTTGATGTGGTCCAACTCTATGAACTGTCGGTAGATGGCCTCCTGGATGGAGCTCAGGTAAGTCCAGACAATCAGGTCGTTCTTTCGGGTCAGCTTTGGCATCACGGCTCCGGAGTGGGACTGCTCACAGGGGACTTGTTCATCTTTGACATCTGATGCTTCCTGTTTGCTCTTCTTCTGCACCTCTGCTTTGGTTCTGCGGAGGTAGTAGGGGTTTATCAGAACCATGAGGTTTTCAGACATTCTAGAGCCGAGGACTTTCTCTCCAGGGGTGGCGTCCCTCTCCCGGGCGCGGGTGATGGGGTTCTCATATTCACTTTTGAAGGTCTTGGCCGTTCCCAGCAGACTTCCCTGACAGGCAAAATCAAACAGACACCACATCTCCTTCAGGTTGTTCTGAACCGGGGTTCCCGTCAGGAGCACCCGGTTCTTGGAGGGGATGGCGTACGCGCTTTTGGCCGTTTTGGTGGAAGAGTTTTTGATTTTGTGGGCCTCGTCCAGGATCATGTAGTCCCAAACGAACTCCCGCCCCTGATATGAAGCCAGCTGCTGCCAGTTGATCATCAGCATGGTGTAGGTGGTGATGATGACCCCGCCTCTCATCTGAAACTTCTCCAGATTCCTGCTCCTCTCAGCCTTGCTGGTCCCGTGAAACTCCTTCACCCTCATGCCGGGAGTCCACTTGGAGAACTCCTTGGTCCAGTTTGTGATGAGGGACGTGGGCATAACGAGCAGCGTGTGTTTGGCCAGCTCGTTGTCATACATGCCCGAGAGGAAGGAAATGACCTGGATGGTCTTCCCCAGCCCCATGTCGTCCGCCAGAACTCCTCCTTTACGACCGTCTCTGTAGAGACCATAGAGGAAGGAGACGCCATCTTTCTGATAGTCATACAGTTTGTCATAGAGATCTCTGTAGAGCATCAGACCACTGTTGTTCACATTAACAAACTGGTCGTCATCATCATCATCCTCCTCCTCCAAATTGGTCTGAGTCAGGACTTCTTCAATTTTTTTTATCCTGCGCTCCAGCTTTGGGTTTGGACAAAGCTTGTGGGCCTGTTTGAACAGATCCAACGCCTGCTTCAGGTCACCTTCTTTAGCAGATCTCTTCCCATCTGAATTCAACCTGAAAGAAAAAGAAAACACAAACTTGTTTTAGTTACATCAGCAGTGCCTGAAACTCACTTTTCTGTTTGAGAGACTCTTTCAGAACACAGAACCACTAAATGGATGAACAGCACATAAAAAAATGTGTTAATCAGATGCATGAAAGTGTAAAATAAAGTAGAAAATAAATCAATCCTTTTTCTCTGGTTTGTGTGAAAATTACCTGTTGTACTCTTTTATGTTGTCCTCTGTGTCGATGGACAGAGACCTGCCAAAATAAAGTCAGGATTAGATTCACAAAAACAAAAAAAAAGTCCAAACTTTATTAAAAATCCAGCTTTTATCTCAGTTTTACAAACAGCTGATCTGAGTTTCCTCCTGGCCTTAAAGTGCCTGTGACCTGCATGTTCCTCAAATACAAAAAGTCAAACATCTTTATATTTAAGAAAGTTGGAATAATACATACGATTTAACCCATTTTGTCCCATAACTGGCATATTTTCTTTTGAACTTGGCTCAGCCAAAGTGAAACAGGAAGTGACATCAAAGGAGAACTCTTTAACAAAAAAAACTCTCTGTTTATTGAAACAATATTTAAATGTAACTCTTCTTCATCTCTCTGATAGAGACTCAAAATAATCTTAAGAAACATCAGATTCTTCTCTATGGTCTGTTGTTGGCTGTTGTAACAATGCTCTCTTCACATGCAGACATTCCCCTTTGACGTCACTTCCTGTTACTTTACAGGCAAATGTCTCAACAACTGTTCATCTCAGGGACATGAAATTTATTTTGCAATATTTTATCAATGTCCTTTTTCTAAACATGCTTTCATATGTATTAGAAAAATTTGACGTCACAGACACTTTAAAGAGATTTGAACCTTTTCAATTTACTTGCTCTGCGTAAATACAGGATATTTATTTTTGTTTTTTTTATAAAAAGTCCTCATTTTTAATTTAGGCCACTTGTTTAAATCAATTCTCCTCAAATAAAATGACACAAAGATTCACTATAATCAGTCTGAAAAATGTTAAGTTTTTCTAAGTTTTTTAACCCCCGAAATACAAACATTTGTTCCCTAAACTATTAAACAGACTCAAATCTATAACATTGATTGAGCAAATTGTGGGTTTTAATCAAGCTTTTATTAGCAACAATGATTTACAGAACAAAAAGAGTTAAGTTAGTTGTAAAACTTTGCAAGAACTGTTTGTTATATTCAGCTAATATGACCTGTTTATTAGTCCTGCTTTGCATAAAAAACACGACATCTGTTTGTATCACGTGAATCTACGTGAAAACACGACGTTTCTGTACTAATTAAACTGAATAAACCCGGAACAACTACCACCAAACTGTGTATTCACAATAGGCCTGTTTAAAATAAAACACTCTGCCTAGCCTCGGTGAAGCTAGCTGGGCTAAATTATGTTTATGTTTATCATCCGGAAGAAGGTTAGCTCTGATGCTAACTGCAGAACTCGTTATTAGTTCACTTACTTCTCCAGCTGCTCCGTCACATCACAGACCTCCTGGTCAGCCTCACACTGCTCCATGTTCGGGTCGCGGTTGTTTTTTGTTTTTACTTTTGTTTTGTTTTTTTACTCGTTTATTGGAAGCGTTGGTCGAACAGAGAAAAGTGTTTTACTTAAATCACAACTTCACCGCCGCCATTTTCTTCCAGCTAATCAGAGAGCACGCTGGAGTGACGCACGTAATACGATGTCCAATCACAAAAGAGACAGGGAGGCAAGTGGGCGGGACCACGGCGCGAATTCAGCCAATGGGAAGAGAAATTTTTTTTTTCAAACGTTATTTGTCAAAGCATCATTTACAAGAAGATAAACTGAAAAGCATATGCCAGTTAAGTGCGAAAACAAATCATGGAACAGTATGAATTACAGAACAGTAAATTATAACAAAATAGAAGGAAAGAAAATAATTAAAAAAACAATGTAAAAAAAAATCTAAACAGGGGTTTAGGGGTCCAAAAATACATTTAACATAGTACAGATTTCAATTGTTTTAACAGCAAGTTTTTTGTCAGATTTTTTGATTGTTCGAATATAATATTTAACTTTATCGTAAAAAGCAGTAAAACAAGGTTTCCTTTCAAAATATTTGGAACAATGAATATGATATTTAGCTAGAACAAGTAACAGATTATTGAGAAATTCTGGATTATCAAATTTGTGATTAGTGAGACCAAGTAAGACATATTTCCAAAAAAGGTTAAATTGTATTTTTATGTTATTGTGCATAAAGTTACAAAGATTTTGCCAAAATGATTTGACAAAGGGACAATGCCAAAATAGATGGGTTACAGTTTCTGGTGAAGAATTACAGAAGGTACAGTTAATAACAAGTTCTTTCTTGAATCTAGATTTTAAGAAGATTTTTGTAGGGTAGATTCTATAAATAATTTTATAGGTGACTTCTTTAATCTTGTTAGTTATGAAAAAATAGTTTGAAAGAGTCCAGACCTTTTCCCAGGATACTTTATCCATAAAGCTCTCCCAGTGTCGTGTTAATAGCTCCTTCTGAAAAAGAGAACGTATTAACTTGTTGCTGTTGACCATTTAATCTATTAAGCAGATTTTCCTTACAGTAGTAATTTCTGGGGATGTATTACTGAGTTTATGTTTGTCAATTCTCTTATGGCCTTTAAAAAGCATACAGACACCTGAGGGGATGGCACCAAAAACTATAGCATAGTCAGCAGGAGTAACAGGGATGTTGTATTTCTTTAGAAATTCTGCATAGGTTAGTAGAAAGCCTTCCTCATAAAATAATTGGTCAACCCAGATATTATGTTTGAACCAGTATTCTAAACTAGGGATTTATGTTTGTAATTGATGTCCTTATTATTCCAGATTAAGTACTTGTGAGGTGAGAAGTTATGCTTGTAGATGAGGGACCATGCTAAAAAGGCCTGACGATAAAATGCTGACAGTTTAATAGGGACATTATTAACGTCAAAATTGCAAGAGAGGAAAAAGTTCAAACCACCAATTTTGGATAATATATAATGAGGAATAATATGAGAAATAATAATAACAAGACTGGTTGAGTTTGATGTGAAGTCACAGGGACTTTTAAATATCTTGAAATTACTTTTTCCACATGATGTTTGGCTTAGAAAGCTTTCAGTTTAGTTGAAGTCTAATTTAAATAAAAAAATATATAAAAGCAGAAATTTTTCTGAACTTTTTTATTGCAACATAAAACACATTTTTAAAGCTTTAAAAGTAGAAACAAATCAGAACAAAAAGTAGCTTTTATTGTGAAAGGGCATTTTTGGTTTGGTTTTGGTCCAAAGATTTTAAATCTGGAAACATTTAGTTTTCTAACAAACAGAACAAAAAAAAAACCCAGAATATGTTAAAAATAACTAAAAGATCATTTAGTTCCAGTCATCCAGGTTCTTCTTCTTTGTTTTTTCTGAAACGTGGAATAATTCTCTGATAAATTCAGAATATTGAAGCCGTCTCCAGAGCTTTAACTCTGGCAGCGAATATCAGAACGTTCTTCTCCACCTCGGCGTTGATTTGGGCCTTTGAGGCTCTCGGGTTCTGCCTGATGAACTCTGAGATGCTCAGGATGCAAGCTCTCTGAGAGGAAACACAAAAACAGCTTGATGGGTTTATTAGTCACTCATTTCATCATGTGTTCTGCTGCTGAGGCCTGGAAGCTGAATAATACTCTAGAAGTATGAAGGGTTAAATATAAAACCCTACTGCTCTCATTATTCAGTTTGTTTTTACTTTATTAAGTTCTGATTTTCTCAATTCCTTTAAAATGGACTTTTTGTCAGGTTAAAACCTCAAACTTGTAAGTACTTTGATTCTTTGTGTCAGACTGAGACAATAATACAGCCTTACCTTAATAAAGTTCTGATAGATGGTTTTTATGTTTACATGTGGAGGATTAGGGCTTTAATTGATCTCTGACAGGACTCACATAATAAAACATCCATGACAAACCTTGCTATAAACGGTCATCTGCAATAAAACAAATATTCAAACCAAACATAAAAACATAAAGTGTGTTTTCCTGTGTGTTACAGTAACTTACAGCCTTCAGAAACCATCATTAAGCTAACCTTGTAGGAGTCCACTTTGTCCTGACCGGTGATCCGATTCAGCAGCTCTCTGCCCACCTGAACACCTGTCAGCGCCGCCAACAGCTTCCTGTCTGCATCTGACTGAGAGGTGAGCCACTGCAGCAGGGCCGTCTGCAGCAGAGACGGGTTAGAAATGAGCAAAAAGCAAGAAATAGAATGAGAATTTATATATGTGTGATGAGAATATGACATTCCTTCCAGGACATGTGACAGATTTACACCTTGGCTAAATAAAACTTTATTATTGTTTAAACGTTTTACTATTTATTAATATGATCAAATTTAAACTATAATAAGCAAATATCATGATGTATGTTGACAAAGTGCTTATGTTTTGTAAAATACTTCATGTTTTTTGTTTTGTTAGTTGAGCTGTAAATTTAAAATGTTCTATTTGTTTTTATTATTAATTTCCACACAACACAATGTCATTAAATGAAAATGAGCAGAAAGAAGAAAAATGTCTTATAACATCTGCCCCACTTATATATA
>JAUBOC010000001.1:27145334-27158207 GCA_032275365.1 Anablepsoides cearensis
TTTGTCATTTCTGAGTTTTATCCAAAGCTTCTGGTCTGAGTGAGCTGCAGCTGTGTGCAAAAGTCTTAGTCCAGCTGGTTCTCTGATGTGTTTCTTGTTTCTTGCAGCCTGATGACAGATCAGCTGTTTCTGCACAACCATGAGGTAAAGAACAACATTCAGCTGTTTCCTCACTCCAACAATTAACAATCATTTGTTTCTAAAAGTCTTGGCTTTTATTTTTCAGGCTCTTTCCTTCTGGGGACATTTGGAGGGACAGACCATGGACCAAGCAGAGCCAGTTTCCTGGTCCCAAAGAGCAGAAAGAGCAGCTGATCCCGTCCCACAGTTTGACCATCAGCAGATCCTCATGTTACAAGAAGACCACGTGGTCCAATCAGCTGCTGCTCATCTTTATGACCAGCATCCAGCACTCAGTTCACTCCACCTTCTGGATCAGAACCAGAGAGCCAAACAGGTCAAAGGTCCAGCCGTGCCTCTGTCAGAGAACAGCAGCCTGGTTCTGGTGGGTCACGGAGCCAGAGACGGGTCAGGACACATGAGAGTATCGGGGTTGACCTGCGGAGACGTGGCCAGGATCATCCAGAGCTGCTCCAGGACCGGTCCTCGGATCAGAACCACTACACTTGTGGCCTGTGACGTGGGATCAGATGAAGAGTTCCTAGAAGATCTGCTGAAGAAGCTCCATGAAGCCGGAGTCCAGACCCAGTTACACCTGTGGACCACTCTGGTCCAGGTCACAGAGACCGGAAAGATCATCAGTCAGGAAGTGTCTCCAGATGGACCAGAGTGGAGACATGAAGACCCCACCAAGAAGGTGGTCCTGACTGTTGGGAGGAACGGAGAGGTGACAAGAAGCAGAAGAACCAGAACCCAGTCCAGCTGGAGAGGAGAGACAGTTTTTACCAACAGCAACAACTTTCTTGGTCCAAAAAAGAAGGAAGATAAACAGAACAAAAAAAATACAAATGATCAACCTGCTGGTCAAAAAGATGACAGTAACTCCTGGCCAAACAACCCACAGTTATTTATTGATCCTGAAATTTATAAATCCATCAACAAAGAAAAGGTTGAAGAAGTTAGAAGAGATTTTTGGATACTTGAAAGTTTTTCCTGGGTTCTGTTTCACCCAGATCAACCAGATCATCTAGAACCACCAACACTTAATGTCAACAACATAGAAATCAACAATGCAAACTTTGTAATAAGAGAAAGAAAATTTGTAGAACAGGAGAGAAAAAATGACAAAAAGAAAGAGAATAAAAAAGTGATGCAGTTCGATTGGATAGAAAACCAGAACATATTAACAACCCATCTTCGGACCTGTTATGTGATCACTGCAGGAATAGACATCAGAAACATCATCCGTCACTTTGGAAGGAATAGCGAAGGTACAGACACCTACCTGATGATCAACACCTGGATTTTTCTCATTGATTTTAAGACTTTGTACGTGTATCCAGCTGGAAAACACATTCAAAATGGAGACAATCAGAATGACATTAAGAAATTGATTAATAGTCAACAAGAAGGAAGTGAAACTTACAGTGAATTAACAAGTAACATTAAAAGACTGGGCAGTAACAATTATGGTTATTATGTGAAAACTCTTTTTCTGGGAGAACCTGATACAAAAAACAAATATGAGACTGAATTCTTTTACACCTGGTACTTCACAGCTTCATGTATCGCTGAATCTGCCAGAAATTTCCGTACTTTTCCTTTAACTCTCATGGCTCTGAATATGGATGAAAATTTAATTGAAGAAAGACCAGATTTTTGGTTTGAGGAGCATCCGATGGCCCGAGGAGGAAGCTGGATTAATAAAGTAAAAGGGTTCAGAGGGTATGAAGGAGCTGCAGTTAGACACATCAGTAATCTACCTGAAAAAGAGGAATCTCAGGTTGTTAAAGATCTTCTTAAAGTATTAAATTATGAATATTCAGTGATCAAAAAATGGAAAAACAATCCTACACCACCAGCAGGCGATAGGTTTCCTGAAGTGGAACAGATGGCAGAAATTGTAGCTCGTTATTTAGGATTTGACGAAACACGCCAAACAGGTTTTACAGACAACTGCAGAGCATTTCTAGAAAATGTTCACCGACAAGAAGACTGAAGGAGCTTCTTTTACTGCAGAAAAATACGTTTGAGCTACAATTTGACAGAAACTTCAGCTGTTTGATCATGAAGCTTTAAAAAGAAGCTTAAATAATTTTTCATTTCAGAATAACTCACAAAGTGTTCCTTTAAACTCTAAAAGCTTTAAATCTGTCAGCTTTCTGTTTCTGTTCTGAGCCAAACTTTAGGTTCTGCTTGGATTTCATTTCATTTATTCATTTCATTTAAAAACAAATATTATACATACAAAAATCACAAATAAAATGAAAGGTGGCAGAAGATTTGAATGTTTCTGTAACTTTAGCTGTTTTATCTGCATCAGAATAAAGAATCATTGGTTTCATCTGTGGAAGAATTTATTTAAATCAGAACATTTCATCATGAAACAACAATGTTTTTATCTCTTCCCTCTTGTTACGCTGTTTTAAAAGATTAAATAAAGTTTGAGAAGTGAGAAACAGAACATTTTATTATTTCTTCTTCTGTAAAAACAGAAACAAACTGAGGATAAAAATAAAAACCTTTCACCTTCTTTAATCATCAACATTTGATTTTTACATCAGATCCCAGAATAAAAAGCTCTGGGTTTATATCAGCAGAAACTAAAAACTGTTGAATAAAACTGGTTTTATTTAGAACTGAAGGATTTTAACTTTAAACAGAAAGAATCTGCTCTGATTCAGTCCAACACTGACAGGTTAAACTACAAAACAAATCATTTTAAAGAGTTTATTTCTTCTTCTTCTTGCTCTTCTTGCCTCCCTCCCCCTGCTGGGAGCTGGTGTCTGCTCCTCCGCTCTTCTGGGTCCGAGTCTTCAGTTTGGGGATCATCTCTGCCACGTAGATCATCACAGTTTTACCTGGAAAACAGCAGGTTAGCTGAGACCTGCTCCTTATTTATTTATTTATAACCAGATTTACCTGATTTCTATGATTTTTTCACCTGTTTTATATTATATGAGTCGTTGGTCACAAGCAAAACCACTGAACCTCTTGAATCAATATAGAAAAGTGCTTTAAAGATTCATGACAAAAATCCAGACAATATGTAACCTGTCACATCCAAACAAGGATTAAGTCTAAAAGTTTAATGTGGAGAAACAGGCAGATGTAGTCTTTTGATTAAAACACTTGCAAAAATTACATTTTGTCAAAATATAACAAATAAATGTGTTATCAATGTATCATTTCAATGAACTGTCTGAAACATTATCCTAAAACTAATTTTTGAAGCCTGTGATGGACTTGCGACCTGTCCAGGGTGTACCCCGCCCCTCGCATGATGACAGCTGGATATGGGCACCAGTGACCCACGCGACCCTAAAAAAGGAATAAGCGTGTACAGAAAATGGATGGATGGATGGATCATTTTTGAAGCACTTGTTGGAGCATTAACAACCAAAAGCCTGATTTTGGGGAAAAACACCTTAAAATATTGAGATTTTCCCTGTAAGTTATCAAAGCTTTTGTTTCTTTCCAGCTGAGAAATCTAAATATTCAAATACTATTTCAGGTTTCTTTTTTCAAATGACAATAAAATGTCCTCATTAAAATGACATAAAAATAGGATTTAGACCAAATATTTCTGTATTATTGTTAAGCAACAAGACAAATTAAATAATATCTCTGGATTCACTAATGATATCCGGAGGATCTAAATATCAAAATGAAGCTTTTAAAGCAGGAATCTGAAAATATGATGAGGTCATTTTGAACTAATTTGACTTAATCCTCATTTCAATGTGACGGCTCACATATCATCACTGTCATATTCTTATAAAATATGATTTTTTAAACTTTGAACGTCTGATATTTTATGCAAACATTTGTTTAGTTTAATAAATTCTTCATAATATTGCTGCTCCACCTTTAAGTTTGTCTCTTTGAGATCACAAACATGACTGAGTCACAGGGCGCCCTCTAGAGGTGAGTGCAGCATCCCAGAATGTAGAACTGCTTTAAACAAAACTTCTGTCTCCTCTGTCACCACAAATCATTGGAACAGCTTAACAAAGAACATTATAACATGTTCCACTTAGAAAATGTTTGAACATTTGGCAAAAATATGGCTGTTAGATAATCAGATTTGTGCTCATAACTGATGACAGCAAAGAGAATGTTTTATTGTTTTAGTTTGTAGTTTGGTTTTAATGAGATCTGAGGAACTGACTTTTTTAAATACCTCTGTAATCATTTACTAAACTGGCTTTTTGTCATTTGTTAAACCATGTTTGATCACATCAGCCTGTCCAGAGGCTGCAGGTGGAAATTAGTATTCTTTAATATAACCTGGTACCATGCATCTGTCCTTGTAAAAGGTTAAAGAAATGTTCTACATTGTCCCTGTATAAATAAATAAACAGACACTCTCAGGCGGGTGGAGCTTAACTCACGGGAGGTGAATTTGTCCTGACAGAGGCTGCCGTCGGCCTGCTTCAGCTGGACCCGGACCCGGCCCCTGAACTGGACGTCCCTGTTCCACTCTCTGGGGTGCATCTTGTTCTGGACTCAAACACGGAGCAGCATGAACACGCTGGGTTTCTGACCCCCGACACTCAAACATACAGCTTCAGCTTTACCTCCACGTACACGTTCATCCCTGCAGCCGTCAGAACGTCTCTGATCTCAGCGCAGGACGGGTTCTCCACCGCCTCAACACACACAACACAGATTATTCTCTTTAAACACTCAGAACTGAACAATTAACGGATTATTTCCACTAGACTTTACATTATCAGGGCTCCAACAGTTTAAAGCTACTTCAATTCAAGGCTTTTTAATGCCAAGTCCAATTAAATTTAAGACTAATTTCATAATAAACACAAATGAAAAAAATCAAACTATATCAGCAACTCATGAATCTACAGAAGAGGATTAGGGCCACTGAAAAAATTAAAAATAATTCTGACTTTTTTCCTCAGACTTCTGAGATTTAAGTTAAAATTTTGACTTTTTTCTCAGAATTCTGAGATTAGATTTATCTTAAAGTCAGAATTATTTTTTTTATCTTTTCAGTGGCCCAAACCCTCTTCAATATGAATCAAAATACTTTTGGTTGAATTATTCAAATATTTTGCTAATAGACCAATTGTTTTTATCCATATCTAACTGCTTTTTCATTAAATATAGCAAAAACATTCTTAGCAGTCAGTTTAACGACCCAAAATGTGAAGTTTTAGGAGCCACAGTCGGGTCTGTTGATGAAACCTTGAAGTGAATGTGACATAAACATTTATAACAAATATGAATGTGTTTTTGAAAAGACAACATTATAAACATGTTACAAAACAATTTTCACGTAGCTCAGATGAACAGCTGTTGAGATATTTGCACCTAAGAAACAGGAAGTGATGTTAAAGGGGAATGTCTGCATGTGAATATTTAAAAAAAATAAATGTTACCAAATATTTTAATATTTCAGATGAATTACAATCATCTTATTTACAAAGTGTTAACATTTTTAAGACTTCAGAAAGTCTAATTCAGTCCTTATTTTTGGACTGATGAATTCAATGACTTTTAAGAATTTTTAAGGACCTGCAGGAAGCCTGATTATTATCAACACCTCTGTGTTCAACAGACCAGCAGCAGCTACATAAAACGTCTCTAAAATCACAGAACAAAGACATGAAGAGAGTCTGAGGAAACCAGAAGCCGGACCTTCTCTGAGGGGATCCTGCGGCCTTCAGCGAGGGTCTTCTTACTGTTGATGTAGACGGGGTAGACGCAGATGAACCTGAAACACACAGCAGGTCAGTGAAGCTGCAGACAGAACCAGGTTCTAATGAGGTTCTTCAATCAGCTGCAACGTTCCTACAAAATATAGAACTTTCATTTCCTCTGAGGTCGATAACGTTTCTCTTTATGTGACTCTGTGAAGACGACGTGTGCAAATCATCAGGTTTTATCCACAAATATTAATATTTGTTTTTGTCTATAAACATATGTTCAGCAGCTGCTGCCACATTATGTCCAGTTCAATAATAAAGTGTCTGTGACATGCCTATCCATCCAATACAAGAAAACACAGTTTTAGTTAAGAAACCTTGCAGAAAACGGGATTTTTAACCATTTGGTCACAAAAATGGCATATTTTCTTTTGAACTTAGATCAGCCTAAGTGAAACAGGAAGTGACATCAAAGGGGAACGATTTAAGAAAGAGAACTCTTTAGTCTTTGTTTATTGAAATCATAATTTTTGAACTCTGACTCATCTTCATCTCTGATAGAGACTCAAAATAATCTAAAGAAACATCAGATTCTTCTCTGTGTCCATTTTATCCATGCTCTAATCCCTGTGACATCACTTCCTGTTACTTCAAATGCAAATATCTCAACAACTGTTCATCTCAGCAGCAGGAAATTATTTTTGCTATATGTTATTGAGGTTATCGTTCCAATAATGCCTTTATATTTATTTTAAAATTTTCATGTCACAGGCACTAAAAAAAACACCTTAAAACTATTTTTAATAAAAACTGCAGGGTACGTATTCAAAAATACTTTATTGATCCCATAGGGAAATGAGGCAAAGTATAAATCTTGGCTTCAGTTTATTCCTTTTTTGGTAAATTATCAGTTTGTAAAATAGCGTTTAATTATTTGTAATGCGACCAAAATAAATTTAATCTGAATCAAAAAATTGACAAAGAAAATCACAAAAAATATAGTTTAAATGTTCCAGTTTAAAGATATTTGAAACAGTTCACAAAACTTAAAACTGTTACTAAATTAAATTGTGTCAACATCTGTAAACAAGTTGGACAAATCATATCAAATAAAACATTTTAGGATCTAGCAGCTGAACATGATGTTGTTGAAGCAACAACCTGAATAAAGCTGTTAAAATTGCATCATTTGAACCTTAAAACACAGTTTGTTTGCTGAGACACTGGCCTATTTAGTGTCTATAAACAAGAGATTTTTGTTTTACGGGGAAAAAGACAAATTAACTCGAAGAAAAACCGCAGCTGGAGTTACTTACACGTCATGCTTCTGCTAACAAAAAGGTAAACTTAATAAGAAAAACACAACTTTAGTATTATCTAAGCAATAAAATCAAAGTTAATGTGAGCCGAATTTAAAAGTGTTTTCTTCACATTGATATGGTTTCATCAGAATCCTGTTTTTACAACTTAAAACGTAACCTGAACTATTTTTTCATAAACACACGAAGAACTAAAGCGAGATTTGACTGAGTGAAGAGTTAGCTTGTTAGCTTTAGCTTAGCTGAACTCACCTCTCTTTATCGGCGGGGTTTTCCGTCAGATGAGCCATAACTGAAGTTAATAACAAGATAAAACTTAAAACAGTTCGATCTGAGGCTTTAAATTAAACCATTAAAGTAAATATGTTTGTATTATTCCATTTTATATCAGCTGCAGCTAACATGAAGCATGAACGTAAAACTTTCTTCTTTTAGCCTTCAGGAGGACAGTAAAGAACTTTGTGGGATTATACCGCCGCCTACCGGCGCCTCGCGGTACATCATGGTTTTATTATTATTATTATTATTATTATTATTATTATTATTATTATTATTATTATTATTATTATTATTATTATTATTATTATATGTTTCTCTTTTTTCATTTACTTTTACGTCATTATAATATTTGCAAAATGTTTGGATGTTTGTAAATGTAATGTAGTTTTCGACTTGTTGTGAATGTGAAATAAGGCCTAATGTTGCAGTATTGTTCTTTAAAAGATCAACACTTTGCTTTAAAGTCTATATTCTGATTTTTTAAAATGAATTCCATAATTAATATTTTTAAATTTTAATAGTTTGGAACAGTGCAGTTGTTCTTCATATCCATCAGAAATTAAAATTTTGTTTCAGCAAAGGTTAATCAGTGTATTATACATCCGATTATCAGATTTATTGTTATTAAATAATTATGTTATGAAAACATACAGTTTCTGCCATAAAGCTTATCATTTTATGTTGAATTTTAGGATGCACTAGTCTAACAGTTTCAGCTGCATATTTATCTCTGCCATGCTCATATTCATACTAAGTACAATTTTAAAAAAATAATTACTCAAGTAATTATTAAATTAGTTATCTAATTTCACTCATGGATCAATAAAGTGTTTTTGAATTAAATTGAAATGAAGTAAAGTATAGATAACCATAATTTCTACTTAAGAAAAATAACAAAGTTTTTGTACTTAGCTACTTTACACCTTTGATTATGCAAAACTCTACATCAGATAACAATGAACAATTAAATAACTTAAAAAAATAAATGAAACAAGTTGTAGTTTCTCGTGTTTCCGCTGGGTGTCGCTGCTGCGTCGCGCCTGCGCACTGCTGAAATACCCGGATGTTATTGCAGCTAGCTCTTTTAGCTCCTGCGACGCCGCTTCGTTCTGCCGCAGCGGAGACACTCGATCTTTCCGACCCGCCTGGCTCGTTTAAACTGGTTTTAATGTCGGTTACTTAACACTCATAGTTTATCATGACAGAAGTTATTTGAAAGGTTAGTTATTTTTCGGTGTTACTCGGCGTTTTTCCGACCGGACTGGATCGGGTTAAAAATACAAGCTAAAAAAAAAAAAAAAAAAACTGAATCAGTTCGCGTTGAGTTATTTTTTTTTCTACCACAGCTGAGATGGAAGACAAATCTTTTACTAAAGAATTAGACCAATGGATCGAACAGCTCAATGAGTGCAAGCAGCTAACAGAAAACCAAGTCCGGACTCTGTGTGAAAAGGTAAGAGCTACATTCTGGTTCCGCTGACCTCGATTTCAGTGCGGCCTTCCTCGCCTGAGCGGCTCCGGCTAATTTCTGGAAACTGGGCAACAACCGGGTTGGATTTCTTGACAAGTTATTAAGCAGTCATCTGCATGTTATGTTTATCAGTACACAGATCATAAATTAGTGTCTGATTTGTTTATTTTAGACTCAATAAAAGTTTAGTTTGTGGGAACGGTTACCAGCGGTATTTCAGCACTGACAGGCCGAGGATTCGCACCGCATGAAACCAGTGAATAGACGCATCCCTTGCCGCTACAATCTATATTTTTAAACCTCAGTATGTTTGCTTTGAATATAAGAATTGGTGAATATTATATCGATTAACGTGCCAGTTTCAGTCATTTTATGCATTAATGATCTTGTATATGTTCAATAGTTTGCACCGCACCCTTTATTGATCAATCCTGTCATTGCATAGACTTGCCCAGTTATTAGACGGTGCCGCAGGTTTGCTGGTACCTGCATAAAATGTGCTTTTTTTTCTCCCCCTTAAACATCATAATTAGTGTCTGCAGGCTGTTTTTTAATCAGACTGTCTGGAAGAAAACAGCTGAACTAAGGAGGAAGTTCTAAAATCAGCAGAAAGCAATCTGCAGATTGTCCTAAAAATGAATTTATATTGTTAATAAGACAGTCTTATATTTGTCATGTCTTCATGCACACATTTATGATATGAATTTCTGAACAGGTGGTTTAGAAGTTATTATTTACACTGTGAAAAGTAGTACTTGTTTTTGTCAGTATTTATATTGTTTACTAGGTCTAAACAGATTAAAAAGAAAACCAAAAGGCTGGTTTCAGTAACATTTTATATAATTTTCTGATTTAATTTAAGATTTTGTATTAAAGAGCTGCAGTAACACTTGAATAGTTTTTAGTTTTCCTGCTGTTTTTGGAGTAATTGGGTAAAAGATCAAGTTAAAGTTTAACTTTGAGATGTAGCTCAACAAATATATGTGACCCATTACATCGACATGAGGATTAAGTCAAATTTGGTTATATTTTCAGAGTCCTGCTTTAAAAGCTACATTTTGATACTTAGATCATCCTGATATCAGTAGTAGATCCAGAGATATTTAATTTGTCTTGTTGGTTACAATAATACATAAATATTTGGTCTAAATCCTATTTTTATGTAATTTTAATGAGGATTTATTTTTTTTATGTCGTTTTAAAAAAGAAACCTCAAATAGTATTTGAATATTGAGATTTCCCAGCTGGAAAGAAACAAAAGCTATCTTACAGGGAAAATCTCAACATTTTAAGGCATGTTTCCTCAAAATCAGGTTTTTGGTTGCTAATGCTCAAAAAATGCTTCAAAAGATTTTTTTTTAAATATTATTTCAGACAGTTAATTGACTGAATACATTAATAACACATTTATATTTTGACAAAATGTAAGCAAGCATTTTAATCAAAACACTATCTGCCGGTTTCTCCACATACAACTATTAGACTTAATCCTCGTTTCGATGTGACGGCTCACATATTGAATTAAGAGCTCAAATATTTATAAATTTAATAAATGACTCGAGTTCATGTATGTGAGCAAAGCTCTAAATTATAGTAAATACTAAAAATGTGAATCCTTGCAGTTTTTGTTTCTCAACATTTCAAATAAGTTTAGTCTGAAAATAAACAATTTAAAATTAGATAATAAACCTAATGACTGTTGCTTTATAAGCATATTTTCTGTTTTAAGTGCAGTCAGAAAAGTTTAATAGTCTTTATTGTATCTAAAAATCAGAGTTGTCTTAATTTGAAAGTTTTGCAGTAAGAAGCAGTCTGTTGTTTTTGCTGATGGAAACCTGAATCAGCTCAGACATAAACATGTTATTGACACGTCTGATAACATGACGATGTGTTTCTACAGAGGCGGGTTACTCTGCAGGTCAGAGACATGAAATAACTGCTGCTGATGTATTTTAACCATTTATTTTGTTGGTTAGAAGCTAAACCCTCTCTGTTCTAGAGATAAATGAGATTTTCTCACTCTCAAGTCTCACCATGACTCTCTTCAGTTTTACTAGGTTCCATACTGTCTCAGTAGTTTTTGAATGGAGCGCCTCCCGCCTCGATGTGGGCGGGATCATAAAAGCAGGCTCGCCTTCAAAAAGTAAACAAATCAAATTCTCTCCATCCTCGCTGAGTCCATTTGGTCCAAATCTTTCTGAATTCTGTCATCGTCCATCAAGCAAGTGTTGGTGTTTACATTTTAATAAATGTATTTTTACATTTTATCTCATTTCAGCACCAAGTGAAGAAAAAAAGATGGAAGTTTTATTGGTTTTTGTAAAATGTAAAAACTAACTATTTTTCTACTCTGAGGTTTATTGTAATGTTTTTTTTTTCTTTATTTTACTTTATAGTCTTAGTTTTTTGACAAAAAGCATGAATTTAAGAGTTTCATAAATCTGTTTCTGTGTTTCTTCAGGCAAAAGAGATTCTGACCAAAGAGTCCAACGTTCAGGAGGTGAGTCCACAAAAAACAAATAAGAGTTTAAACAGCCGAGAAAAGCGATGAAGCTGTTTTGTAACAAATAAATCCAAAAGTTAATCTTTATTTTTATATATATTTTTTTATATATATATTTTTTAAATATATAACATGTTTTAATATATATTTTTTTACAAAGTTGTTGCTTCTGTTTGTTACGCTCTGTGGAAAACTTTATTTTTACTGCGCCACAAACTTTCACAAAGACACATTCATGATGAAACAGTTTTTTATATAAATAAAGTTAGTTTTGGGAATTCAGGATCTGAGTTTTAGTCTTGAGAAAATAAACCTGGTTAGAGAAAATTCTTCTGATTGGTTGTAGAAAGTTGATTTAGGTCATTCAGGTTTGCTGCTCATCAACAGGTGTCCACAGAGGAAAGATTCTGCAAGAGAAATGAGATAAATGAACCTTTTTTAAGTAAATAACAAAAGTCTAAATATCTAGAAAAGGTTAACACTCAGGAAGAAAAAATGATTTGATGTTTTAAATGTTTCTTTAAATAAAGTTTCTTTATTTTCTTTTCTTTGCGACACCCAAACAAACAAGATAAATGTAGAAAACAAACAGTTGGTGCATCAGGTGTGACCCTCTGCTGTGTGACCCTCAGGTGCGATGCCCGGTGACGGTGTGCGGGGACGTCCACGGTCAGTTCCACGACCTGATGGAGCTGTTTAAGATCGGAGGGAAGTCTCCCGACACCAACTACCTGTTCATGGGGGACTACGTGGACAGAGGCTACTACTCTGTGGAGACGGTCACGCTGCTCGTCACGTTAAAGGTAAACCTGTCAGAGGGGCCGCGAAATAAACAAACAGGAAGCAGGTGTGGTTTCAGATGTAACTTTTTTTTTTTTTTTAATCCCCTCAGTTCAGCTCCTTTTTGAAGATTGGCTTTTGTTTTTATAAACTGATCATTTTTAGTTGTTTCAACTTTAAATGTTTGCAGATTTGATCTGCAGATAAATCAACTTCTTTTAGGAAGTTAAATCTGTTGGTCCAGTGTCGTCATCCAGCTGGATTATATCTTTATTACAGTTAAACCTGATGATTGTAACCTGCAGTAAAATACACATTTATTTAGTAAATTCAGTTTAACGCAGCAGAGTTCAGTCTTTAAGCTGCTGTTGAAGCAACATGAGACAAACTGAAGGAACTGTCTCTGTGTGTTGATAGATTTATTATCAGGTTTTCTTGTGTAATAAAGACTTGTTGAAACATGAATCTGTGGCGTTTATCAGCTGACACAGAACTGTTTGTTCTGCAGAGAAACACAGTGAGTGAACATGAGTCAGACTGTTGATACAGCAGCAGATCAGAGTTCAGCTCAGAACTCTGTTTCTGATCTAAAGACCAGATCACTTCATCAGATACATTTAATATTGATCAAATATATTTACTATTTATCCATTCATTAACTACAGTTGTGGTCAAAAGTTTACATACACTTGTAAAGAAACATAATGTTATGGCTGTCTTGAGTTTTCAATA
>JAUBOC010000001.1:27217605-27242022 GCA_032275365.1 Anablepsoides cearensis
TGTAGCATATGGTAATGCCGTCAGCAGTGTAATTACGACAGTTTTACGGTTGCCGTAAGTGAGTTGTTCACGTCGTTGTGATGACGAAGTTGGAATAAAGACATGCTATAAGCACAGTGGTGATCCGCGTATTTCTGGACATAATAGAGGCTAAATGTATCGGTGAATCAGTCTGCAGCCAGTGAGTCAGACGGGCAGCAGGGAGTAAAGAGGAGAGAGTCTCAGGGGTTTATTCGTGTCAGAAGGCACAGCAGAAAAATATCAGCCTCTTCTTTATTACTTTCTGTCTGCTGCTCTGAAAGCTTCTCCATCACTGGCTCAGAAAGCATTCAGGAGGTCTGAACAACAAGCAGCTCACACAGGAGGGCTGGGTCCTGCTTCTGACCACTCTGTACCAGCCAGACGCTTTATACGTGTTCATACAGAGTCAGAGTTTATCAGCAGGAGATCCAATCAGATAAAGGTCCTGAAAGGCAACTAAAACCAGTTTCTCACACAAACCTACTGTCTCTTTATCCTTGTGGGGACTTTCCATTGACTTCCATTCATTTTTTAGTCATTTTATATCCTAACCCTGACTATTTACCCCAAAACTAACCTAAACTCAATACACACCTTGGTTCTTCACCTAACCCAAAAATGGAGCTCCACCATATTAGGACTTAGGTCTTTGGTCCTCATTAGGACTACTGGTCTTTTGTATACTGAAAACAGTCCTAAATAGGAAACAAAAACAAGCACACTCTCACACATTTCATTTGTGTTGAGGTAGATCTGGTGTGGTAGTAGCTGAGACTGATCCTCAACATATTCTTTAAAGGATCATATCTTTCAAACCTTGAGCTGCAGAGCGGGCAGTGATTTACATTCCTTCCTAATTGAATCACTTCTGTCTCTTCAGGCATGTGAAATAATAGATAGATGTGATAAAATAATAAGATTCCTGGAGCTCAGCTGTGCTCCAGCTGTCGAGTAAAACAACAGAAACACAAACAAACACAGGTTTTAACCTTTTCCACAAACAGTTCTGTGTGTAGGTCTGCCTGCTGGAGGCAGCCGGTGACAGAGGGTCAGTTAAACAAATGAAGGCAGGTTGTTGAATATTTATGGCACGGAGGCAGCGTGTTAGCGTTAGCGTCTGTGTTAGCGTGGCGCAGCAGCCGCCGGGCCCGTCAGCCCGCTCTCCTCATTAGCTGTGACTGAAACAGACGTGTTGCAGCTGCAAGGTGCAACACTCCGTCCACGTTTCCCCGCTGCTCTGAGCCGCTTCATCTCCCTTACTGTTGCTTATTCCTTTTTCTTTATCAAATCTCTCACTGAAAGCTTTTCTGCTTTTGTGGGAAAGTTTGTGCAAAAGTGAGCAAAGCTCTGTGTATTCCCCACTTTAACAAAGACTGAGAAAACTTTGCATTTCAGCTGATGTGGGGAGAAGTGCAGAGGGCTTTTAGTCGCACTCTGTCAGCAGTTTCTGCTTGAAACTGGAGTTCAATGCGTGGGTTCAATGGATTGTCTGTACACAGGAATATGGAAGCTCAATGACGCAAATATCACAGCTTTCTACTGAGAGCGGCACGCTGTGCTGGGAGGAAAACTTCTGCTGCTCTGTTGTAGAACAACACAACCAGTGTTGCTTTGCAGAAGATTCAGCAAATAAAATTAGACCTGAAACATAAAGCAGCAGTGAGCAGACATTTCAGTAATCTGTGATACAGAAACATTTTACTAAATGTTTTAATATTAACAAACAAAGAGCTTTAATCTGAGCTGATGAAGGAAAATCAATAAAACTGATGTAATTTTAGTTGAAGTGTTTAAATGACAGACTTACAGGTGATAGTGAGAATATTTGTCTCTATCATAAGAATCATTGCTGAAACATGTAATATTTACACTTATAAAGTTTTTATCAATGTTTTAAACTTGATTTTCCATCTAAAGATTCACATAAACACATGATGGTTTTATTTGGAGGTCCAAACAGTGGAACCAGAGAAGAGCACCAGAAAATTCAGTAAAAGATCAACTCAAAACTTTTACAACCATTTGAAAAACATTTAAAAAAAACTGATCAAATCAGTATTTTATGAAGGTACAAAACTAAAATCCAGACTTTAACCTGAACTTTATCTGGGATCAGAACTGAAACTTCCATTATTTTTAGTTTATTTTGTTTCCACACTAAGCAGCAGCAGTTCATATGATACTTTTTATTTTGAAATATCCTCTGCAGCATCTAAAGCAGGCATGGTCCATCCTGGTCCTGGAGGCCTCAGCCCTGCATGTTTTATCTGTTTCTCTGCTCCAACACACCTGATATGATGAATAGATGATTATCAGGCTTCTGCAGTACAGAGGACCAAAACTGACATTAGAAATAAAAACAGAATTATATGAACCATTAAATAAATACAATTAAAATGCACCAATTAAATTAAAAAAAGGAGAACTTTATCTCCTGTTTTATATTTTAATTGACTTTCATAAATTAGTCTATATATTTGAACACATATTTTAAATATTACTGTTTTTTAAAGTATAAATTAATTATTTTTCCTTTTACTTGTACATACATTTGTGTGTATTAAAGGTTTACTTTTTTTTCAACAAGTCTTTTTATTTCTATGTGTTGCAGCTTGTGCCTCAGTTTAGCTAAAAGTTTAAAGTTTAGTTTAAAACAAAAGGCAAGGATGAAAACATTACCTGTGCATTTATTTTAACTAAATTTTAAGCTAAACTGCAGCACAAGCTGCAACACATAGAAATAAAAAGACTTGTTGGACAAAATTATAAAAAATAATTAAGTTTAAGCATTTAAGAGACACAAATGTACAAGTAAAAGGAAGAAATATGTAAAATATATTTTAAAAAACATTAAATTTTAAATTATGTGTTAAAATATATAATTTATTGGAACTAAGCTGTAAAAACAAATATGAAGGTCAATTAAATTATATACATGAGGTAAAGTTCTCCTTTTTAATTTATTTGGTGAATTTTAAATGTATTTATTTATTTGAAGGTTAATTTATCTATTTTTGTTTTTATTTCTAATTACGTCAGTTTTTGTCCTCCATACTGAAGATCATGAAGAGGTAGTTCAGTGACTGAATCAGGTGTGTTGGAGCAGGAAACATGTAAAACAAGCCTCATGAAGGAATAAAGCCGCTGAGAACATGTTTATAAACCTGAGGAACCAGAGATTATTCTACAAATAAATCAACTAGACTCTAAGAAAGAGTTATAATTATTTGTATTATTTTATTTATTTATTTATTTATTTATTTATTTATTTAATTTATGTTTTTGTCCCTGGTTAGGGTTAGGGTTTGTGGCGCCCCCCACATGGACAGGGCCCTTTGCTCTTGCCTACACTGCCTACGCCACAGGCTGGTCCTGTCTGAGTCTGTCACTCCCTGACATCAGTCTGTATACGATGCTCAGTTGTTTTTGTAAGTTGTGGTTTAGTATAGTACAGTCAGCTGTAAGAGTTCCTCAGCTTTGACCTGTGTGTAACACAGATTTAAGGATTGTCTTTCTAATCACCTGTTCCCTCCACAGATACACACGTTTACAGGATGATTTATTGTGTTTATTTATTAGCCTGTGTTTGAGGCGTCCTGGGACAGGCTGCCAGCCATGTTTGCTCAACGTTAGCTTTAATATCTGAATGTGAAATCCTGTAGAGTGCTCCCTCAGCTTTCTGCCACTTCCTAAACGCCGCCTCCCCTCCGAAATGATGCCATCACCTGGAAACTCCCCAGACAGCAGAGCCACTTTCTGACAGAACGCAGAGCCCTGAAAGCAATTTGAGCCGTGGCTCTGCAGCATCGCAGCATCGCCCCCACCTTAAAGAAAATGAATGAAAACATGGGAACAAGCACAAAATTAAAAACGATGTTTCACACGAGGCGCACGCTTGTCTGGCTGAGCAGACATTTGTCAGCTGCTCATGCTACAGCCATCTGCTAATGCAGTGCTCACCCCCTCAGAGCTGGATGAACAGCTCTGAAAACGTCACAACTGAAAGTTTTCCTCATCATTCAGGCTGATAATAAACCTTCTTTATGTTTACAGGCTTCACTCTAAATGATTTATAACTTTCTGCTTTTTAAACAATTAGCAGCTAAATGTGTTGCTGAGTCAGCATATTAAAGAGTTTTTGCTAATTAATTGTAATGAGTGTTATTGTGAAAGTTGCATCTTAATTAGGCTTTAATTCTTTGTCATTTCTACCTAATGAGGCTCATTATGTTTTCTTTAATGTCCTTCAGCATTTCTCAGAAGAGGAACGAAGAATTCAACATTAAGATCAGTTATATTCTTTATTTTAATTATGTCTTACTTTATGTTAGTTATTTAAAAATATCTTAATCAAATCCCTCCAGAGATCAGTTTAAGTGCAAATGTTAATTAATGAAACCATATTGAAAACATTTTGTTTTGAGTTAATTAATTTGACAATCCATAAGTTGTGTGATGTTTGTAAAAATGATAAATCAAATCTTTTGCTTGAGAATTTTATTAGATTGATTGATTGATTTAAATGTGTCAATGATGGAGCAGCAGTGTTTGTTGTTCTGTTGGTTTCTGAACAGCAGTGGAATAAAATAAACATGTTTAAGCACAAAAACATGAATTTAGGACAAAACATCTGTGGTGTTGGGTAAATATGGTAAATAATATGTTTATAATGCTGTGAAAGCACTTAATGTTAGTCAGGAATACCTATAGTTTGTCTTCAAATTAACTTTTTTAATCTTGTTTTAAGAAGGATGTGAATCCAGAGCACTGAAATGAGTTAATTTCATTTTTAAACAAAATGCAGGAAAAAAGATACAATCTTTAAGCATCACGAGATTATTGACTAAAGCTCACAGTTGTAGTAAAATATTAAAAAATTTGTTTTTGCTGTGATTTTTATTTTGTAATGCTATAGTAAAACATTGTATTTCTAAAAATCATTGTATTCTATTCTAATCTTTTTTCTTCTATTAACAGATTTTTTTCTATTTTAAGACATTTTTTACTTATTTTTAGAGTGGCCTTTTGTCTAAAGGTTTAATAATAAAGAAGGACTTTAAGCTTTTTTGGTTGTTTTTACAACTGTGGCTTTTTGTTCAGTGTAATCAGAAACCACACTGCAAAAACTGTTTTAAAATCTTATATCCATCCAAAAATAAATTTAATAAATCAGTTTGATTTTGTTCTGAGACTGATTTACTAAACCAGAACAGAACGCGTAACATTATTTATCTTGTCAGTCTGGAAATTTGACTCAAATTTAGTTAATGAAATCTGCCAATGGAGACAAATATACTTGGTAAGATTCTTGAAATCACCTAATTTGACTCAAACCCAGTGAAATTGTCCTACTCCATTGGCAGATTTGTTTCACACCAGACTAACAATCTAAATAATTTTACACATTCTCTCCTGGTTTTGTAAATCAGTCTCAAAAGTGATTTTTTTTTAGATATAAGATTATAAAACTTAGACAGAGAGTTTTTGCAGTGCACAAACTCTGACAGCTTTTATTTTGATAAAAGTTTGATTCAGCTGTGGAAAGGTTGGTCCACGACTCCCAGCTTCTCACAGTTTGTTCTGTCAGAACCTCCAGCTGTGTCCAGGTTTCAGCTGATTTAAGGTGAAGCTGGAGAAAGTCTCTTTATTTCATAGTTTATGTCCCACAGCATGAAGCCACCACCTCCGTGCTCAACAGCTGCTTCAGTGTTTGTATTCTGGTGAGAGCATCTTTCCAGTCTCAAATAAAACTCATTACTTGAGCAAAGAACCATCATGTTTGTGGTGTTTTTCCTCTCCTCGGGTGTCTGAGGCGGCAGCTTGAACAGGTCATTTTGATTGGAGGACTTCAGGTTTGCTGCAGGGCGTCTCAGAGCTGGACGCTGGTGGATGTCCTCTGTCTGTCTCCTCGAATGAATCGAATGTGAAACAGCTTCTTAAGCGATGCTGACTGGTTGCATCTTGTTCACGTCCTAAAACCAGCTGTTAGCCACGGGGGGGGGGTCGTCCTGATAAAAACAAACATGACGATTTGTGACGTGAGCTGCTGGACCAGCTCAAACAGCTCGATGGGATTTCACTCTCTGCAGATCAGATTCCATGCTGAGGTTAGGTTTTAGCAGGAACTAGGTGCATTTTTAATGTGGAGTGCACCGGAGGGCACGGAAGCTGCATCCTTTCTGGATTAGAAGGTCTCGTTACAAATGTCTATACAGCCTCCCCGGTGTGCAACACGCTCCGTTTAGTTAGGAAACAGGTTTACTGCCTCGGCAGGCAGAAGATCCAGAGTCTCTGCGGACAGAAAGACGCAGCTGATTCAAAGTTAAAACTGGAATATTTCCTCACGGCTCGTTCTCTCTGGGAATTTTCATAAAACAAGCAGAAGAAAAAAAGCTTTTTTTTTAGTTTGGAAAAAGGAAAATATGTGAGAAAGGTTAAAAGAATAAACACAGAAAGATCAATACAGTTCAAATCTACAAACTTAGATTTAAGAACAAGAACATTTTGATAAATAACTGGTATGTTGTGTTTATTTGCTTGTGTCTGACCGGTCGCTGTGACTTTCAGCCTCTCCTGCAGCGATCAGAGTTTTAAAGAATCATCAGTTTGTTTGTCTGCAGCAGACTCCAGCTGGGAGGTTTATCTTCAGCAGGTCAGGAGGACCTCAGTGACTGTAGTCATAATGATAGAACCAAACAGACAGAAATGTGGCTAATATTACAAGAATATCAGCTTTTACAGGCAGGACCCCAAAAACAAGCAAAACTCCAGAAAGTACAATGCTTGTTAAGAAAAAGTGAGCTCAAAAAGTTCTCAAAAGACTGGAAGAAACACAGACTGTCTGAGAGAAACAGCACAGAAGACAGGAGACTGAATGTAAAGACACTAACGAGGGGTAAACAAACACCTGGAGGAGACAGGAGGAGGGCGGGGCTAAAGCAATGATTGACAGACGACAGAAAAACACTGGGAGAAACTGAATGTTTTGTTTTAAGGGGGAACACACAAATAAAGAAAAGTACTTGATTAGAAAATTCAAAATGGCCGCCACCACTGTTAATTGTATCTACTTTAGCTGTTTTAAGAATTATAGAGCTGAAGTTCTGTTTGATCGTAAAAAAAATGCAGATTTTTAGTCCAAATTTAAGCTAACCACTAAAATAAATTTTACAGGGCTGTAATTCAGCAATATTTAGGATGAAAAAAGCTAAAATTAGTTTGATAGAAGCAAAAAAACAATCTTTACCAAATTCTAAATATCAAAAATTCAAGATGGCCACCACAGTTAACTTTTATTAATACAGTTTAATACATTTAATAGCTCTAATTTAGCTATTTTAAAAACATACTGAGCTAAAATTCAATGTGAAGTAGTTAAAATAATCCCAAACCTGTGCCAAATGCTAATTCCAATAAAGCTAACTGCTATTACTTATTTAGCCATTTTTAAAAACACATCTGAAAATTAAAGAAGCATTAGCCAAGAAAAAAAGAAAAAAACTTTAACAAAATCTGGTTTCAAATAGAAAATCCAAAATGAATCCAAAGCTAAATTGAATTTTTTTTAATCTCAGCTATTTTGAGACATATTGTGCTGAAATTTGGTGTGATGTAGCTAACATGATCCCATACATGACAAATAAAGCTAAATGCTAATGCTATTGCTAATTGTACAATGAGCTATGATTACAGGAAGTTCATTAGCATAAAAGATTTGATGACTTTCAAAATAAAACGACCTCAACAGTTTTGAGCTCAGGAGAGAGAACCTCATCAGAACCGAGCCTAGCAGGTTCCAGGTCTGAATGTAAGGACACAACTTTTCTAAAGAACTGCCACCCAGAGAGCTTTTTGTAGCAGCTGGTAGAGGAAATGATAAAGGTGGCAGCTGCTGACAGACCTCCAACACGTCCAACATGTTCAGAGCGAATAAAAGAAGCTCTTAGAAACCTGCAGACTGTGAAAGAAGCAGCGCTGAACACGGCTGAACAATTGGATTCTGTCATCTTCACTAAGCTGAGAGAAAAAACACATCTGCTTCAGCGTCATCTGCTCCCGTTTACCTCCTGAACCTGCACCTCCTGCTCGGAGAATAACGGCTCTTTTTACATTCAGAGTAATCTTCACACAATAACTGCTTTCTACAAGAAAAGAGAAAAAAAACTACAAATATAAGTATTTATGAATAATAAAAACTCTTTTCTATTGTTTGGAAATGATTAAACCTCACAATAAAATCAGCAATATGTTGTTTTAGTTTATTTATTTATTTCCAGAATCAGTTTTGTTGCCAACATCTCGTTATTTTGTCACGTTTCACACTAAATATCAATCATACAAATGAACTGCAGACCAGTTCCAGCTTCTTGCACCAGTAAACAAAAAGATTTTCAGTGTTTACAGATTCACACTCGCAGCAGAACTCACCTCCCCAGAGTCCATCTGTTTGCTCAGAGTTTCACACGTCATTATGCCAAAATATGTTGGAATCTGCTGCCAGCGCTAAAAGAAATTCAGTTTGAAATAATTATTAAATGGTGCAGAAAACCAAGGACAGAAAAACAAAATCAGACAAGAAAAAAATGCTGAATCAGTTTGAGAAAACCTCATTTAGTTCCCAGTTTGTCTCTGGCTTTGGTCACTTTGTACCCACACATAAAGAACTTATGTCTTTTAGGCAGCCAGCTGCTGTTCTCCACCCCTCTGCTTGTTTTCCATGTAAAAATCGAAGATGAAGTGATTCTCTCTCTGTGGTTAAGGAGACCCCAGACCTGACCCTGTGACCCTGCAGGCCCTTCACTCCAGCTCCTCCACACACCACACATCATTACAGTTTACTCGCTCTAACTGTAATGGGATTATTTTTGCATCAGTTCTTTCTGAAACATCTGTAACTGCTGTACTCGCTCAGCTGAGGCGTGTAAGCGCTGTCAGGTCTGTTGTAGCAGCTTGTAGAAAAGAGTTTAGGTCGTTAAAAAGAACAGATTTTTTTTTAATGATTTCTGAGTTATTCAGGAAACACTGTGAGGTACAGCCTGGGCTGTAATAAAGAGGAGGGCAGTTGATTGAGGGGGTACAAAGTGACCAGTAGCAGACAGATTCTTTCCGTTGAAGGATGTCAACAGATGGAGGTTGGTGATGATTGACTCCTTGGTAATGAGGCTGACTCGAGCCTGTCCCGTGAATCTGAGGCAGCGAGGGTTCCTGGAGTCTTTGAGTGGTTTTGCAGACAACCTGATGACCCTTAATGGGATTATTAGGTGCTCGAGGGAAGAAGGGACCCCATTGGTGGTAGTCTTTGTAGACTTTATGAAAGTGTTTGATTCCATCTCTCATGAGCATATCCTATGTGCTCTGAAGCAGACAGGTGGACCATGTAACTGAGTTAATCCACAACTCATACGTGGACTGTGTGACGAGGGTTGGTTGTGGTGATGGAGCTACTCCACCAACATTACCATGGACCCCCTCATCCAGGGAGTGGTTGGCAGTATGATGACCGGAGCATCACAACATTGGTTTTTACAGATATTCTTGTCCTATTGAGTGGCTCGACGAGGATGGGGAGAAATCTGGGGACTCTGGAGCTTTTCTGTCAACTGACTGGGTTGAGTGTTCAGCCTAGGAAGTGTCACAGGTCTTTTGCAGACAAGAGCATAGTCAACAACTGCCTACCATGGCAAATTGGTGGGTCAACAATCTGGATTGGGAAGATCATGAAGGCTCCTATTAAGCCCTTGCAGCAGGTGAAGGTTTTAAACTCATTTACTGTCCCGATGTTGATCTATCAGGCAGATCATTGTGAAGTACCTGTGTCCATGCTAGCCAAGTTGGATGGAATGGTGCGTAAGGTGGTCAAGGAGTTCCACCACTTGGCCATTTCAACTTGCAATGAATTGCTCTACTCTTGTAGTAGAGACGGGGGTCTGGGAGTAGTCAAGATGGAACGGTTGATCCCCTCAATCCAAGCAAGAAGGATTTTTTGATTGGCCAGATCTGAGGATCTGGTTACCTGGACCCTTATAGTACAGTCTGTGAGAGAGAGTGGGAGTGGGACATGGTCAGTGAGGTTCTTGATGAAGTCCCTAGGTTGGGGATAGAGGCAGGACCTAATGTCGCAATAAGACTTTGTGACTGGAGAAGGGAGGAATCTTGCCTGGACCCCTGGCATGACTTGGCCAGGGGTCAGAATAAAGACAGAGCAGCCTGTAGGGCATGTGGGGTGAGGTTGGCATCCTGTTTGCACATCTTATGGCAGTGTCCCTTGGTGAAGGGAAGATGGGTGTGCCGGCACCACAAGTTGTGTGACTTATTGGTCGTTGACGAGGATAGGGCCGGCTGGAAGACCACTAGGGATTTCTGTGTGATGATGCCCGATGGAGGCTTGTGAATCCCTGACCTGGTGTGTACAAAGGCTGATTGTGATTTTGTCTTTGACGTTATGAGACAGATGCGATAGTTCTGCAAAGGGCTGCAGATAAGAAGGTGGTCTACTACCTGCCTCTTGCAGATCAGGTCAGAACACTTTTTGGAGTGGAATCGGTGGAGGTAATGAACATCATTGTAATGAATGTGCACTACAGTTGTTGGACGTGTCAGTTGTCAACAGAGTGTCTTTTGAATGACTGATGAGCCGTAGAGCTCTGCTTTACTCCCTGGATGTATTGCAGGACTTTATGTGTGAAGTCAGTCATGAGGGGGCTGCAATCCTCTAGTAGTGGTTGTTAGGAATTTGTGAGGCAGTGGGGCTCATAATGGTTACAGTAAAGAGTCGTACAGGGGTTAGACAATGAAAGTGAAACACCTGTCATGTTAGTGTGGAGGGTTTCATAGCTAAACTGGACCAGCCTGGTGAACAATCTTCATTAATGTCACATTGCACCAGTAAGAGCAGAGTGTGAAGGTTCAATTATCAGGTAAGAGCACAGTTTGGATCTAAATATTACAATGAACACAACATTATGGTGACAAACCAGAGTTTAAAAGAGGACAAATTGTTGGAGCATCTGTGACCAAGACAGCAAGTCTTTGTGATGTATCAAGAGCCACAGTAATGTCGATGTCATGGTCTAAAACCAGTTGTTTATGTTTCATTGTCTAACACCTGAACATTTTCACATTCTCATGGCAGGTCAGAAGTTTACATATATTTTTAGAATCACTTTCACCCAGAGCTACACTACATTGCCAAAAATATTTAGTCAGATGTCCAAATGACCAGTGAACAAAGCATAAAGTGAATAAAGACATGAATGGTAGAGTTTGGTGTGGATGAACCTGACTGACCTGCACAGAGTCCTGACCTCAAATGATAAAACACCTTTGAGGTGAATTAGAGCAGAGACTGAGAGCCAGGCCTTCTGTCCAACATCAGGATGTGACCTCACAAATGCACTTCTGGAAGAACGGTCAAAATTCCCCATAAACACTCCTAAAGCTTGTGGACAGCCTTCCAAAAGGGCTGATGCTGTTCTGGCTGCAACGTCACTATGGATTAGGGATGGGCTGTACCTTAAGCTCATATGTGAGTCAAGGCAGGTGAGCCAATACTTTTGGCAATATAGTACAGTTTTCATACATCCCAACGGTGTGTGTGGAACCCAGCACATGAAACATTTTGGGGCGTGGACTAATGATACATGAGGCTCCAGGAGATGTGAATAGATGTGTGGGATTTTAGGTTCATGTTTGATGATTAATAACATGGAAGAATAAAACTCAGTCAGCAGGAGGACAGATTAGCTGATTGTACAATACTTCACTAAAAACCTGTTGTTCAGCTCCTCTAATTCTTCTTCATGTTTCATCTTTAACTTTTCTAATTCATCAATTTGTTGTCTTTTCTTTTCATTTTCTGTCTGTATTTTTTCTTTCTCTTCAGTTTCATCTTTTAGTAGTTTGTCTTTTCTTGCAGCATCAGCTCTCAGGTCTTTTTCTTTCTGACTTGTGAGATTGTGTAACAGATTATACTCTTTACTGTGAGATTCATCTCTTTCCTGTATTTCTTTGTCATGTTTCTCAACCAGAGTCTTAAGTTCCTCATCATGTTTTTCCATCAGAGCAAAGTGTTCTTTCTTGTATTTCTCTTTAAACTCATTAAACTCTTCAGCTTGTTTTCTGGCCTCCTCTTCGTATTTTTTCTTCATATAATTCATTTTTCTCTGATAGTCTTCCTCCAACTCTTTTCTCTCCTTGTCTTCTTCTTCTCTTCTCTTCTGGTCGTCTTCTTTTCTTTTCTTTTCATATTCTTCTCTTTCTTTATCAGATTCTTCTTGAAGTTTTTTCAGTTTTATTTTCTCTTCTTTCCGTCTCTCTTCATCCTCCTGAAATCGTTTTTCCCACCACTCTTTTCTTTCTTTTTCTCTGGCTTCTCGTTTTTCTTCCATCTCTTCTCTCATCTGCTCCAGTTTTCTGTCGATCGTCTCTTTTTCTTCTGATTCTGATTTGATTTTTTTCTCCAAAGCTTCTCGTTCTCTCTCCCACTCTTTTTGTTGTCGTTCTTCTTCCTCTTTTCTTTTCTTCTCTTCTTCCTCTCTTATTTTCTGTTCTCTCTCTCTCTGCTCTCGCTCTTTCTTGATATTTTCTTCCATCTTTTCAAGTTGTTCATTTTTCATTTTTCTCTCCTTTTCCATGTCTGCTCTCTGTTCTTCCATTCTTCTTTTCATTTCTTCTTTTTCTTTTTCATGTTTTCTTTCCAGCTCTTCTCTTTGATTTTTCATCTCTTCTTCTTTTTCCTTCATGATTCTCTCCATTTCTTTCTGTATTGCAGCTTCAGCTTCCTGCAGCATCCCGTTGGTGTAACAGCTGCCTCCATTTTCCTTCACCATGGTGTCAATCTTCTCTATCAGCTCTCTGACTTGTGTTTGATTGTTAACAGCTCGATTATTAAACACATGATATCTCTGTCCACAGTCATTGATCAGCTTCTTACATGAATCATCACAGTCCTTCTCAATGTAATCTTCAATGGTTTTCTTGTCATATTCCAGATCATCTCCTTTGGTAAAAAGAATGATGGTGAACTTTTCTGAATTCTTCCCAAAAACATTCTTGATGACTTTTAGTGTCTCCTTCTCCTCTTGTGTGAATCTGCCGATCTGTATCACCAGCAGGAAGACGTGTGGTCCTGGAGCCAGCAGACTGATACATTTCCCCAACTCTTCACTGACCTCCTCATTGGACAAAGTGTTGTCAAACAGACCGGGAGTGTCGACAACAACAACCACAGAAGAACTGTCCACCTCAGTCTGGGCTTTGTGACAGTTTTTAGTTACTGACTGCTGAGCTGATTTGGCCTCAAACTCTTTTCTTCCTAGAATAGTGTTTCCTGATGAACTCTTTCCACAGCCAGTTTTCCCGATCAGAACAATCCTGAGACTCTCTGGATTCTTCTTCTTGTCAGCATCTGTTACAAAAACAATGTAAGAAATATTAGAGCAGAAATTAGTAAATATTTGCAAGAAGTAGTTTAAAAAGCAAAGAAAAGTGCAAACTACCAGAAAGAAGATGCAAGAAGCAAATATGGAAAAAAATTGAATTTTTTTTCAACATGGTCTTGGGAAATGTAGTAAACAAAGTACTTAACTCTAGTACTTGAGTAAAAGTATTGATACTCATGGTCAAATCTACTCAACTACAAGTAAAAGTTGTTCGGTCAAAAATCTACTCAAGTTAAAGTACTGAAGTAAATACTTTTGAAAATACTTAAGTACTCAAAAGTACATGCATTTAAAAATACTCAAGTATTTAAAAGTACAAATTAAAATTTCTAATATCAGCACATTGCTGTCTTGTTTTCAGAGTGTATTTACAGAACCTTGTAACACGTAGAACTACTCTGCTACAAATTCTACACATTTAAAGACTTCAGAATAAAAATACAATTTAGTGAGTGGTGAGTTCTTAAATGCAAAAATGTAGCTTATCGAGGAATTCGGGAAGGCCATGGAGAAGGATTTTTGATTGGCCTCGAGGCGGTTCTGGCAAACCGTTCGACAACTCAGAAAAGGAAATCATTCCCTGTCCCTTGGCTTGGGTGGGGAACTGCTGACCAGGACTGAGGATATCGTTGGGCTGTGGAAAGAACACTTTGAGGATCTCCTGAATCCACCCTCCATGTCCACCCTTTAGGAGTCAGAGTCTGAAGACTCAGGGTAAGACGAGTCCATTACCATGACAGAGGTCAGCAAGGTAGTCAAAAAGCTCCTTGGTGGCAGGGCGCCAGGGGTGGATGAGATTCACCCTGAGATGCTGAAAGCTCTGGATGTTGTGGGGCTGTCATGGTCAACACGTCTCTTTAACATTGCATGAAGGACTGGGACATCTCTTGTGGAGTGGCAGACCAGGGTGGTGGTTCCCATTTTTCAAAAGGGGGACCGAAGAGTGTGTTCTAACTATCGTAGGATCACACTTCTCGTTTCTCTAAGTCTGAGGCCATGGTTTTTGACCGGAAAAGGGTGGAATGTCCCCTTCGGGTCGGGGGAGAGTCTTTGCCTCAAGTGGGGGAGTTTAAGTATCTGGGTGTCTTGTTCATGAGTGATGGTAGGATGGAGCGGGAGATGGGTCGACAAATTGGGGCCTCATCCTTGATAATGAGGGCGTTGCTTTGATCAGTACTGGAGAAGAAAGAGCTGAGTCGAAAGGCAAAGTTCTCGATTTACTGGTCTTTCTTTGTTCCAACCTTCACATATGGTCATGAGGCGTGGATCATGACAGAAAGAACAAAATTCCGGATACAAGTGGCCAAAATGAGCTTCCTTTGTAGGGTGGCCGGGCTCAGCCTTAGAGATGGGGGGGAGCTCCGTCATCCAGGGGAGCTTGGAGTAGAGCCGCTGCTCCTCCACATCGAAAGAAGTCAGTTGAGGTAGTTTGGGCATCTAATTAAGATGCTTCCTTGACGCCTCCCTTTAGAGGTGTTCTGGGCAACCCTAACCCACTGGTAACCCCCAAAGTAGACCCAGGACACGCTGGAGGGATTATGTATCCTCGCTGGCCTGGGAACGCCTCTGGGTCCCCCAGGATGAGCTGGAAAATGTCGCTGGGGAGAGGGAGGTTTGGGTTTCTCTCCTGGACCTGTTGCCTCCGTCACCCTACTAAGGATATGCGGAAGAAGATGGAGATGGAGAGATAGTTTATCTGCTGTGAACACAGAAGACATTTGAATTGATAGGAACTATTTTTCAGTCCTAAAATCTCAAATATCGAGCTGAGATATGGCCTTCAAGCTGGTTTCTCTACTCTCTTCAATCGTCACCATTGCTGGGTTCTGTTTGAAATGAAGGTGGAACTCAGGCTCAGCTCACCAACATTAACGAGGATGATGTAATTCCAAATCTATCCCAGGTGTGTGCTACAACTGTGATTGGTTCCCCTTGTGAGGAACATAGCATGTGGCCAATTGCATTTCAAGAAAGTAAAACAGCAACAGCTTATTACAAAGCTTAGCTGAACCAAAAGTAACAAGATGCTTCCACGAAATGTAGTGGAGTCGAAAGTACAATATTTCCTAAAATTGCTGATTTACAGCTCTTTTAAAGTTAACATTAGCCGTTAAATTAAAGTTTGACATTTATATGTTCAATGGTTATCAAATTAGACCTATCTAAGGGTGTATTCACATCTGACACATTTGGTCCATTTTAAACATTTCCACTGATCCAGACTGATTTTTGCAGGTGTGAAGACCCTGGTGCAGAACTGGACTAAGACCCATTTTTGAGGTGGTAACAATATGCTTCCAAACGGACTCTGGTGCGGTTTGCTTCTTGTGTGAATACAGACCGGCCTTGAACTAAACAAACTACAGGAAACATGCGCCCTTTTGAACTTCACGAGCTACCTGAGCTATGCTAAGCGTCATGGTAACAATTAGCCCTTATGTTGCTAATGCTACATCTACCCTACAAGGAACGTGTCGTTGTGGATCAGGGCATGCAGAGCATCTTGTCTCTTTTGGGTTGCAGCACGTATTTGTCAATATTGTCCCAAAATTAGAAGTATTTATTTTTCGTTTTCTGCCGCTTATCCGGGATCGGGTCGCGGGGGCAGCAGCCTAAGCAGAGAGACCCAGACTTCCCTCTTCCCAGCCACGTGGGTCAGCTCATCCGGGGGAATCCAAAGGCGTTCCCAGCCCAGCTGAGAAACATAGTCCCATAGAACATAGAAGTATATCATAGCAAAACGGCCAGTGAATGAGCTGCTCTTGAAATTCTAAATGTTATTGGAAAAGAATACATGGAACAACATAACCAGGTGGCAGGTATAGTGTACAGAAACATCTGTGCAGAATACCAACTGGAAACCCCAAGGTCAAAGTGGGGACCACCTCCAAAGGTGGTAGAAAATGACTGAGCTAAGTTCCCGTGGGACTGAATACAAACAGACAAAATGGTAGTGGCCAACCAAGCAGACATTGTGATCCTCAATAAGCAGCAGAGGACAGCCGTTGTGATGGATGTGGCCATCCCAAATGATGGAAACATCAGGAAAAAGGAACATGAGAAACTGGAGAGATACCAAGGGCTCAAAGAAGAACTAGAAAGAGCCTGGCAGGTGAAGACAACTGTAGTGCCTGTGGTCATCAGAGCACTCAGGGCAGTGACTCCCACACTGGAGATGTGACTCCAACAAGATACCCGGAGGAACATCAGACATCTCAGTCCTGAAAAAACTAAGATACTGCAAAAAAACCCTCCAGCTCCCAAGCATCTGGCAGAGGACATCACTACCAACCCAGAGAGTGCAATCCAACCTATTCCAACTGAGGACCATAGAACCATCCCAGTGAGAGCTGAATATCACAGCACAACAATGCTAACAGGACCACATCCGAGTGTACCATGAGGAACACAATCAAATGCCTTCTCCAAGTCTACAAAACACATGTAGACTGGATTAGCAAACTCTCATGATCCCTTGAGGGCCCTAATGAGAGCAAAGAGCTGATCCAGTATTCCACAATCAGGACAAAACCCACATTGTTCCTCCTGAATCCGAGGTTCGATCATTGATCAGACTCTCTTGTCCAGTACCACTGACCTTACCAGGGAGGCTAAGGATGATGATGGCCCTACAATTGGAACTGGGATTTGGGTCTACCAGATCTGTCCGGCATCTTCCCCCACCATCTGATCCAACTCACTATCAGGTGGTGATCAGTTGACAGCTCAGCTCCTCTCTTTACCCATGTGTCCAAAACATACGGCTGCAGATCAGTCAATTATCGATCTATGACCTAGGGTGTCCTGGTGCCACATGCAGTTATGGACACCCTTATGTTGGAACATGGTGTTTGTGATGGACAAACTGTGACTAGAACAACAGAAAACCACTCAGGTACAGATCAGAGAGGTTGTTGCTCTAAATCATACACTTCCAGGTAATACTGTTTGTACACACAAGCATTAAAGTCCCCCAGCAGAACCAAGGAGTCCTAGGATGGAACACCTTCCAGCACCTCCATTAAGGCTCCAAGAAAGCCGAATGATCTGAACTACTGTTAGGCACATAAGCGCAAACAATTACAGAGCCTGTCCCCACTCCCATAGGCGCAGGAAAGATACCTTCTCATCTACTGGGGAAAAATCCCTGGTTGGTGAATGTGGCACGATTCAGTCTGTCAATCTAACTATAAAGCTCAAAAAAAGTTAAAATCACTAAAATAATACACATTTTAGGTAAAGAGGTCACAGAAAATGTTATAAAGTATACATTTAGAAATCTGTACCTGTGATCGTGGTCTTTATTTTGAGTTCCTTCAGTTCAGCCTGTAGCTGTGATTTTTCCACCATTTGATCATGTGCAAATGTTTTAAATGTATAACTACATGAATCCTTCCTATCAGATATATTTTTATCCACAGTCTCCAACAGTTGTGGGATCTGCTTCTTGTCCTTGATGTTGAGAACAAAATATCTTCCTCCACAGCTCTGACAGAGCTCCTGGATCTCCTTGGTCTCCTTTATAAAGTTAACAACAGCTGAAGCTGCAGGATCTGAGTCCACAGTGAACAGAATCATGATGAAGTCTTTGACTCGAGGGCTGAATGTGTCCTGGATGGTCTGTAACTCTCCCTTGTCTTCATCAGTGAGGGGAGCCACAGGTAGGACCAGGATGAAGGCATGGACCCCCTCAGGATCACAGAGGGAGACACACCTGAAGGATTCCTCCATCACTTCCTCAGGTGGTTTGTCAAACAGAGGAGGCATCTCCAGCACAGAAACCTGACGTCCACACACCTCTGCCTCATGTTTAACACACTCTGATGGGCTGGAGGCTGGAGGAAGATCTGTCTGATCTAAAATAACTTCAGCTGCTGAAGTCTTCCCTACTCCACGTCTTCCAATCAGAACCAGGTTTAAAGGTTTGTTGGGTTCTTTTATGGGAGTTGGAGGTCCAGAATCTTCTGTTTGTCCAGTGACTAGTTTTGGTCTGGTATCTTCAGTAAAGGTGAGGAAAGTTTTTTGGTTTTCCTGCAGAAGTTTCTCAATCTTCTCCATTACATTTATACGTTCTTCTTCCATCATGGTGTAGTGTCTTCCCTCACAATCTTTAAGGAGGTCATTGACAGCAACACTCATTTCAGTCACGTGTGTCATGATGACCATGGAATGTTTGAAGGCATCTTGACCAAACAAACTCAGGATGAACTTCAGTGTTTTTTTGTTTTTGTCAGAGAACTTAGAAGGTTTCACTAACAGCAGCAGAACATTTGGTCCAGGATGACAGAGCCTCACACACTCCTGTATTTCTTCTATGACAGTTTCCACTGGCAGACTGTAGATGTCTGGAGTTTTAACGACTGTCACTGTTTTCCCTCTCCACTTTCCACTGCAGGCCACACAGGATGAATGCTTCTGCTGATGAACATTTTGGGACCCCAAGATGAGTTTAGTAAGTTTTGCCTTTTTGTCTTCACTTTTCCCCAAAAGCACAATTCTGAATGCAGAAACTGTAACAAAACAAACAAACAAATAAACAAACAAACAATTTATGGTTATTACATAAAAACAATATGGCCCACAAACACAGAAGAAAGTAAAACGACAACATTTAGTCTTTATCCATTAGTTTCCTGTTGCTTATCCATTGTTGATATAAATGTATAATCATCCAGATCTGGGTCTAACCTTTGGGTCTCCTGCCATCTTAAGGAATCCAGAGACAAAGTCTAGTTGCTTCTATTTAATAAAGAGGGTCTCTGCAGTCACTAAGTGAGAGTATGTTTGTTGGGGACGTAGTTTGCTTAACTTGTGGGGAAAGTAAGAGATGTGATATATAATGATAATTGGTAAAATTATTGTGAACATGTAAATATTTTATTGGCTTCAAATTTGGTGGGGCTGGTTGGTTCAACTCCTCGAACCAACCAGCCCCACTTTGGGCCCTTAAGCAAGACACTTAACCCTCACTGCTCCCCAGGCGCTCACATAGCTGCCCGCTGCTCCACTTGGGTGTTTCTCATGTGATGGGTCAAATGCAGAGCACAAATTTCATCCTTACATGCGTGGATGACAAGTAAAGCACCTTTACTTTACCTAAGTCACTGTTGACTGAAGAGATTTTCCTATAATATGAGAGCTGAGAAGGGACTGGTAGAATTAAATGGATACCTGTGAATACAGAACATCAATAAACAGTTACGTTTTTGTATACATTTTATTTTCCTTCCTTTCATTTCAGTACTTACCAGCATCTTTTACAGTAGATAAGATAGAACCAGGATTTATCTTTTGTTTCTGTCCCTGATGATCTTCTGGTAAGTTAGATGTTGTGTCTGTAAACTCTTCATAGATCACATGTTGTCCATTGTTTTCTTTTACAATTTGACTAAATCTCATTATTAGTTCTGGACGTTCAATGTCCTCCCTCTTTAAGTATCTGTATCTGCATTTTCTGATTAATTCTGCAAATGAAGGAGTTTTCATGTATTTTTCATTTACATCTGAACCTCCCTGTCTGCGTGATAAACTTAGAATCAGTGAATGATCAAATGATTGGTCACTGAAACCTTTAAGGACCGAATAGATCCTGTTTTTATCTGCTTCAGTGAACCCTTCAGGGTGTAGAACCAACAGGAACACATGAGGTCCAGGAGCAGAAGCTTTCATACAGTCTTTTATAAACTCTGTCTGTCTGTCTGCTGTTGGGAACTGTAGATCTGGAGTGTTGATGACAATTAATTTTGTTTCTTCAAATGGTCCATTGATTCTCACACAGGAGGATGGAGCTCCACTGAAAACCTTTACTCCCAGTATGAAGTCTCCAACTGAATTTCTCTGAGACCAGCTGCCCCCCAGCAGAACAATCCTCAGCTCTGACACTGAAAAACAGCAGAAAAAAAACTTAAAACTTAACCAACATTATTTTTAGCAGGCAAATTTAATATCTGAAGGACTACTGGTCCAAATGTCAAAAGTTCTGCTGTTGGAAAATTGTTTTCCCCATTTCAATAAAAACAAAATGAGTGCACCAAGAGCAGAACAAAATATCAGAAAGTCAAAAATAAATATACATTTTCATGAAACCAAGCCTGTAATTTATTAACAAAACATTTTTCTCCTCTTATTTTAACACAAGTAAAAGAATGAACATGATTACCTGTTTTTATAGATTCCTGGGGGGATTGGAAGATAATGTGCCTTTCCCCATTGTCGATTGAGGACATTGAAGATATCTAAATAATTCAATTAATCATAGCAGGATTTCTACTGATTGGCGTTGATGAATTGTTGGGGTATTGTTAAATAAGAAAAGTGCTGACAGCTGTTCGGCCCTGTGGAGACTGCCGGCCCTGTGTGATGGGTTATGCTGGGCTGTCATCAGGTGGAGGTGAACCTCAGGCTGGATGCTGTCATCTCTGAGGTTCAAAGACTCATTCCCTCCTGAGTCTGTTTCCTGCAGTTTCCCTGTCTATTATCACTCTCACCTGTTGGCTCTTAGGAATTACTGCTCCTCAGCTGTTGTTCATTTCCTCTCTTCCTCTGTTCACATCTCCTCATTAGTCGCTGGTTCATTGTGTGGTCTTACCTTACAGTTATGGTGTCCTTGTTGTCTCCCTGCATCCTGGAGTTTTTGTTGTTTTCTGCTGCCACGACAGCTTTTGTTTGATTTTTAATAAACAGTTTTACTTTGAGCTCTTCGCCTCTGTCTGGATTTGGGTTCATTCCTTGCTCAACACTAACAGATACACTCAACTCACCGTCTTTGTTGGCTTAAATGTGCTCTGTGCTGACAGTTTTTTTCAAACCCATATTGTGTCCCTGTTAGGGATAAAGTATGAGATGCTTTTTTTATCCTCACCTATCGTCATGTTGGCTTTTCTTTTTTCTAAAGGTAGCACCTCTTTATGGCTGCAGGACCTGGACACCTGTTCTCCTATGATTGATGTTTGTAGTGGTCTCTCTCTTGGATGGGCTGTTCTGAACTGTATTTTTGTTGTATTTAATGGTACAGTGACACAAAAAGTATTAGTATTATGTTTGTCTTTTTGTAACTGTTTACTGTTTTTAGTCTACAGATAAAGGATGGATGGATCCATGTTATTTACAAGCATTTAAACTTTGAACATATTCAGCTCATTAAAGAGATAATTTTTAAGTGAAACTTTTAAAATATTACATTGATCTTTTTCCATCTGAAATTATTGGAGAACTCTTTAAACAATTTTCTTTTAAACCTTAGTTAAAATTAATTTATTTTCTAAAGTGTTCAGATTATATCATAAAAGATGCTGAGGTCAGCTATACGCTGGGGCAAGAGGGGGCCGTGCCCCCTCAAACAAATGCCTTGCCCCCTCAAATATGCATTCCTAGAACTGACCCTGGTTGTTCATATAAGACTAAGAATCCATTTTTCCAAACAATCAGACAAGTTTTTTTAAATATTATTATTGGCTTGGAGTCAAGAAAAGTTTTTACATTAAGCACAAAAGGAGCTCAAACTCACTGTTAGGTGGTATTAGCTCTAAACTGTTCCTTCTCTTCAGAGGTTGCACATCTATAAAAACAACAGACATCAAATAAATCTCAGGTTTCAAATTCATTGGTTTTAAAACAATGAGGACAACACAGTGAAAAAGTCTAATTTTATTTATTCCTCATTAAAGGTCTTTTAGAAAATAAAAAATTAAAACAAACTAATAAATTAAGATTTATTTTCTCAGGTCAGTCAGCCTGATCAGACACCATCACTGTTGTGCAGTTCTACAAACTAATAACAGCACCTAAATAAACACATCAGTTTTACACCTCTGGAAGTATTTCAGGATGTTTGTACTTTTAGTTCACTTTAGTTTGTTGCTGTTTAACCATAAACTGACATGTATATGAGAAAACTCACCAGATGATGCTGCAGCCATGGTTCCTCTCTGTCACATGTACTGAAGTCAGCAAAAATATTTGTTTAATCAACCTTATGGAGAAACAGCACAACAGTTTTTACATGGGTTAAAAAAATCTAAAGTGTTCATATTATATCATAAAAATGCTATGTCCTGCTGGAGTCTGACAGGATGTGTTTGTGTACAAACTAATACAGTATCAGAATTTTATATATTTATACTTCTCATTCAACCAGCTACTTATCTACTGGGGTAAACTCCAACCCACAGGCACAAAGCCGGGGGGCCAAAAGCAGACCCACACCAGCTCAGTGCCTCTCACCATGAGGAACTTCAGAGTAGAATAAAGTCCAACAAGCCCCTCCCCCAGGCCTGGCTCCTGGGTGGGGCCCTGGTAACCCACGTCCGGGCGAGGGACACAGAGTTCCTTCATCTGTTTTGTTCATAAGTCTGTTGAATCATTCTTTGTCTGGCCTGTCACCTAAGACCAATCTGCCATGGGAGACCAGCATAGATCATTCAGGCACACAAACTCCTCCACCACATTAAGGTGATGATTGAACGGAGGAAGCCAACACAACTAAATAAGATGAAAAATAACCTAAACATTTTGAGTAGTTTACTTTAGAAGTACAGTCCACAATATTAACATTTGTGGAACCCAGGTATGTTTTGTTATATGTTTCTTCCAGTAACCCAGTAAATGTGGTAAATCTCAGCTTTTCACCAGCCTTGAATGCAGCATTACACTGCAAAAGTTTCAAAAGGCATTTTCACACGTGAGCAGATCAGTGCACTTGTGCACTCGCTCAAGTCATTTTTGTCTCCATAGTTTGAGACTTCAGTTACAGAAAAACCTAACAATGATCCCTGACAGCCAGCCAGGTGCCGCCTGTAATGATTCTGTTGCAATGCAGGTACAAGTACACATGGTGCCAGGAACAGCCTTTCAGTGCAGATGTATCGAGACAACCCAAACCACATCATGGATCTGCAGGAACAGGAAGGCTGTGGTTCATCAAAACCTGGATCAGCAGAAAAAACAGAACAAACATCAGTGATGTCTGTTCTGTTTTTTCTATTTCTCTATTTTCTCTGATATCTGAATCCATTCTTAGGTTCCACAACAGTAAATCCTGTAAACTTCTGACTTTATAAAACCTTATCAGACTGTCAGATGGAAAAATATAAATAAAGAAAGAATCTGAGTCACTCAGCTGCACCCAGAACATTTGTACTTCTTTCTTCCTGAACAAATTTTGCAGTCTTTAAAAGCTTCCAAACATCTGTGATCATTTTTTGAAAAGTAAACAAACTTGAAATGTTCTTTTAAATGTCACATCAGTCTCAGAACTCAAACCTCTGTCACAGTTTCAGTTGGTTTACTCTGGTATTTATCTGGTATCAGTTTATATCAGTAATCTCTCTACTAAAGCTCAAACATCTAACATCAGATTAACAATTAAATCATTTTAATCATATTTCTATTATCAAAGATACTCACTGCGTTCTAACCCGTCACCAAGCTGCCTTGTGACTGAAAATGAAAGCAGTCTTATGGTTCACTTAAGTTCCTTAAAACATTTTCACAAAATGGTCAAAGACTATGGAACAACAAAATGTTCGTAATTAAATAAATAAAACATTATGAAATAAGTATCTTTATGAATAAATATATACTGTGACAATGTATGCCTGAAATGCCTCCAAAATAATCTGTTATTGCAAAAACAATTTCTCTGTGAAATAATGTTTTATATTGAGCACATTTCTAATGGAGAATTAAATTTTTTCAAAAATAATGAGCTTAAAATTTTATATTCATTCACTTATTTTACAATGACATTGTCAGATTATATATTTATCCATAAAGATACTTATTTCATAATGTTTTATTTATGTAATTATGAACATAGTTGTGTTTTGTTGTATTTTTTTGTCTTGTACATTGACTTAATTTAAAGGTCTCCTATTATGGGGGTCCTAGAACAAGTTAGGACACATCTCTGGTCTATACAAAACATGTTCATTTCATTTAATTCACAAAAAGAATCTCA
>JAUBOC010000001.1:27248665-27258803 GCA_032275365.1 Anablepsoides cearensis
GTTTGGTGGTCCTGGTGTCCCGGTCACTTTAGCATCCACTCCCATGTAGTTTGGTGGTCCTAGTGACCCGGTCACTTCAGCATCCACTCCATTATAGTTTGGTGGTCCTGGTGACCCGGTCACTTTAGCATGCACTCCATTGTAATTTGGTGGTCCTGGTGTCCTGGTCACTTTAGCATGCACTCCATTATAGTTTGGTGGTCCTGGTGACCCGGTCCCTTTAGCATGCACTCCATTGTAGTTTGGTGGTCCTGGTGACCCGTTCACTTTAGCATGCACTCCATTGTAGTTTGGTGGTCCTGGTGACCCGGTCACTTCAGCATCCACTCCATTATAGTTTGGTGGTCCTGGTGACCCGGTCACTTTAGCATGCATTCCATTGTAGTTTGGTGGTCCTGGTGACCCGGTCACTGTAGCATGCACTCCACTGTAGTTTGGTGGTCCTGGTGTCCTGGTCACTTTAGCATGCACTCCATTGTAGTTTGGTGGTCCTGGTGTCCTGGTCACTTTAGCATCCACTCCATTGTAGTTTGGTGGTCCTGGTGACCTGGTCACTTTAGCATCCACTCCATTGTAGTTTGGTGGTCCTGGTGTCCCGGTCACTTTAGCATGCACTCCATTGTAGTTTGGTGGTCTTGGTGTCCCGGTCACAGTAGCATGCACTCCACTGTAGTTTGGTGGTCCTGGTGACCCAGTCACTTTAGCATGCATAGGGATGGGTACCGAATTCAATACTTTTGTAAGTACCGACCAAATTCTGTTGGTACTACCGAGTACCTATTCACGTAACATCAAACGGTACCATGTTTCGGTACCTAAACACATCATTGCGACCGTATTGGCACAAGAGTGGTAGGTTTTCCGTGCTTGTCCTGAATGCAGCATCGCAAAAGAGCCTAATGACGTCAGCAGCCACAGGTTCAGTAGAGCCTCACAGCTACTGGAGTGAAACTCAGCAAACAGACCGCCTCTGAATTATCTGGTGGATTAATTATCTGGTGAGCACGACGTTCGCTTGCTCAAAGTAAATAAAGTACAGCCAGTTTCTTTATTTCATCCACCATTAAACAGAGACCAGCAGAGGAAAACAACAGAAGCACTTCCCAACAGTCCGAACACGTCTGACCTGATAGATCACAAGCAGCCAACTTAAAGCGTTTGGTGCGTTTTGGATGCTCAAAACGTAGTTTGAACAGCTTTTATTTATTTAACTCCATCCACTTTTGCTTATTTAATTTAAACTTATTTGCCTTCCATGGACCCCCATCACACACTTTTTCTAGTGGGGAAATGACATCAAAAGCAATACATGGAGTTTGTATTTGTGACAGGTGAAGAGGCACACACCGATCTGTGAGCACTCATTCAGAATCGACTGTCCAGCTCCGTCTAAGATGGCCTTGGAGACACCTGAAAAACGAGAACAGAAAATATTCTGATTACAGAGAGAAACACTGAAAAGAACTATTATACTATAAATCTGAGAAACAAATTCAGTCAGATGTTTGTCACTAAAATAACCCCGCCCCCAAGATTCTAAAGTTCTGATCTGTTTTGTTCTGATTTTATAAGAAAGACTCACCTGCGCAAAGGTCAAAGTTCTGATTGGACGAGTTGACGATGACATCACATGTCTCCTTGGTGATGTCCCCCGAGGACACCTCCAGGGTCAGCTGACCCATCTGCATCTGGTAAACACCGAGGGACGAGGACAGGACCGGGCTGAAGGTTTCTGCTGCTTAAGAAAAAAAACTTTCAGGATTTAAAAGTAATCGAATCAAAACTTCCTTTAATTATTTAATCATTTATGAAGTCTGATTAGCTCCCTCCACAGGTCTGGAGATAAATATCACATTTAGAGTTTCTTACGGGAGGAGTTCTGGGACCGGCTGAGTCTGTGCTGAGCTGCAGGTCTCGTAAAGTCCTCCTGTTGGACAGTCCTGGAACCGGTCTGACCTGAGAACTCTCTGCTGAAACACTGAAAAACAAACTTTTCAGTTTCTTTACTCACTGCTGTTTTCTGTCAGGTGGAGCTGGTGTCCACCACCTTTACATGTCTACAGTCTATCACCTGGACATGTCTACAATCCATCACAGAGATACACAGAGGCAGATGTTCCTCTCTCACACCTCTGGACAATTTAGATCTAAGAACCTGATGAAACTTGATTTTTAGGGAAGCACAACATATCAGCATTAATATCAGTATCAGTCCGATGTGTAAAACTGGGCCGATATTTATGTCGGATATTGATTTCCTGTTTGTTGCTGTTTGTGTTTCTGTACTGGGAGTGTGTTAGTGCATACAGTATGTATGTATATAAATAATTTGTGTTAGTGTAATATCGTTAAATATTGGTTATTGACCAGAACAGCAATAATAATAAGGTATATCGATATCGACTGAAATATTCATATCGGTGCAACCCGGTTTATTTTTGGTTATTTTCACTGATCAGCTGATCGGTGTGTTTGTTAAAGACAACACTCACGTCCACAGTTTGTCTGTCACCGGGATGCACCACGATGACCACCTCTCTCAGGTGGCGGGGGGACTTCCTGCGGCTGAACATCTGGATCTCCTCCAGCAGGACTTTGGACACTAAAGTTCTGGGGAAACCCAGGTTTCCGGTCCCGATGGCCGGGAAGGACAGCGAGGTCATCTGATATTTCTCCGCCTCCTCCAGGCAGAGGCTGATGATGGAGATCAAATCCTGACAGAAGAGAAGAAGGTAAACCCTGCAGATCTTCAGAACAGGACCGGATCAGGTCCAACAGCTCACCTTCTCTGCTCCGCCGGTTCCGTTGTCCCAAAACGGACAAACAGCATGAAAGACCTTCTGACACCTCAGTTTGTATCCGTCAGTGATGATCACGTCTCCGTACGACAGCGAGGATTCCCCCGCTTCAGTCAGGACCGCGACCTGCAGGTGGTCTCCGCCCGCCTCCAGGATGGCTCTGGAAACTGCTCCCTGCTCCAGGTCCATGTTCTTTGAGATGGTGTTGACGATGACGTCAGTCTGTGGATCAGAGTCAGAACTGAAACGCAGCTGCAGAACATTTAGACTTTACAATCTGCAGCTGAACCGATTTATGATCAAAGATCTATTATTATAACAACAGACTGAGGTCTGGTCTGGACTCATGAGGACTCACAGTCTGGTCCTGGATGTTTCCTTTACACAGAACAATCTTCAGACCATCAGCTGTGGTCCGCTCCATCCGTCCCGACCTGAAACCACCAGAACAGACCTGAAATATTCCCGCAGCCAGCCTGTCTGTTGCTGATCAAAATATGTGCAAATGTTTGTAAAAACCAGAGGTGTAACGATACATTGATCTATATCGATATATTGATTTGAACGGTTCATGATTCAGTTATATCGAGGCAAAATGAAAATATCGATCTATATCGTCATCATATGATCAATGGGAATCGATATTATCTGCCCATCTAACAGTCATTCTGTTAGATGGACAGATGATATCGCATTATATCAATCGCAGACTTGTGAATTGAATTAAATCGAAATCGTATCGTGACAGACTTTATATCGAGAAATATCGAACTGGCATCCAAACATATCGATATAATATTGTATCGTGATAAAGCTGCTGATTTACATCCCTGGTGAAAACGACATCCATTTATTTATAAAACACACAAAAACCACCAGAGCTGACCAAGTGCTTCACAGTTCAGCCAACGGAGTGGATACAACAACAAAGAAACATATATATAATATATATATTTTATTTATTAATAAATAAAATATATATTAAAACACAGAAATACAACATAAAACCATCAGATCTAAAAGAATCTCAAACTCTGCCAGAGTCAATAACGAGTCTGAAGCTGAGATTTAAGTCTGAATGGTCCGAATGCTAAAAGGTAAAGAAGAGGTTTTTAAAACTTTAGCATGAAATAAAACTTAGTCTGAAAAACAAAAACATGAAGGAACCAGAAACAGATTTAGAGTCTTACCCTCCAGACTCTCCAAGATGACCTGGTTCCCGCAGGTCCCCTCTGTTAGGATACCCCGGAAATCCTGCTCCTCTTCCTCCTCCCTCAGCTCCTCTTCCTCCTCCCTCAGCTCCTCTTCCTCCTCCCTCAGCTCCTCTTCCTCCTCGTGGTGACTGACTCTGACCACGCCCTCTGCCTCGACCCCTCTGACGTCCCCTAAGAAGCAAACAACAGGTCAGGTCCTGGTTACTGGATAAAGACCAGTTCAACCCTTCAGGACCTGGATCTCAGGATCCTGAGGTAACGTTACCCTGCAGCTCCTTTCTTCTTCCCGGCGGTCTGCTGGGGGACCGTCAGGGTCGGCCCGAGGTCAATGAACTCTGCGTTGACGGCTGCAGCCATGATCCTGACGGTGTCGTCCTTGTTGTCCACCAGGTGGATCTCAGTGAGGGACTCGGTGCCTTGAGGACTGTCACAGAACTCCCGGACCGCCTGGGCTATGGTCTGGGCGCAGAGTGGAACAGGGAAGCCGAACACGCCTGAGCTGATGGCGGGCAGGGCGATGCTGGAGCAGTTCTTCCCCTCAGCTTGTCTCAGACTCTCTCTGACCGCAGACTTGAGACACGACACTGAAGTCATCCTGTTGCTGTCAGAGAACCGAGGACCGACCGCGTGGACCACGTACCTGCAGGGCAGACTGCAGGCGTCGGTTACGATGGCGTCACCTGGTCGAAGCTTTCCATTTTTAGCAACGTATTCGCTGCTGATGGTCTGCAGCCGGGGTCCTGCAGCCTTCAGCAGAGCCAGAGCCAAGCCCCCGATGTGCTGCAGATCCTCGTTAGCTGCGTTCACCACAGCATCGGCCTTAAAGCTGCAGATATCTGCCTTACTGACACAGACCAGAACTCCAGATGTCTGCACCTTGCAGTAGCACAGGCTGCCCTCTTCACCATCGTCCTCCTCCTCCTCTTCTGGACCCTCAGACTGCAGCAGCACCACACAGTTAAGGTCGGACAGTACTGAGGACAGAATGAGGGCTCCTTGGGACTGGAAATACTTCTTGGTTCCAGGTTTGTCCACAGTTAGGGTGTCGGTGCAGAGAGCATCGAGGAGCTCCTGGAAACTGGACTTAGCTTTCTGGACGTGAAGACGAGCCCCGCTGAGGACCAGTTTGGGTCTTTCTGCATCAAAAGCGACAGAGACGTCATGATCTTTGCAGATTTTCATCCAAAGTTGATGTTTTCTCTTCTGCACAAACTGAGCCACGGCGCAGGACTTGACCCGCAGAGGTTCCTGGACTTGTGAGAAGTTTTCGATGAACTCTTTCAAGGTGCGGCTGACCTCTCTGACTGGAGTGGCGAAGCCGGCAACAGATACTCTGTCTGCTCTGTCCGGGTGGATCCAGATGGTCACGCTTTTATTGTTGGAGCAGTTGTAGGTATCCAACAGCTCTTTGTTCAGGTCCATCCAGCTCTGAAGACCCAAAACCTTCTGGTCTTCTACATCCAAGGTCTGCGAGGCTAAGTCGGCCTTCATCCTCCCCTCTGCCTCTGTGAGGGCTCGATCTGAGCCGCCCAGCAGGGTAAACCAGGTGTTGTCAAAGAAGTAGACGGCACTGATGCCCCGAGAGGAGAACAGATTCTCTGACATGTCTATAGGGTCCACAGTCCTGAGGTATTCTACCAGACCTGCAGGCAGATTCAACCTTTTAGTCTTCAGACTTGTGTTCTTCTCCAGGATCCATGCTTTGGCTTTGTACACTTCTTCAGGGAGTCCCTTCATGGCCAGCTCCTCTGAGCTTTTATCATAGGACAGCTGCAGCTCAGAGGAGATGTCTGAGGCAGCTTTCAGGAGACCCTCCTTGTTCAGGATGTAGATCCACGCAGGAGACAGTCTCATCACCTCAGTGAGCCCTTTGGTCTGACGCTCCAGGAGACTTTTTGCTTTGAGAACAATGTTCTCCACAGGAGCCCTGATTTTCTTCATGTCATGGGCTCGACCTGCGACGGTCAAAACTTCCCTGGAAGCATCAAAGACCAGCAATGCGTCCTGGTTCACCACTGACCGCACCTCTTTCTCTGCAGCTTTCCACACGTCTGCGTTCAAGTCGCATTCGAAGGCCGAGAACTGAGACATGAGCTGCCTGAAAGCATCCAGAGCGGTCTGCGTCCAGCCGTCTACCATCTGAGCCGTCAGGTCCGGCTGCCTCAGGAGGCTGGGCAGAGGGCGGAGCTTCACCTCCGGCTCATCCAGCTCCACGCTGCAGAAACAGGGACGCATCTGATCGTTCAGGCTTTTCAACAGCTTCTTCATCAGCAGGAACTTCCAGATGACAGGGTGAACCTTCTCTGTGAAGGGCTCAGGCATCCTCCACGCAGGGCGGCCCGCCCCGTACAAGGCGGTCCCCAGAGAGTCGTAGTACGGATACAGCTTGACTGGGATGGAGCGCATCAGGTGGTCTTCTGTTCCACAAATACGATCAACAACTGCAGCGAAACAAGAAACAGGAAGCAGAAGGTGAGAGGCTGACTGTAGCTGCAGAGACACGGACTAACCTGCTTCACAGGACTGAATATACAAACCTTCTGTGTCGCTGAAGGAGACGATGGCAGCTTGTTCCTCTGGGATCATCACCACTTTGTCTGGAAGCATCCAGTGCTTATCAAACCACAGCTCCAGCATGTCTGTGAAGATTTACCAAAATAAAACTAAACGTGTGATGGATGAAGATTTACCAAAATAAAATACAACATGAGAAGGAGGAAGATTTACCAAAATAAAACAAAACGTGATGGATGAAGAATTACCAAAATAAAACAAGAGAAAAATAAAGATTTACCAAAATAAAACTAAACATGTGAAGGATGAAGATTTACCAAATTAAAATGCAACATGAGAAAGAGGAAGATTTACCAAAATAAAACAAAACGTGATGGATGAAGAATTACCAAAATAAAACAAAACATGAGAAGGAGGAAGATTTACCAAAATAAAATAAAACATGAGAAAAATAAAGATTTATCAAAATAAAACTAAACATGTGAAGGATGAAGATTTACCAAAATAAAATTAAACATGTAGGAGGAAGATTTACCAAAATAAAATACAACATGAGAAAAATAAAGATTTACCAAAATAAAATAAAACATGAGAAAAATAAAGATTTACCAAAATAAAATAAAACATGAGAAGGAGGAAGATTTACCAAAAAAATAAAAATAAAACCTGAGAAGGAGGAAGATTACCAAAATAAAACTCAATGTGTAGGAGGAAAATTTACCAAAATAAAATACAACATGTGATGGATGAAGAATTACCAAAATAAAATAAAACTTGAGAAAAATTAAGATTTACCAAAATAAAATAAAACACAAGAAGGAGGAAGATTTACCAAAATAAAACAAAATGTGAAGGATGAAAAATTACCAAAAAAAAATTAAAACATAAGGATGAAGATTTACCAAAATAAAATACAACATGAGAAAAATGAAGATTTACCAAAATAAAATAAAACATGAGAGGGAGGAAGATTTACCAAAATAAAACTCCAAATGTTTCATCCAGATCTAACAGGTTGTTTCCTCCTGAATGTTTATCTTTGATATTTTTACTTTTTGTTGTAACTAAAGGGTTTTTGTCTTCTAATTTATTCATATAATTGTTTTTCCTGGCTTCTATCTTAATACAAATGTAAGTTGTTAAATATGTTTTGATGCAGGAGTAAAATTGTTTTTCTTGAATTTGGTTAAAATATTTTCTATTCTTCATCATCACTCATAAAACTCATCAAATAATCTGTTTTATCAAAGTTTGAAGTATTTTATCTATAAAACAGAATTAGGGTTAAACATAAACAAAAGTTGAATCTTCTGGTTTCTGCTTGTTCTCAGCAGATAAACACAGATAATAAGTTTACTGTAAGCAGTTCTGTACCTTTGACCACCGTTGGAGGAAGACCCTCCACTCTGACGCTCCTCGCTGCCTCCAGCAGCCGGACCCTCAGTCCGTGTTTTTGGATCTTCGGGTGGTTCTGACTCCCAGAGACCAGGTTCTCCACATCTGCAACACACTCCAGATTAGTCCTTCAGACAGAACAGAACCAGCAGGAGAACCAGAACTGGATCAGGTTTCCCACCTGTGGGCTTCTTGAAGACCACCACGGCGGTTCTGGACTCCCAGATGATCTCCAGACTGAAGTCCTTCTCGTCTGAAGAGGAGAAGTTCTCCACCAGCATCGTCAGCAGATCAGTGGACAGGTTCTGTGAGATGTTCTCCAACACCATCGCAGACCTCTGAGGGCGGGCCGGGTCTGACAGAACCACAAACAGTTTCAGCTGATCCTGGTCTCACTGCTTAATTTATTTTATTATTAATTCATTAATATTTCTTATTAAAGTAGAAACGGTTTGAACCTGTTGGGTTTGTTGCAGGAGGTCCTGGTCCAGGTCCAGGTCCAGGTCTAGGTTCAGACTCAGGAGGTTTTAAATCTGGAGATAAAACATTTATTTTACCTGCAGCAGAGATTAAATGATTTCTGTCTCCATTTATAAGATGAGGGATTTTTTTCACTGTTTTAATATTTAAATTTAAAGTTGAACATAAAGTTCTGTTTGACAGGAACCAGCACCAGGTTCTGAACCTGATCCAATTTATTCTGTAAAACTGACCAGAAAAGAATCTGTTGAAAGTAAAAGCTGAAGAAGTTTTACCTGAAACATCTTTGCTGCTGGTCGAGCTCTGAGGAGCAAACAAAGAGACGCTTTATTTTGAAAAAAGGCATTTAAAGAACCAGAGGTTTGGATCATCATCAGCAGAACCTTCATCAGAACCTTCAGAACATTTATTAGAACCTTCAGCCTTCAAGTGAGTAAATTTCCTCATGAAAATAAAATAAATAAAACTACATAAAAATGATCTCAGCTGAAATCAGCTGAAATCATCATAAATGAGCAAAAATAGCTTAAATCTACTAAAATCATCTGAAGATGCATAAACTAAGCTGGTAAAGGTAATCAAAGCTAACAGTAGCATAAGAAGCTAAACAGCGTGAGCAGCTGAAGCAGATTTGAACGGGAACAAAGTTTTTAAAATGTTTTTATATTTTAATATTTGTAATTCAACTTAAATATTTACTAAAATGTTGTAAAGCTAAACTGGACAGCAGCCACCTGCTGAACAAGCCGAAGCTTTTCACACTCTGTAGTTTTAGTTTGTTTTCAGATTTTCTCTGATCTGGATGTAAATGTTGAACTTTGCTTTTTCTCCTGCTGCTGCTGTTTGCTGCGCTCTGATTGGACGAGGCTCACCTGTTACCTGCAGTAAAACCAACATGACCTGTCGGAGCAGCAGCTGACAGAGGCTGTAAAGTTTTACTGATTCAGAGGAAGGTTCAGGCGTTTACCTGCACAGGTGTGTCTGTAGGAGCAGCACTCAGACGTAACGTCAGCGTTTTGTTTTCCAGAATTATTTCATGACTTTTCCTCTGCAGAACTCGTTTCCTGTCTGAAATCAGACAAAACATTTTGTTTCATCAAACAGGAGGAAACAGGAAGTCTGGATTCTTTAAATATTCAAACAGAAACTTTAATTATTTTATTTAACCCTGTTAACCTTCAGAACAGAAGCTAAAGTTAGCAACAAAAGAGGAGAAAGGCTAAAAGCAGCAAAGCTACAATTAGAAAATCAGAAAACAGAAGCTAAAGTTTATAATATCAGCTAAAACTAAAGAAAATGCATTTCCTGCTAGTCTGAACGCTTCATGCTGAAAAACTTAAGCTGAAAGCTGCTGAAATTGAGCTGAAGATGTTTAACAGGAAAAGTGTTAATGTGAGCTCACTTTGAAAAGCTGAAAGATGCAAAAAAGCCCAACTTTGCAGAAAAACAGAAAAAGGAGCACAGATCTAGTTAAAAACAGAAAACAGCTAAAATCAAAGAGCTAACATAGCTGAATATAGCTGAAAATATCTGTAAGAAGCATAAATAGCACTATGTAGCAGAAAAAAACATAAAAAGTAGAAAAGAAGAAGCAGATATACGTATAGCTAAAGCAGGATAAAATAGGCTAAAGGTAGCAGCCACTAGGGATGTTAACAATTAATCGATTTTCGATTAATTGTCGATTAATGATTCATTAGATTAAAGTTTATTCCAATCGATTAATTGTAATGCATC
>JAUBOC010000001.1:27269055-27282878 GCA_032275365.1 Anablepsoides cearensis
GCCAAGTTTCATGTTGATTGGTGCAGCTGTTTTTCTGCTACGGTTGACCAAAAATCACTGAAAAAAAAATAAATAAATAAATAAATAAATAAATAAATAAATAAATAAATAAATAAATAAATAAATAAACAGTACGAAAACAATATGACTCCTGCTACGCTGCGCGTACGGGGGTCATAATAACGTATTAAAGATAACTTAAGACTCAATCACGTACAGACACAGTGAATCTTATTGGAATGATAGAACTCTCAGTAGTTTCTGTGGAGAAGTTTTGGCCCACTCTTCTTTACATCATTGGTTTCTGCTCAGCTCTCTGAAGGTCCACCACAAGGTTTCTGTCAGAATCCGGTTCTGCACTCTGGACCATCACAGGACTTTAGTTCATTTTTTTAACCTGTTGTGTTGTAGATCAGCTATGTTTGGGATCAGGGTTCTGTTGAACCCAGTTTGGTCCAAGCTTCAGCTGTCAGACAGATGGACTCACATCCTAAACCCTTTGGTCTACAGAGGACTTCATGGTACTGTCTGTCCTCCACTGTGTTGACAGCTGGTTCTGGTTCAGACGTCGTATGGTTCCTTCAGATGAAAGAAACCTACATATTGTTGAAATGTTGGTCATGCCCTTTGATCTACTGACTGAGGCCTGTAGAGTATGAGATGGAGCTCATTGCATGGTCTGACCTTCAGGGTGAATTAGCTGGGAGGTCCACTCCTGGGAACTGATTGTAGGTAATATAAAATGAAAGTGTAATGACAAGATTAATTATTCACTCCTCGTTGTTTCTCTGTCTTTGTTGTGCTGCAGGTTCTGCCTACAGAATCGTTTTGTTTGGGAAAAGTGAAGAAAAAAAGAACAGAATCGGGAACTTCATCGTGGGGAAATCAGGAACACATTTCCAAAAACAAACAGCCAAGACATGTGAGGTTACACACGGGGAGTGGAAAGGATATTCATTAACGGTGGTTAAAACCCCAAACTTCTTCAGTATGTCCCAGGAAACTATTAAAAAAGAAATGAAGAAATGTGTGAGTTTTTGTGAACCTGGACCAAATGTTCTGCTGCTGTTAGTAAAACCCTCCTCGTTCAATCTGAAGAAGAGACAAACCCTCACTTTCATCTTCAGTTTGTTTAGAGAAGACGCCTATAAAGTCTCCATGGTTGTCAAAACACACGATGAGGTGAACTGTCCGTCAGTGGCACAGCTGATTAAAGACTGTGATGAGAAACAGTACAATATGTATGAAAATGACCTAAGAATGTTGATGAGGAAAGTCAGGACCATCGTACGTGACAACAGAGGAGCCTTCCTCACCCTTGCTGATGACCTGAGACCAGAGCCACACCAGATGAAACCTCCTTTAAACCTGGTTCTGGTTGGGAGCAGAAGACCACAGAAAACTTCAGTAGTTGAAGATGTTTTAGATCAGACAGATCTTCCTCCAGCCTCCAGCCCATCAGAGTGTGTTAAACATGAGGGAGAGGTGTGTGGACGCTGGCTTTCTGTGCTACAGATGCCTCCTCTGTACAGGAAACCACCTGAGGAAGTGATGGAGGAATCCTTCAGGTGTGTCTCCCTCTGTGATCCTGAGGGGGTCCATGCCTTCATCCTGGTCCTACCTGTGGCTCCCCTCACTGATGAAGACAAGGGAGAGTTACAGACCATCCAGGACACATTCAGCCCTCGAGTCAAAGACTTCATCATGATTCTGTTCACTGTGGACTCAGATCCTGCAGCTCCAGCTGTTGTTAACTTTATAAAGGAGACCAAGGAGATCCAGGAGCTCTGTCAGAGCTGTGGAGGAAGATATTTTGTTCTCAACATCAAGGACAAGAAGCAGATCCCACAACTGTTGGAGTTTGTGGACAAAACAAGTGGCTTTGATGATAAACCAAGGTCCTACACAACAAAGACACATGCTAATGCTCAAACAGAAAAAATCTTAGAAAGAGATAAAAACATTCAAAAATTGCAGGAGGAAATTCAGGACCTGAAGTTAAAGAAAAAGACCACCAGTAAGTAAACTATACCTTCACTATCCAACTCTGATGTGTTTCTGCATCATATTGAGATCTGTGGCTGTAATAAAATAAGTACTGTATTTGTACAGTATGGACTAAAGAAGTAGATTTTACCTGAACAAGTCTGAAAAATCAAAACTGCTAAAATTTATCATAGTTGACAAGTGGTTCTGTTAAAAAGCTATTTAGATTTGTATGACTTTTATTTAATGTGTCTCGAAAAGCTTGGCTGTCCTTTGTCTGAACATTCGACGTCTCAAAATCCTCCCAAGTTCCTTGACAGCAGTCAAAAATAGAAACCAAAAAGTTCTCTGCTGTCCAAAGTCAACCAATCACGTTGGGGTCACCAATTTGTAAGACAAATGTGATCAGCATTGGAAGCCAAAATAATTTCCCAGAAAACAAAGTTGATTCTCTTTTAAAAAATCTTTCTTCTTTAGCTGTGTTTAGGTAGAAAGTTGAAAAGTCTGAGAAAACCCTGAAGTATACCCTAGGTTCTGTAGATTTGTACGCTTTTCCCAAATTTCTTCTTGTTCCACAGGGTCTCCACTGCTGTCGTCAAACTGGTATCTTCTATCTTCATTATCAGTTGACAGTTTGGGGTCCTCTGGTGGACAGGAAGTGGGGTTCAGTTGTTTTCCAGTTGCAGTTTTGAGGACCTCCTCTCTTGGTTTCTCTTATTGAGCTAAAGGAATGTTCAGTCGTGGTTCCGGTCCTGCAGGCTGGGGGAATTTCTCTCACTGTGGTTTTGGTTCTGCAGAAGGCTCCTGAGCCATATGTACTCCATGTTCCTTCTTGGTGTAAACAACTCCTGTTTGACCTCCAGATAGCTTTTACATGAGCTGATGTGATTTCTCTTGTGTCTTCAACAGGAACTCGTTACATCTCATTCAGTAATTCGAGTTGATTTGCTACCTTCAAATGTGACCAAAGAGATTCAGAGTTACTCCATCTGCCTTAAACAGATGTTTTCTCTCCCAAAAGAGGTTGGAGTTGTTGATGAAGCCCACAGAGTTTTCAACACTGAATCCTTTGAGCCATTTGTTGAGAGAACAATCTACTCGTTTTCTCATGATCACTTTAGGTTGTATGGGCCCACTGATTTATACCTTCATCTCAAGATTCTGGACTTTATTCAACAGATTATTACAATCCTTTTTCATGACTTCTGGCTGTGGTCTCATGATGTCATCAGCTCCTGCATGAATAACGTGTCTTTAGAGCTGGATAGTCAGTAGTGACCTCCACTATCTTCTCTGTGACATCAGACACCTTGTTGTAAGCAAAGCTAAGAACCTTGGCCTTTTTCCTGTTCAAAAAACTATTTAATCTCATCCGCAGCTATGGATGCTACTATCAACATTTACTGGTTCGTGGAAGTCTCTCTTTTAAGTGCCTTTGTATTTAGGCTGACTCTGGTCTCAACTCTCTGGCTGGGGTCAGAAAATGAACTTTGTTCTGTTTCTTCCAGTGGTGTGAATCTGTTTTGCAGAAATATACATGTTTCTTCCAATGTCTAGTTATTTCCACTTGCTTTGATGACAGCTTGCTGTTGTCTTCTTATTCTATCAGGGAGAAATCTCTCTGTAGAACTGACCATTCATTTTTATCTAGGTGCTGAATTCTCCCTGAGAGTTTTATTGGTCTTGCAGCAAGAGAGTTCCAGGAAGGCCTGCTCCTCCGAACAGCTCTAGTCTCTTTTGTATCCTGACATTCACACTCAATATTTTCATTCATTTGTGCGTGTTGCCTTGTTCAAAGTATTCATCTATTTAAGGTGATAAATCTTAATCTCCAACACTCTAACACTTCTGGAGAAGCTGGCAGAAACTTTCTTGGTAAAAAAGGTGTCTAGAAAGTTTGGCTGTCCCTTGTCTCGGCAGTCTCAAAGTCCTCTCAAGTTCAAGTTTATTTGCCATTTGCAGTAGAGAAACTACATTGGGAAAACAGTGGCAAGAGCTCACATCCACACCATGTACACATATACAATATAAAATATTATAAAAATTATATATTTTTTTTAAACAAGTAAAAAGCAATTAAATCAGGTTCTTTGAAAGCAGTCAAAAAATAAATCAAATAGTTCTCTGCTATCCAAGGTCAACCAATCACGTCGGGGTCACCAGCTTTTAAGAAAAACATGGTCAGCATTGGAAGCCAGAATAGTTTTGCAGGAAACCAAGTTGATTCTCTTTTAAAAATATTTCTTCTTCAGCTGTGTTCAGGTGGAAAGTTGAAAAGTCTGGGAAAACTCTGAAGTACACCCTACTTGTGCCACAGTACACATGAACCTTCCCAAACATCATTTCAGTGCGTTAAGTTACTGTGTGGAGGCTGGTGGTCCGCTGACATGTTCATCACAACTGTTCTGATTTTTTTACCACAACAAGAGTGGCTATACAATCCTTCCCTACAAAAAGTTTTAAACCATGAGTGAAAGAAGAGATTTGTTTTCACTCGTATTAAATTTCACATTTTTACAGCTCTTCATGTCAGAGATAAGAGTTAAAAACAGTCCTCTATCCTGATTGATCTTGATGGAAGAGTAAAAAAATGGGAAATGTTTTTGAGGTGGATGAGAATAATATTAAAAGGTTCTCAAACATCTACTGTATCAGCCTCTGTCACTGAACTGTCTTCTTGTCTTCCAGGTGTTGAAGAGCAACAGAGTCCAGAGAGTCTCAGGATTGTTCTGATTGGGAAAACTGGCTGTGGGAAGAGCTCTTCAGGAAACACCATTCTGGGTCGAGACGAGTTCAAAGCTGATGGCTTCCAGAAATCTGTCACCAAACAGTGTCAGAAAGCTCAGGGTGAGTTAAACGGTCGGCCCGTCACTGTGGTCGACACTCCAGGACTGCTTGACACAACGTTGTCCAATGAAGAAGTTAACGAGGAGATGACAATGTGCATCAGTCTGTTGGCTCCAGGACCTCATGTCTTCCTGTTGGTGCTACAGATCGGCAGGTTCACTGCAGAGGAGAAGGATACTTTAAAACTCGTGAAGCGAGTCTTTGGAAAGATGTCAGAAAATTTCACCATCATTCTTTTCACCAAAGGAGATTCTTTAGAGCATCACTCAAAGTCTGTGGAGGAATACATCGACACAGGTGAGGACTACATCAAGAACCTGATTGATGACTGTGGAGGAAGGTACCATGTGTTCAATAACTACGAGAAACACAACAGAACGCAGCAGGTCACACAGCTGATAGACAAGATCGAGACCATGGTGAAGAAAAATGGAGGAAGCTGCTTCACTAATCAGATGCTGCGAGAAGCTGAGGAAGCCATCCAGAAAGAAATGGAGAAAATCCTGAAAAGTAAAGAAGTCGACTTGCAGCGAGATCTGGCTCAAGTTCAAAGACAAAAGGAGAAAGAAGTGAATGAGATAAAAATCAAAATGAAGGAAGAAAAGGGACAATTAGAAGGAGAGAGGGAACTAAGACTGAAACTTCTGCAACAACTGGAGACAAAAATAAAGGATGAGAAAGAAAAGGCAAAGAGAGAACAAGAGACGAGAGAAGAAGAAGATCAGAAGAAGAAGAAACAGGAAGCTGCAGAAAATAAGCAAAGTGAGAAAGAGCTGAAAGACGTGCAGGAGAAAATCAACTCTGAATCAGATCTACAGAAGAAAAGTTTTCTGCAGCAATATAAAGAAAGTTTGAGTAAACAACAAAAAACAGGAAGAAAGACCAGAAAGAATACTGGAACAGGAGGAAAAATGAGAATGAAAAGACAAGAAAGGAGTCTGAATCTAAAGTCAAACAGCTGCAGATGGAATACAATGAGATGAAGGAGACGTCTGAAAAGGATGTAAAACATGAAGATGAACATCTGACAGAGTTGGAGGACAAATATGAGACAAAAGCTCAGGAGATAAGGAAGAAGTATGAAGAAGAGGCTCGGGAGAAAGCTGAAGAGTTTAATGACTTCAGACAGAAATACACAATGAACTTTGCAGGTTTGATGGAGGAACACCGGGAGAAAATCCAGACTCTGGAAGAAAAACACAAGAAACAAATCCAAGAGGCAAAAGAGAAATATGACAGAGAGTATAAACTGTTGGACAACCTGCTGAATCACAAAGAAGAGCAGTTAAAAAAAGAACTCAGACTGAGAGAAGAACAAATGAAAGAAATTGAGGCTTTAAAGAAAACACAGAGAAGAGAAATCAATCACATGGAGGAGAAATACCCCAATAAATGTGAAATCCTTTAATCCTTTAATCCTTTAAACTCAGTCAGTTTTACAGATATTGAAGGTTGGTGTTGTAGTAGAAGAGTTTCACATACTGCCAAACTTTAACACATATTGTGCTATATTTTAGATTGTGCTTTTTTTTACCAGGGATAAAAATAAATAGAACATGTAATTTCTAAACACAATGATTGTAGTTTGAACACACTGTCAACTCAACTGATTGCAACACATTTATCTCTCATTATTGTGAGACAGCTATTTTATTTTCACCTAAGTTTACCAAAGAACCAAATTGTCAACATTCCCAAATAGAGGAGCCAACATGAAACTGTTTAAACTCAAAAGTAAAAAGCTGAAACGGCAGCAAAAACTTAAAAATTGAAGAATAATCCCACAGGTATCATAAAGGAGGAGCAAACTTTATCAGGGAAACCAAAACAAAGAACTGCTGAAGCGGTGTTAACAGGAGACAGAACACAGAGAGAAGAGGAGAGTGGAAAGTGGAGACAGCTGAGCTGATTGTTCAACAATCAGTGTTTAATCTATGAGTTTAATCATAGTTCTAAAAGGAAAATGAACTTTTGTATTTGAGCAAACATGAAATATTGTGAAGAATGTTTCAGCTGAAAATGAGTTTGTAGCATATAATTAATTACTTTATGAATGTTGTGTTTAAGTTGTTAAAAATAAACAATTGTAATTATAGTTACAAGATTAATGGCAATAAATTAATTCAGTTTCACTTTGATCTCACAGATGCTAACAAAACGCAGAACCCAGAGAGTCTCAGGATTGTTCTGATCGGGAAAACAAGCTGTGGAAAGAGTTCATCAGGAAACACTGTTCTGGGAAGAAAAGAGTTTGAAGCTGATTCTTCACAACAGTCTGTCACTAAGAGCTGTCACAAAGCTCACACTGAGGTCGACGGTCGTTCTGTTGTTGTTGTCGACACTCCTGGTCTGTTTGTCAGCAGTCTGTCTCATGAAGAAATTAATGAAGAGTTTATTAAATGTATCAGTCTGCTGGCTCCAGGACCACATGTCTTACTGCTGGTGATACAGATTGGCAGATTCACACCAGAGGAGAAGGAGACACTGGAACTAATCAAGATTGTTTTTGGGAAGAATTCAGAAAAATTCACCATCATTCTTTTCACCAAAGGAGATGATCTGGAATATGACAAGAAAACCATTGAAGAGTACAGACTGTGATGATTCATGTAAGAAGCTGATCTCTGACTGTGGACAGAGATATCATGTGTTTAATAATCGAGCTGTAAACAACCAAACACAAGTCAGAGAACTGATAGAGAAGATCGACACAATGGTGAAGGAAAATGGAGGCAGCTGTTACACCAACGGGATGCTGCAAAAAGCTGAAGCTGCAATACAGAAAGAAATGGAGAGAATCATGAATGAAAAAGAAGAGAAAAAAATACAAAAAGAGGAGGTGGAAAGAAAACATGAAGATGAAAAAGAAGAAATAATAAAAATGATTGAAGAAAAGAGAGCAGAAATAGAAAAGGAGATAAAACTGACAAATGAACAACTTGAAAATATGGAAGAAAACTTTAAGAAGGAGTGAGAGCAGAGAGAGAGAGAGAACAGAAAACAAGAGAGGGAGAAGAACGACAAGAAAAAGCTTTGCTGAAAAACATCGAATCTGAATCCGAAGCAAAAGAGAAAATAAACCAAAAACTGGAACAGACAAGGAAAGAGATGGAAGAAAAGCAAGAAACCTGGGAGAGAGAAAGAACAGAGTGGTGGAAAAAACGACAGAGAGAAGATGAAGAGAGACGGAAAGAAGAGAAAATAAAACTAAAAAAGTTTCAAGATGAATTTGAGAAAGAAAGAGAAGAATATGAAAAGAAAAGAAGAAGATCAAGAGGTGGAGAGAAAACTGAGAAAAAAACAACAAAAAGAACTGGAAGAAAACATCAAGAAAGAACAAGAGTTGAGAAAGAAAAAACAGAAAATAAGAGATGAAGAAGAGAAGAGAAGAAAAGAAGAGGAACAACAACAACAACAAAAAGAGTGGGAGAGAGAACGAGAAGCTCTAAAGAAAAACATTAAATCAGAATCAGAAGAAAAAGAACTGATTAAAAGAAAACTGGAGCAGAACAGAAAAGAGATGGAAGGAAAATATCAGAGAAACCTGGAAGACATGAAGAAGAAACATTAAGATGAGGCCAGAAAACAAGCTGAAGAGTTTAATGAGTTCAAAGAGAAAAAACAAAAAGAACTTGATGCGCTGATGGAACAACATGAGGAGAAATACAAACTTTTAAAAGATCTGAAGCTTCAGATAGAAAAGGAGCTGAAAGCTGATGTAGAAGATAAAGATCAATGACTACAGAATAAAATTCAAGACAAAAAACAAATGATGAAAGAAATTGAAGAAAAAGAGAAAGAATTAAAAAACTTGGAGAAGTTTAAGAAAGAAAAAAGAAGAATTAGAAAAAATAAAAAATAAATTTGTAGAACAGCACTGCACCTCCTGATGACCCTTCTAACTTTCTTTATGTTGAAGATGATCAGACATTATTTATCATTATCTGACATCAGATGACTCAGCTGTTTTCACATTGGTTGTATGTTTGTGCATTTTTTATTACTCATCTTTTATTACTCACCCTCTGACCACCATCAGTAAACAAGGCAGGTGAAGTGTCTTGTTACAGGAGGACTACCCTAACCATTCTTCCACAGTCGATGGACGTACTTCCTGTCAGCCTCAGACTGCTGATTCTTAAAACTATCCTTGTTTGGACACAACAGCTGGCTGCTGGAAGTGGAGTAGATGAAGCAACATGCTGAGCAGAAACAAACACGCCTACAGACTTCTGACCAAGATTGGTCAATTAAAGGACAGAAGAACAACAACCTAATAATAAAGAATATAATTGATAAAAATAAAGAATTGAATTGAGTAAAAAATGTTTTTATCTTTATTTTTTTTTTCAGATTTATAACAGTTACCTTTAATCATTCATTGATTTTCAGTCCTCAGTTCCAATATTTCCTGTTTCTTTTGAACTTAGGAACATCAGTCAAACTACTTTCAGTTTTCCACACATCCAAACTGGAGAGGTTTGAGTTTCCCTGTCATCCTGGGGGTTGTGTTGTCTGAGACGTGAATCCCTGGTTGTGAGGATTTGTGTTCTTGTGTTTTGTGTTCTGTCTCCCTCTGGTGCTCTCTTGTTGTCATTACATTCTCTCCTCTGTTGTTTACCTGTCATCACCTTCACACTCACCTGTTAGTATTTTTGTAATTAGTCATTTCTCCTCCCTTCCTCTGTTAGTATTTATTCAGTCTCAGTTCTACACTGCCTTGCTGGTTCATTGTTTGATAATGTCCTACTGTTTGGTTATCCTTGTTGTTTCCCAGTGTCTCCTGAGTTTTTGTTATTTGCTGCCACATCAGCTTTTTGTTTTATTTAATAAATTATTTTTTTATTTTTTTATTCGCCTCTGTCCGGACTTAGGTTTATTCCTCCTGCATAGCCTGACTAGGGTTTTTTTTTTTTGCAAACTGTCCTCAGGAGAGGAGTCAGACTAACAGTGATTCAAAACCCTGATAAATAAGTATCCAGCTGTCATCAGCTGTGTGATAGCTGAGCCTTGAGTTCTGGGGTTTGGCCAGGGTTAGACTAAAAGAGAGACAGCATGCCACCTGCATCTGGACTCATATGGATTAAATCTTGTTCCAGCAAAAATTGACTTTGAATTGCTCAGATTGAATCTAAATGTACAGAATTTGAAATTAAATGCATTGGTTTGAAAATTAATTTTACTAAATTGAAACTGAATTTAAAGTTTTGAATTAATTTTCTTTGAACATGTATTTTGGTTTATTAAAAAATCAGTTTGACTACTTTCCATAATTCAGACTTTTGTGTCACATCTTGGTCCTTGAGAAAGCTAGAAAGCCAGCCAGAGTAAAATTAATCACTGCAATAAAATAACTTTGTCTGTTTTTGTCACTTTTACAGTGGATTACATCAACTCTGTTACATACAGAAGAGAAACTTCACCAAAGTGAAACATAAATCTGTGGATCTGTGTTTGATTACTTTATCGTTGTGTGGCCCTAATACTCCGTTGTAATTTCTTATATAACAAAGGAGGATGAATTTTCTAAAACCAGATTTTTTGGTTTGCAAAAAAGTTTCCAAGTTATTTTTTGAGTCACAGAAACACATTACTTTTATATAAACTTACTTAAATATTGTAATTCAGTTCAATACAGTGTTCAATTATAAACTACTGTGAAACTTAAAGTTTATTTCTATATGTTTCTACAAATATCCTCAAGGACCAAAGTCCTCTAGAACAAAGTAAAAATATAAAAGAACAGCAGGTAAACTAAAACATAACAATTTACATAAAAAACAACAGTTTAAGAAAAATAAAGCTTCACAGTAAAATAAAAACAACAAAAAGTCAGAAAAACTAGACAAAAATGAAGTCATTCTGCTTTATTAAAATGAAAAGTAAAAACTAAAAGATTTTTTTTCCAAGTTCAACTGAAAGTAGAACAATCCTCCATTCATCAACCCTCACGCCTCAGAAACACTTTTAGTTTCAAACAGACAGCTTCTGACTGATGATCAGTTCTTCAGTTTATTCTCCACATGGAGTTTATTTCATCTTTATGTCTCCTCACTGTTTGTTTATTATGAAGCTCTGAGGTTAGATACAACCTGACTCCTGTCTGTGAGGGGCCGACCTGTCCTCCTGTCTGTGAGGGGCCGGTCTGTCCTCCTGTCTGTGAGGGGCCGGTCTGTCCTCCTGTCTGTGAGGGGCCGGTCTGTCCTCCTGAGAAGTTAATCAGTAATTCTTTACTTTCTGTTTCCAGCAGAGCTCCAGCAAAGAGACGATCAGGTGAGTCCTGAACATTTTAAACTCTGTAGGTTGATGATTGAGACTGTTTGATATTTACTGACTGATATATGATTCTGACAGTGAATGAATGAAATCATTAAATGTTTGGAGGATTTCTGAGCTTAGTTAATAAATTAAACCTAATGAACGTCTGAAAATTTTAAATTTATAAAACCTCAGATTATCTGGTACTGAGTTTTACAGCAGATCAATCAGTCTGTGTGTGTATTTGTTGTTTGTTTGTGTGTTTACTTCTGAAGTTACTGAAAATGTATAAATTAATAATGGTCTTGATAACTTTACGTTCTTAAATGTAAAAAAAAATAGATTTTACCTTTAAAACAGTGATAAATTCTCTCAGGTTAATGTTTGACAGATTTATCTTCTTCACCTGCTCAGACTTTGTTCCTTCATCTCACCTGATCTGTCAGGATCCTGATTGGTTGATCCTCCTGTCAGGTTAATGAAATCTGTTTTAAATGATAAATCAGTGAGATGTTTGCAGATTTAAAGTCTTTCAGTCATGAAGCAAATTGTTTCGTTATTAATCAGTTTATAAAGATGTTTCTCTAAGATGTACCTGTTGCTCCTCCACACCTTGACTTCTAATAACCTGCAGCAGGTTAAAGGTTTTTCTCTTCTGATTGGTTTATTTCACCTCATTTTATCTCTAACAGCCAATAAAATCTCCTCAGCTGAACCAGCCTATAATAACCAGGTTTTTACAGGAACTAAATACAGTTTTGTTTCTGATTTTTAATTCAAAACTGTTATATTTAAATTATGATTGCTTTAATTAAACTTTATAATTTAAGTTATACAACTATAATCTATTTGATTTTTAAATTTAAAACTAACTTTGTCTTTCTTCAAATAAGTTCAGACAAACAGGAAGTGTTCACTGTGTTCCTGAAAACAGGAGATTCAGCAGATTGTCATAATCTCTGGTTTATTGCTTTATCTTATTTAAGATAAAGAAAAAGCTTCATCAGAGGTTCTAAAAACTAAATATTCTGTCTTTTAATATTTTTATATAAAATGATTGAAGATAATGTGACTTATAGATCTGAAGCTAATCTAACCAGAACCAGAATAAAACAAATAACAGTTAAAGAAAAACAAGCTCAACTTTGATCAAAGTTATAAAAATCCACAAATCTTAAAACACAGTTGTTATGTTGTGTAAATTATTTTCAGATAAACTCATATTTTATTCCTGACTGAACTCAGTAAACATGTGAAACTTTGTATCACTTTTAAATAAAGTAACTGAAACAGGTTTAGTGACAGGCTGTGTAAAACGTGCTCCTGCAGGTGGAGCCAGAACATTAGTTACCTGTACAGGTGTTTGTTCCATCAGCTCATTATAAAGTCTGCAGGATGGATGGTGCTGTTTGAAGCTGTTATAACCAGTCTAAAGGTGGCCAGCTCACAGAATGAAGGGTCCATCCTCATCAGACCTCGAGCAGCCAGCACACAGTTTTAACATGTTAATAATTTGTATTTATTTAAGAGATGTGTTTTTAGAGAATATTAGGTTTATCTGACTTCAGAGTGAGCTAATGTCAAAAATAACAAACATAAGGCTGAACCTAACCCTAACTATCTAATTAACCCCAGACTTACCTATTTAAAAATAAATAAACCAAAGCAAATTGCCCCTCTAACTAAAATAAATAATATTAAATGCAAAAACAAATGTTAGCTCACTCCTACAAACTCCTCAGTTTAAACTATTTGTTTAACAGTGTTTGACAGGAACAACCAGTGGCCGGTTGGGATGAGCAGAGGATGGATGACAGGAAGTCCACGTCAGCGTCTTTTATCATCATCACCTCCAGCAGGCCACCAATCAGTCGTCTCCAATCTTCAGAGTCCAGTTAGTGACAGACACCTGCTCACTCAGAGTTACATAATCAGCTTTACGACATCAGTGGTAAAAGAAGCAGAATTACTGAATGAAAAGTGTCAAATAAAAACCAGACTGTTTGTGTTTAAGAAACGCTAAAATATTAAATGAACATTTAAACATAAAATGACAGTTTCGTGTGATAAATATGATTTATTTATTCATGCTGTAAAAAGAACAATATTTGCTCCTCTCTGTATAATCAGTTGTAATGATTGTAAATATTTTGCTAACAGAGGGACACACAGGAAGCTGGGAGCCTCAGCAGCATCTTTACTCCATCAGTGAGTAAAACACTTTATTAAAGAGCTTCTGGGTAATTTCATGTTTCTCAGCCTTAAGTCCTGATCTTTACTTAATTATAACATTTATAAAATAATAACTGTCAGATCGAACTCTGTTTAATTAAAGATAAAGTGAATTAATCACAGTTTATATGTTTGCAGTGGCTGAAGCATCAGAGTGTCTGAAGAAGTCTAACAGCAAAGAAATTTTGCATCCAGACAGTAAGTTTAACAAACCTGCAGCCGGAATTATTATTTTATTCACAAAGACTTTAGTTCACTGGAAAGTTTAACTAGTTTGTGGACAAAAACCTTTCTATGAAACTGATTGAGTTTGTCTCCTGTGTTTGTTCCAGTGTCTGAGGCAGGTGCTGCAGGTTTGACCATGAAGGTAAAACCAAGAAGAAACCTGGTTCTGTTTGGGAGCAGAGGAACAGAGAAGACTTTAGCAGCTGAAGTTATTTTAGATCAGACAGATCTTCCTCCAGCCTCCAGCCCATCAGAGTGTGTTAAACATGAGGCAG
>JAUBOC010000001.1:28036182-28051548 GCA_032275365.1 Anablepsoides cearensis
CGTCCTGATGTGACTCATCAGACATGTCCCAGCTGGATCCCAGTCCCTCACCCCGTTCATCCCCTCCTTCAGGTTTTCCTGCCCCTCCTGTGGGCTCTGCAGCAGCAGCAGCAGCTCCTTCACTCACTCCTGACAGGAGGAGCTCAGTGAACACCTCCTCCTCCACATCAGGACTTTATGACTTTATGAGCTCAGCTGCTCCTCAGCTTGGTCTCAGCACATCATGGAGATAGAGGGGCTCCCAGGAGGAAGAGCGTCTTTGTCTTAAGGTGAGCTCATCTTAAGTGGCTGAAGCTGACTGTAGAAAACTTTTAGCTGTTTTCATTCAGCAGTCTCAGTTTGCTGGGATCTAACTCCATCTGTATAGTACTTATACCTGGAAATGTTTAGCTCATGTAGTAAAAGCTGCTGTGACTTTTCATCTTTTAAAAGATAAACTTTATTTACAAATATTTTTTCATAGAAACACATTAAGATCTCTTCAGCTCCTTCAAACCCTTTCTTCTCTGTTTTTATCTGTTGCAACTTTTAACCTCAAGCTAAGTGTAATACTTTCAGTTTTGTGTTTCTGTTTTCTACATTTAGACTTTTAACCTGTGTTTTGCTACTTTTGGGTTCCCTTTTGTCATTTCTGATAGCCTTTAGCTAACATTTAGCTATTGTTAGGTTTTAGTAGCTGTTAGATTTGCAGAAGTTTGATGGTCAGCTTCTTCCTGTTGTTAGTTATTCAGCCACGCTGACAGTTCCTGTGGATGAAGATGGAGTACTGTTCTTCTCTGTCGATGGTCCTGAGTCTGCTGGTCCTGGTCCTCCTGGCCCCCGTGACCTCTGCCCCCTGTCCCCGACCCTGCTCCTGCCCTCAGCCCACAGAGCTCCACTGCACCTTCCGCTCCCTCTTCTCCATCCCAGCTGCTGTGCCCAAACATCTGGAGCGCATCAACCTGGGGTCAGTGGATATTCTGCTTCCTACAATTTGTTGCATGAAGGCTGAGTGAGCATTTAGACTGTAATGAGTCAGCATTCAGACTGTAATAAGTCAGCATTCACACTGTGCTAAGTCAGCATTCACATTGTACTGAGTCATGATTCACACTGCAATGAGTCAGCATTCACACTGTGCTGAGTCAGCATTCACACTGTGCTGAGTCAGCGTTCAGACTGTGCTGAGTCAGCGTTCAGACTGTGCTGAGTCAGCATTCACACTGTGCTAAGTCAGCATTCACACTGTGCTAAGTCAGCATTCACATTGTACTGAGTCATGATTCACACTGTAATGAGTCAGCATTCACACTGTGCTGAGTCAGCATTCACACTGTGCTGAGTCAGCATTCACACTGTGCTAAGTCAGCATTCACACTGTGCTAAGTCAGCATTCACATTGTACTGAGTCATGATTCACACTGTAATGAGTCAGCGTTCAGACTGTGCTGAGTCAGCGTTCACACTGTGCTGAGTCAGCATTCAGATTGTGCTGAGTCATCATTCAGACTGTGCTTAGGCAGCATTTAGTTTGTGCTGAGTGAGCATTTAGGCTGTAATAAGTCATCATTTAAACTGTGCTGAGTCAGCATTCAGACTAATGAGTCAGCATTTGAACTGTGCTGAGTCGCCATTCACACTGTGCTGAGTCAGCATTCAAACTGAAATGACTCAGCAATTAAACTGTGCTTAGTTGGCATTCACACTGTACTGAGTCAGCTGTTATACTGTGCCAAGTCAGCTGTCATACTGTGCTGAGTCAGCATTCAGACTGTAATGAGTCAGCATTTATACTGTGCTGAATCAGCATTTGAGCTGTGCTGAGTCAGCATTCAGATTGTACTGAGTCATCTGTCATACTGTGCCAATTCAGCTGTGATACTATGCTGAGTCAGCATTCAGACTGTACTGAGTCAGCATTCAGACTGCACTGAATTACCATTCAGACTGCCAAGCTGTTTTGATAATTGTACTTTTAGTGACTGTTTTTCCAGGTTTAGCTTTTACTTTCTGTAACTGTTTCCTAGTAGCTATTGTTATTATTTGAACTATGAGCTACTGTTTATCTGATTACAGCTTCTGTTCAGTTGATTTATCGTTTTAACACCTCAGTCCTGTCAGAGGTGAACTTTTTCACCTGTGTGTAACATGTAAGATTTTTAGTGCTCAGTGTTCCTGTAAAGAATGTAATCCTGTTGACATTTACTCTGGTCTGGTCTTGTTTCAGATTTAACAGCATCAGTCAGATCTCAGGCAGGTCTCTGTTGGGCCTCAGGAAGCTGCAGCAGCTGATGGTTCATGGGAATAACATTCACGCTCTACCTGACGGGGCGTTCAGGGACCTGGGCTCACTTCAGGTATACCTGCCTGATGCAGGAATCAGTTTTTTAAAAAGTCTAAACCTCTTATTCTACTACTACTGTAGCTAGTCTGTTTTTACTGTTAACTTTCAGATTTTGTTTCTGGTTGCTTCAGATGCTGAAGGTTAGCTACAACAAGCTGAAGGAGATCAACAGGCGGACCCTCCACGGTCTGTGGTCTTTGACCCGGCTGCACCTGGACCACAACCATTTAGAGTCCATCCAGCCGGACTCCTTCCAGGGTCTCACCTCCCTGCGTCTCCTGCAGCTGGATGGGAACCGACTTCAGCAGCTGCATCCGTCCACCTTCACTACCTTCACTGTGGTGGCTCACTTCCACGTGTCCACGCTGCGGCACCTTCAGCTGTCAGATAACAGCCTTCAGTCCCTGCCCCCTCGGCTGGTGGAGACCATGCCTCAGCTGGAGGCTCTGTATCTCCATGGCAATCCCTGGAGCTGTGACTGCAACATGAGGTGGCTGCAGGACTGGGAGAGAACTTCACCAGGTGAGAGTTTTCTGTAATAACTTTGTTATTGCCTCAGATAATGGTTTCCTCAGTTTAAGCAGATCCTAGTCAGAAACATTAAAGGCAGCAGGTGTAGTTGTTTCATGTATTGTTTCAGAATGGTAAAATGTTTTATTGTTTAGAAAGTTGTTTTTACAGCACCGTTCTGCTTTTCTTTTGTTCTAGGGCTTTTGAAATGTAAAAATGACCGGGCCCTTCCAGGTGGCAGACTGTGTGCCACATGCTCGTCTCCCAGACACCTGAATGGAACAGAACTTCCTACTGTGGATCACCTGGTCTGCCACAGCCCTGTGATCAGCCCTCATCATAGAACGGTCCAACAAAAAGACTCTGAGAGTGAGATGCTGAGCACAGAGGACTTTAAGGAACCATTGGGTAACGTGTCTCTGAACCTGTCCGATGAACATGGGAATAAGGTTGATCTGGACTGCAGTGTTGGTGAGCCTAAAGGGCCAATGAAGATCAGCTGGGAGCAGGTTAATCTATATCAGCTGGTCACCAACATCAGCTTCTCAGTGGACCTGGAATGTCCCGTGGACAGAGCAAAGTACGAGCAGATGTGGAGACTGATCGCATACTACAGCAGTGTGCCAGCCCACTTAAAGCGAGAGGTCATTCTGAGCAAAAGTCCTCAGCCAACCTATACTTACAGACAGGACTCCACACAGGAGACCCTGTACTACGCAGGTGTGGAAGTGAAGATGAAGGCCCGGCCTGTGTGGTTGATGCAACCATCTGTAGACCTCCAGCTGAACAGACCACTGTCATCAGCCAAGAGTATCCGGTTGATTCTGGGTGCGAACCTCTCAAAGACAGTGGACAGTGAACTGGAGAGGAGACAGAGGAGGACATGGGTCATGATCGAGTCAACAAACAGCACTCGTAAAGTTCTGAGTGCTGTAGTGGGAGGTTCAAGTGAAATGCACTGTAACGTGCATGGCTCTGTTCACCCGATGGTCCAATGGATGCTGCCGGATGGCTCTAAACTGGAGTCAGCTCACAGCAGTGTAGACAGTAGACTGTTTGTGTCCAAAGATGGAAGACTGGTGATTAACACTGTCAATCATAAAGACATGGGAATATATTACTGCATTTCACAGGTTCATGGGGACTTGTCTGTCCTACCTTTCTACCTGGCTGTATATGAATCTTCAAGTCTTCCTCCAGGAGAGGAGACATCTATTACATCTACTGAGGGGGATCCAGGGAACCCTGTTTCTCTGGACTGTATAGCCTCTGGTTCTCCTGATGCTGACATTAGCTGGATTTTACCAAGCAACAATATAGTTGGTTTCCACACTAACTCATCTAAAGGTTTAGTTTATTCCAATGGTACTCTTTATATCCCAGAGGTTCAGCTATCAGACAGTGGTTATTACAAATGTGTTGCCATGAATCCACTCGGCGTGGATACACTGGTTAAAAAGATTACCATAGCAGGAGACAAGGGTCTAATCCAGCCTCTGTGGGCTTTTCCCACAGGACCTCAGTCAGCCTCAGGAATTAGCACCCAAATTAAAGTCCCCACAGGGAATACAGTTGAGGAAGCATCAGGAGATGTTGAGATTACTCAAGATGGGGCTCCAATGAGCCGCTCAGATCCCATTAGAAGGCGGGTTACAGGAGGAGTGGTCCCGAGCCGCAGGGTTATCCATCCATCCAGGAAAATGTGGCAGAGACCTCCACCGCTTCGTAAACCAATGGGACCGAATCCCAAAGACAGAAAAATTATAGTTGGGAACAGGAGGAGGAATAATATCTCCAAGGGTAAAATAGACCCCAAAAAATGGGCCGATATTTTGGGAAAAATTCGGGACAGGAATACCCAGAATTCAGTTACAGAAACACCGGTTCAGTATACAATCCAAAGTAAAGTAGTGGAACACACAGAGCAACTGAAAACTCCAAACAAGTCGTCAGATAGTGTTATTGAACAGGAAAGAGAGAGCCAGGATCCATCCAGGACACACAGTCAAGGTGTTTATGAGACACCTGAAAGCTACACTGTATACCGCCCACATGATGTAACTTCAAACAGCCATAACACAAACAGCGTGCAAACAACAATAAAACCACAAATAACACAGAGTACACAGAGGAAGTTGGACCAACACACAAGTTCAAACGTTTTGCTTTATCTCGCCGAGACAACATCTGCTTCCTCACATGCTATCACTGTCTGGCAGGTGGACAGAGATCCGATAACCAGCAGCAGCATAGAGAACAGTAGCATAAATACAGATGCCGACAGAGACAAAACAGCTGACCGGTCCAAGGAGCCGAAGAAAAGGCTGAATAAAGTTAAACCAAAGGGAGCTGCCAGATTTAAAAACAAAAGAAAACACTTTTTTGGTCAAAATCAAACCCTTTCATCAGTCAACAGTCAGTCAGTGTCAGATTTCAGTGAAACATCATCCATACCACAGTTTCACCCTGAGCCAAGGGATCCAACAATCAGTAGTTTGAAAACTGAAGCTTTTCTAACAACAGCGTCTCCGAGAACTTCACCTGCTCTCAGTTCTGTCAGAAAGGGGGGGTCTGAACAACGGCGGCCCAACTCTCAGAGAAGGAAAGGAGGACGAAAGAAAAATGCAAACAGACGAAAACACAAACTAAAAACACCTGCCCAGTTGTTTACCACCACACCTCTGCCAGGGGTCAACACTGCTGTCTTCACAGAGCTAAAACCAGAAAAATTAAAGGTCACAGTCAGTTCCATTGTTCCATTCACAGAGAGCCAAGACGCATCATTAGGTACACAGAGTCATGAAGAAAATACAGTTTATCAGACGGAGTATGATGCAACCATTCAGCCTTCTTTATTACCATTAAAAGATGCTCACCTACTCATAACTAAACCATTGTTCCAAACTACAGCAGCCACATCAGGGTTTCCACCTGCTTCTCCAGGTACGGACCATGAAAGTACCTCGTCTCACGCTGTCTTGGATATCTTTAAAAGTGCATTTCCTCCAGAGATTTCTGAAGCTGTCACATTAATCTCTCAGCCAAAGGTTACAAACAGCCTTCATCTGCTGGACAAACCTTCAGAGGACACTCAGGAATCAAGCGTTGTAGCAGAAACCGAACCTTCAGACCAATCAGTCCAGGCTTTTCAAACTGTGACACCTTTGCCAACAGATGTTAAAAACAACCTTTCAGCCAATGAACACAGACTTTCTGAAAAGGGTGGAAAGATGCTTTGGAATGAGACAGGAACAGGTTCTTCATTTCTTCCTCCTCCTTTGACCTCAGCTGCTTCTGTCGTTGAGCTTGGAACAACACCCTCCAGAGACACATTCAGTAGGTTCAATAAAACACCAAGCAGGATTTCTGAGCAAGATTTAAAAACAAAAGAGGTTACTGCGTCAACACCTACAGTATCTAACAATTTATTTCAAAATGAGATCCTGAAAACTGACTCAAAGATTGATCAACGTCTTAAAGAGACTCAAAACATGTGGAGTAAAGAAACTGCACCAACCTCCACTGCATCTTCTACATCTCACTCTGTAACAACTTCCAGAGCTATGCTACCTGTCACACAGCCAGAAATGTCTTCCACAGGAGCAGATACAACCCCTTCTCTAAGAGTCACCACTCATCGTCCTCAGATTTTAGACCAACAAATAAACCTCATCACTTCCACATTAGAGTCAAACAGAAAAACTAGCCTCCATCCCACAAACCCATCACCAAGTCAGGAACCACCTGTCACAAATCCAACCTCTGCAGATGTAGAACTATACAACACCCAGACCTCTACCAAAACATCCACTGTTCTCCAATCAACACCAGCTAAACAAGGATCCATGCCAAGAGGGAAGCCAACGATAACAAACGGTTTCCAGACTATCACTGTAAAAGCTGGAACACATGCTCAGCTTCCCTGTCAGGTTGAGGGCCAGCCAAGGCCCTTCCTGTCTTGGACCAAAGTTGCTACTGGTATGTATGACTCAACCCAATAATTCAGCTTTTTGTTCACTGTGAGAGCCACAGAAATTCTCTCTGCACAAATATTTTCATGGGAATGTGTTGTGTAGTGTTGATTAGCTGAACTGCCTTAAACTGGAGTTTAATCAGTTGTAGATGTACATCCAATGACTACAGTCTTTAAGGCTCATTATAGACTGTCCAGTTGGTCATTAGATATTTTGCTAACAGAGAAAATACTTGCTTCAAATACTCAAAAACTACATTTTAAGTAAAGATCTGACACATGTTAGAGCTCAGAGCCACTGCCTCTTCCTTTTTAACCCACTCTGATATCAGTGAGTTTAGACATAATTTCAGCTCAAAGATCCTCAATCGTTTTTTTAAATTTAAGTGTAGGTGAGCATCGTCTTTAACGAACAATCTGAGTGTGATGTTCTGTCATACTGTATGATCATATTGTTATTTTAAGGGTTGATCAAAATGGCTGTAACTCCGTCATGATGTTAGGTTTAAATTCTGGGCAATATGCAATCCTTTCAAGGCATGCCAGCACTGCACTCTGCTCAAATCAGAACTGGTTATTTCTTTGTTTGCAGGTGAAACCATTGCTCAGAACACAGGGATGCAGAAGTCTGAGGTCCACCCAAATGGAACTTTAATCATCTGGACCTCCCAGCCGGTGGACGCAGGCCAGTACCTGTGCATGGTTCAAAATGAGTACGGTACAGATGAGATGCTGGTCAACCTGGTTGTCCTGTCCCAACCCCCTCACATCCTCAGACCTCGACAGCAAGACATCACAGTGTATCTGGGTGATAAAGTACAACTGGAATGTGCGGCAGAAGGCCACCCTGTACCTCGGATCACGTGGATTCTCCCGAATCACGTCCGAATAGTGGCACCATCGGCTGGTGGACCGTTTCAACAGCACATATCTGTCGATATTAACGGAACCCTTCAGATCAGCCAGACCAGTTTTACCAACAGAGGGATTTATAAATGTGTTGGCAGCAATGCAGTTGGCTCTGACACAGTCTCTGTACACCTTTCTGTTTTAGCACTGGCACCCAAGATCCACCAGACCCAACATGAGAATCTCACCCTTTCAGAGGGTGGCACTGCCTACATGAACTGTACTGCCACAGGTACCCCCCAGCCCGTCATTCACTGGGTCACACCTGATGGCTTACAGCTCTCTGCTTCCCAATCAATCAGAGGACAGAACCTCGTTATCTTTCCAAACGGGACCCTCCACATACGGAGACTGGGCCCCAGAAATTCTGGGATCTATAAGTGCTCAATCACAAACACCATAGCATCAGCCACTAGAACTGTGACGTTAAACGTCAGGAGAGACCAGGTCTCTGCCAAGGCCACCATATCATCTTCATCTCCACAAAGAACCAGTGTGATGTATGGAAGTACACTGCTTCTGAACTGTGAAGCAACAGGAGAGCCGAAACCCCGGATCTTCTGGAGGACCCCCTCTAAGAAGTTGGTTGATGCTCAGTACAGGTAATAAAACTATGTAACAAACTAAAGAAATGACATTTTCTGTGAAAATGCAGTGTGGATGCTAAAAGAAGCATAATGCTAGCTTAAAGACAAAAGTTGGAATACATTATCAATCAATCAATCAATCAATCAATCAATCAATCAATCAATCAAGTTTATTTGTATAGCACATTTCACCAACAAGGCAGTTCAAAGTGCTTTACATCATAAAAACAAAAAATACAAAGTCAGAACACACAGTTAACAACTGAATCATTACAGTTTATCAGGTACCATGTTACACACCAAAATGTTGATTAATGTTTCATTTATAATGTTTCATAAGCAACTCTAAACAGGTGGGTTTTCTGTCTTGATTTAAAGGAACTCAGAGTTTCGGTAGTTTTACAATTTTCTGGGAGTTTGTTCCAGATTTGCGGTGGAGAGAAGCTGAAGGCTGCTTCTCCATGTTTGGTTCTGGTTCTGGAGATGCAGAGCAGAACCAGAAACCAGAATCAGAAGACCTGAGAGGTCTGGAAGGTTGATGCAACAACAGCAGATCTTAAATGTATTGTAGTGCTATAAGCCATTAAGTGATTTATAAACTAATAACAGTATTTTAAAGTCTACTCTCTGAGTTACAGGGAGCCAGTGTAAGGACTTTAGAACTGGGCTGATGTGCTCTGTCCTCCTGGTTTTAGTCAAAACACGAGCAGCAGCAGCGTTCTGGATCAGCTGCAGCTGTCTGATGGATGTTTTAGGCAGACCTGTGAAGACACTGTTGCAGTAATCAATGCAACTAAAGATAAATGCATGGATGAGTTTCTCTAGATCTTGCCGAGACATTAGCTAAAAGTTTAAAATTGTAAAACACTGACTTAAACTAACAAACCCCTATCTAAATGCTAAATGTAGCAGAACTGTAACTAAAAACTTAAAGTAAGAAAAGGTTAGCTAAATATTCTTTTCAGCACAAACTTGAAACATAACAAAAAGCTTGATAAAAGCAGCTAAATTGTAGCAAAAAGTTGAAAGCAGCAAACGTTTTGGTAAAAGCTTAAGTAATGAAGACCCAGCTTAAATTAACAAAGGTCTAGTTAAAAGCTAAAAGTAGCAAAAGGATGGCTAAAAACTAATAGTGGCTAAAGACTAGCTGAATGCTATGAGTAGCCTACAAAGACAAGAATCGAGCAGGTATACAGCAGAAGATTTTAAAAAAACAATGTTTTTGAAGGTACTGCAGAGATCTGAATGCATTTCAATAGATAAAGTAAAATACTTGAGAAAAGGTATTTCCACTCAGTCATTTCATCCATTGGCCCAATGACTATAAAAGGCTATAGTGCAGATAGTTCTCAATCATGCTACTGACTTATCTCTGATATATTGAGATTAAACATGAAACATGAAATACAAGTAACGAGAGATATTTAGATTAGATTTAACCACACATGTAGATTTGCACACTTTATAAAGCCACAAAACATATTTTATCAATTTATGAAATGTCCCATGAGCCTTTGCTGCTTGAACAGACTTTCTCCAAGTGCACAGACTAAAACAAAAGTGGGCCACTGCACTGGCTGCAAGCTTAATTGTTACAAATACAGGATTTTACTTCAAAAGTATTTGTATTTCATGTATTATATTACTGCATTTGGCCTACAGCCCTGATTAGATTTTCATTTTGGCCCTCTTGGGGAAAATGTTTGGGCACCCCTGGTCTAAGGTCAGCTGACAGTGGCAGCCATTTTGAATTGTGTTAACTCCAACAGTTAATCAGATTAGATGTACATCCAGTGATTGTTTCTGAGAGGTTTGTTAAAATCCTTCCTTGTGTTCATTAGATAATTTGCCAATAGACCAAAGTAAAACCATTTTCTTCCACCTTCATAACAAAAGCACAAGCTAATGTTGTAATCCTTGTACTCACCAGCATACAGTAAACTGAAGATTTCCTCTTTACTTTTTCATACAGTTTTGACCCCAGGATCAAGGTGTCCCTAAACGGCAGTATAACCATCCATTCTGTGACTGAGAAGGACGGTGGTGACTACCTCTGTGTTGCACGGAACAAGATGGGAGACGATTACGTCCAGCTGAGGGTCAGCGTTCTGACCAGACCTGCCAAGATTGACAGGAAGCAGCAGAGATCCAGTCAGGAGGTCGTCCACGGTGCAGACTTGAAGGTGGACTGTGTGGCTTCTGGTCTTCCCAACCCAGAGATTAGCTGGGCCCTGCCAGACGGCACCATGGTGAACCCAGTCAAGCAGAGGGAGGGAACCAGCGCTGGGCGCAGCCGCAGGTATGGACTTTAAGAAATATTGGGCCCAGTTAACTCCTCTGATAAAATCACTGTACACTGATGATGAAACAGGGTTTATTTGGATTTCAGCCATCATGAACCTTTAGTTTCCAGTGAATTAATAGAATAAAACCATAAACTGTTGTAGGTTGAGTAAATGTTCCCTTCAGAACAAGAGCAGACCTGAATGAATGAATACTTTATTTATCCTGGAGGTAAAGGACGTTGTCCGAGCAGCAGACATAAAATACATTTTATAAATGAGATTCATCTTTTCCACAAAGCTGAGCTGGTAAACAGTGAAGGACAGTGAGAGGTCCTGTCCACACAGGAACAGTGTTTCTGAAAACACTGGCTTTATTGTTATAGGGTTATTGTCCATAAAAAACTGTACTTTAGGAGTCTAAAAACTGTATTTTTGCATTTAGAGAAATAGAGTATGTAAAGAGAACTGAAGTGTCAATGTTGAGTTCTTGTGTGGACTGAAACACCATTTTATTTTAAAGGATAACACCTTAGACCCACCTCTAAAAGTTCTCTTTGTGGACGACTCTCAGAGGGGGTAGGATAAAGAGGACTGAAGAAGACTGAAATGAATGGTCTATGAAGGAGGTGGGATGGATAATCTATAAGAAAGACCAGTTTATCAGTGTCCTCCTGTCCTCCAGACTCAAATGTTCAACAGTTTTTCAGTTTTATCAATGATCTTCTTGAGTCTGCTGGTCATCAACCCCACATGGGGCTGGTGGACAAATTGAAAAGTGTCAACAATGAATTTCCCTTGTGGTCCAAGTTGGGTCAGAACCAGTCTCTCTCTAACCTTCAGGACAACTGGTATGCTATCATGGAGTCCAGATAGGACAGATTTCTTAGAAGCCAGTTCTCAGCAGGATGCTTTGCAAAGCACCATCTTTTTCTGCTTAGAAGTTCAGGACTTGAAGACGAGGGGGTCTGATCCAATCAGGGCCAGCGGTAGTCTCTTCATCAGTTTCCTCATCTGGCTCATCATCACAGTGGAGCTCTGTTGGACTGTGTCAGGATGCACCTGTGCACAACACTGATGTAATTACAGGGCTGTAGCCTTGTCATTAGGTGAATGTAGCCAGGCCACATCAGTGAGCTCAGGCACCACGTTCATGAATGTTATACTGACTGCTGCCACCGTGCCCCACACAGGATGCTAATCTGCTGCTACCACAATAATAAACCACCACAACCTCCCTAAGGACATTGTGTGAATACTCATACTTAACATATCACACTCTATCATGCATAATGAGAAGCACACTGTGTTATTAATGTGCTTACAAACCTCAGCAGGATCACACAGTGAACATCCACAGTAGATTATTTATTTTGTATCATGGCCATCATATAAAATTAACTAATAATTGATATTGTACAATAATTCCTTGCTCATATAATCTTTAGGACTCCTATTCATACCATGTATGCTCACAATTCTGAGTTTATAAATCCTGTCATCAGACTATAACAATCATCTTTTTCTTCCTGTATTTCTCCTATCTAGGTATGTGGTGTTTGACAATGGAACACTTTACTTTGATGATGTTGGCATGCCAGAGGAAGGGGACTACACCTGCTACGCAGAAAACCAGCTAGGCAAGGATGAGATGAAAGTAAGGGTCAGGGTAAAGACTGCTGTGTCCCCACCACAAATCCAGGACAAAGACTGGAACACCATCAGAGTTTTCCATGGTCAGACAGTAGCTCTGCAATGCAATGCCAAGGGCAAACCTCTACCTGCCATAACTTGGATGTCTCCAAAGAATAGACTGATTTCATCTGCCTTTGACAAATACCAGATCCTTAATGATGGAACGTTGATTATTCAAAAGGCTCAACGCTTGGATCAAGGTAATTACACCTGCTTGGTGAAGAACGGTGCTGGACAAGACCTTAAAGTTACCAGATTGGAGGTCCTGGTAACACCTCCAGTTATCAATGATCTAAGAGGAGCTGTCAACGTGATAAAGACAACTGCAGTTCAAGATCAAAAGAAGCTGCTGGATTGTGTGGCAAAGGGTTATCCTGCACCTCAGATCATGTGGATTCTGCCAGGAAATATTATCCTTTTAGCACCGTACCACTCCAGCAAAGTAACAGTTCATCAAAATGGTACTTTGGAAATTCGATCGACCAAACAGACAGACTCAGGTCAGCTGATTTGTGTTGCCCGTAATGATGGAGGGGAGGCCAGACTGGTGGTTAACCTGGATGTCAAAGAAGCTCTTGAAAGGACACAAATGCGAGTTCCTGAAAGGGATAATTTGCCTCTGAGAGTGGGGAATACCATGACTCTGAATTGTTCCTTTGAAGGCTTAAAACTACCTCATCTGACTTGGATCCTACCTAATGGCACGCCGTTGCCCTTTGGTGCTCAGTATTTAAAGTTTTTCCACCAGGAGGATGGTTCTTTGATCATCAACAACCCAACTGTTGCTGAAGCAGGCACGTATCGTTGTCTGGGGCATAACTCTGCAGGTCCTGTGGAGCGTACGATCACAGTGTCCCCAGGGAGAAAACCAGAGATCCAAAACAGATACATCTCTCCTGTCAGCATCATGAACGGGGAAACACTTTTCCTCCACTGCCAAGCCACAGGTGAGGCCCTTAGACTAACATGGACCCTCCCCAGTGGGGTTGTTCTGAACAAGCTGCAGAGAACTGGAAGATATGCTATAATGTCCAATGGGACACTGACCATCCTCCAAGCATCCATCCATGATCGAGGTCCATATGTTTGTAGAGCTGCTAATGAATATGGCAGCTCTCTGCTCTCTGTATCAGTAACCGTGGTCGCACACCCTCCACAAATCACCAGCAGTCCTCCCTCTGTGACGTATGCTAAACGTGGAGTTGCCATTCAGTTAAACTGTGCAGCGACTGGGGTTCCTAAAGTGGAGTTGGCGTGGGAAACGCCAGATAAAACCCGCTTGGCTGTTAGTGCTCAGCCACGCCTGTTTGGAAATAAGTATGTCCACCCACAAGGGTCTCTCATCATTCAGAATCCAACACAAAGAGATGCTGGCGTCTATCGATGCACTGCCAAGAATGCCGTTGGCATGGACTCCAAGGCTACATTCCTCAATGTGTTCTAAGGATCTTCATCTTGGTCCACTGCCGTACTGTACGCCCAAACAACTGCCTAGTTCAGAGCAACTCATTCTTTTGATTTCAAAAGGCACAGCATTTCCTGAAGGGATTTATTTTACCAGGCACAATCAGCTTTATATGAACACTGAGAGTTCCATTGAGGTTTGTGAAATATTTTGCTAACAAACGAGGTTGACATGTAACAGTTAATGCCAAGGTTTGAGACATGTTGTGAAATGTCTTCCATTCCATTTCATGCTCTGTTTCTGTCAAATCGACTGACTTCTAGCCATGTTTGTGTTTGCTAAGATCCCTCTGCTGTGGTGACCCTCTTTAATCAGGTTATCAGTTGCAGATGTCAACTTATTGACTAATCTCTTTGCCAGTTTCATTAAAATAATGCTCAGTGGTTCTTTTAAGAGTTTTTAGATTTGTTTTAAAGCAACATTTGAAAAACTAAACTGGTCTCTTGAACTCAAAGCCAAAGGTTATTGACCTACAAATATTCTATTTATTTTATTTTGAGCCAACACCTTTTCTATTCCCACCACAGACTCAGGCCTACTAGTTTATCTAACTGATACTTTGCAATGCAACTAAATTATTCAGCCTGTTCAAGTTTAGACTTACCATGACAGAATCTCTAACTTTAAAACTTTAAAGCATTTATGCCTTAATTCCACAGTAAACTTATTGAAGTTAAAACTACTAATGACTCAGGGAAAAGAGTGACAGATGGTAAAACTACTTTATAAAGCTAATTATTCAGTAAGAAATTCAGTTTCTATAGACCACTCAGAGTAGATGAAGTTATGGGCAACATCGTAAAGACAAATCAAAAAAACTTTAAAAAGAAAGTAACAAGATCACAATATTTTTATCAAATCAAATTTGTAATACAGATTTGTGACAAGATGCAATGCAACAGACCTGGGGACACTGTGGTAGACAGTGTCGAAGGACTGGAGATGGACCTGGGGACACTGTGGTACAGGGTCAGACGACTGGAGACAAACCTGGGTACACTGTGGTAGACACTGTCGAAGGACTGGAGATGGACCTGGGGACACAGTGGTACAGGGTCAGACAACTGGAGACAGACCTGGGGACACTGTGGTAGACAGTGTCGAAGGACTGGAGACAGACCTGGGGACACTGTGGTAGACACTGTCGAAGGACTGGAGACGGATCTGGGGACATTGTGGAAGACAGTGTCAAAGGACTGGAGATGGACCTGGGGACACTGTGGTAGACAGGATCGGACGACTGGAGACAGACCTGGGGACACTGTGGTAGACAGTGTTGGACGACTGGAGACGTACCTGGGGACACTGTGGCAGACAGGGTCGGACAACTGGAGACAGACCTGGGGACACTGTGGTAGACGGTGTCGAAGGACTGGAGACAGACCTGGGGACACTGTGGTAGACAGTGTCGAAGGACTGGAGACTGACCATCGGGACACTGTGGTAGACAGTGTCGAAGGACTGGAGATGGACCTTGGGACACTGTGGTAGCCAGAGTTGAAGGACTGGAGACAGACCCGGCGACACTGTGGTAGACAGTGTCGAAGGACTGGATACAGACCATCGGGACACTGTGGTAGACAGTGTCGAAGGACTGGAGACGGACCATCGGTACACTGTGG
>JAUBOC010000001.1:28063811-28075638 GCA_032275365.1 Anablepsoides cearensis
TTAGTTAGTTAGTTAGTTAGTTAGTTAGTTAGTTAGTTAGTTAGTTAGTTAGTTAGTTAGTTAGTTAGTTAGTTTATATATATAGTTTTACATCTTTAACATAAGTCTCAGGTTGAGATTTGGGCTGTTTTTTTTGTGGTTAGGCAGGTTTTGTGTTGTGTTTGAGCTGGAAACCCTGCTTTTAGCCTGTGCACTTGGAGAACATACACCTGGGCAGCAAAGGCTCATGGGACATGTCATAAATTTATGTTTGAGTATTTATGGTCTAAATGTTCAAACCTTCATGTGTGCTGAATTATAATCTACACTACAGCCTCTTACAGAGATACTGAGCAGTTGAATGGACTGATTGTCAGTGGAAATACAGTGTTTCTGCAGAGGATTACAGGAGATTATAATCTATTAACCAGGGCAGATATTGGTGGGCCAGTTGTGGCTCACAGGGCCCATGTTGGACACCAGCTGTGGTGGCCATCTTGAATGGATTTGACTCCTGATGTTGATGAGTTGGTGGCAGAGCTGTTGCCTCTCAGCAAGAAGGTTGTTGGATCAAATCCAGACCAGAGACCTTTCTGTGTGGTTTTCATATTCTCTCCATGCATGTGTGGGTTTTCTCCATGTAATCTGCTCCTCACACAGAATAAAAACATGAATGTTAGGCTGGTAACTCTAACTGTCCCTAGATGTGAGTGAGAGAGTGAATGGTCTCTGTGTCCCTGTGGTGGACTGGAGACCTGTCCAGGTGTCCTCCACCCCTCAGGGACTAACTGTGACCCTGAAGGGAAGAAGCAGGTAAAAAACATGGATGTATTTTAATGAGTTGTAGTTCATCCTGTAATTATTTTCTGTAAGTTTGAATGAATCTTATTTAAAAATATAAAATAATTAGTTAAACAGATATAAACTAAAACATTATGGTCCAGCTTGGTGTTTGTGCAGCGGGCGACATCAACACATTTCTGTCTTCAGTCCTGACAGCAGGCCGGGCCACACCGGCAGGTCTTGGCGCTAACGCCGCGCAATGCATTGTGGGACGTTGGCTGACGGAGAAGCCAACATGGCGGTGAAACCGAGGCAGAGGACCGAAGCTGCAGCAGCGAGAAGGCCGTGAATGAAGTCCACCGCACACCGAGCCCCACCGCCTCCGCCTAGCCCGAAATCCTCCGCAGCGCCCGAAGAGGCCGGAAACCTTCACAAACAGCCGGACATCCCGAACCACAGAGGAGGAAGTCTCGTATGAGTTCCGACGAGAAGGAGGACTGTGAGTGTGCGACACCACAGGCCGAGACCTGCCCCGACAGAGGACCTGATAGGTGGGCACAGCCGGAGGAAAGAGCCGGGGATGCCGGGAGAGGCCCGGGACTCCGCGGCTAGCTAGCTAGTTAGCTGTTGCTATTAGCTGCATGAACATGTCTCTTCTGCAGTCTCACTGGCTCTTTTTAAATAAAATTATCAATTATAGCCAGATGGTTGGTAAATAAGTGTGTGTTTTTGGACAATAATTAAAATTTATTTTAGTTTGTTTTCAGAATATCAGTGTGTTAGCTGATGTTTAGTGTTTATTAGCTTGTTAGGTCAGAACGTTCGTGACATCTCTGCCTGTTTCTGCATTCAAATACTGAGGAAAATGTTTGTTTTTTTATTTAATTATAAATTACTGACAGTGGCTTCATATTTAACTAGCTTTAACACAGAGATCTGCTCCAGCTTTTTAACAACATGACTGTTGCATTTTAGCTACATTATTATTGTTTTTAATTACAGCTAATAGTCCAGAGACAGGCTGAGAGCTGCTGAATGAAGTTAAAACAAAATAAACTGCAGCTAAAGACTAAAATGAGCTAAACTATATGTAGAAATTAAAATATTAAAGCAGTGGTGAAAATGATCTGAACTGTAGTTAAAACCTGACAGCTAAATGTGAGATAAAAGATCAGTGTATTAAGGCTTTAGTGAGAAGTATCAAACTGAAACCAAAACATAAAATTAGCTTACAGCAGCTAATAACAGAACAGCAGCTAAAACAGTAGCCAAAAGCTACAAAACATGGGCTGAAGGTGAAAATGATCAATGTGACTACAAGATCCTGAATTTCACCTCGGCGGGACAATAAAGGCTATTTCTATTCTCTCTTAAAATAGTGGTTAAAACTATAAATTGTAAAACAGCAGCTAGACCAGTAGTAAAATAAAAGCTAAAACAAGAAGAGAAAACCAGTAGCTAAAGTGTAAAAACTACAAAAAAAATCTTAAAATGATAAAATAGTAGCTAAAAGTAGAAGAATTATATCTAAAGAAGTTGCACTCTAGTTAATAATAGCAAAATAGTAGCTAAAACTAGTAGTTTGTTTGCAAAGGAAGGTTTGTGGAGTTGTAAATGCTGAGTCAGCAAAGCATGACTTGTCATTTCTTCTTGTTGTTTTTGTTTATTTAGAGAAAACGAGGAGCCTGACACAGAAAACCCAGAAGCAAGCCGAATGTAAGTCAGAAAAAATGTATAATAACTGTCTGCAGCTCAGAGAGAATGGTGGCTTCATGTCTTGTCTGTCTGCACGCAGGAAGCGAGCAGCTGCCAAACATCTGATAGAGCGCTACTACCACCAGTTAACCGAGGGCTGCGGGAGCGAGTCCTGCTCCAACTCATGGTGCGCCTCGTCGGTGGGGTTCAGCCGCATGGACAACAACGCGGCGGCGGTCAAAGCCCTGGAGCTCTACAAGGTCAACGCCAAGCTATGTGACCCGCACCCGTCCAAGAAGGGAACGGCCTCCACGTACCTGGAGAGCAGCGCCCACAGCAACTCTGCCTGCAGCAACAGGAAGATGAACCACAAAGACGTCCACGCCGTGCGGGACAACTTTAAAGGTGAGCTCACACCAGCCGCACCGATTCGGTTCGATACAGGTACATGTATTGTTGCACCCTTAATACAATATATAATACGTCAACACAGTGCTGAACTGTAACTCAGTACAGATATATATCCTGATTTTTAGTAACTATGATGAGAAATGTGATGAACACCACTGTCAGTGCTCTGCACCACCACTCTGTTTACACCATGCTAACAACAAGCTCACTACAGCTCTGTGGAGGTCTGCTCCAAACTGAGCTGTGACTGAACAAGTGTTCACTGTCAGAAACAAGCAGAACCAGTTCAGAAAAGACTTCTGTAGTTCAGTGTGGTAGGGTAGGCCTGCACTATTAGAAAATCCTGCGATTGATGATAGTATTAGTAAATATTGTGATGACCGTATCAGGTGTAAAATGTCTTTTTTTTTTCTCTTTCCAACCTGTACTTCCTGCTCTGTGTGACCTTTATCACTTCTGGTGATGTTATTTGTGTCTTCTGGGAGCTTTTGTTGTCGTCATTCTCTGTCCGACTGACTGAATGTTGTATTAGCATGAAATCTTCGAATATTTTAGTCCAGGGATTCCCAACCAGGGATACACAAGCACATAACAGGGGGTACATGGAAACATTTCCCAGGTGTGTAAAAAAATAAATCAAAGTAGGGCCCTATGATTTACACAATGCATAAATTGCAAACGGAATCATGAAATTGACACAAAATGTAGTCTAGTACAAAACACAGACTCACAGGATTAGCTAATTTGGGGTATTTGATGTATTTTGGACGCTGCTGCTTCCTGTACCTGCCATTACCTGGTTTATTTATTTAATTACTTATTCACTTTCAATGCAACATATTTATCTTTATGTTTAATTTCAATTGAAAAGAATAAAATTAAGAGAATTAAATGGGGGTTAAATGAATAATTCTTATTTAATGATCAGTTGTACATTATAGTTTTGTAGAATCATCATTATGTTTAACAGAGGGGTACTAGTGGAATGATAAAATAGCTCAGGGGTAAACAAGTCTAAAAAGTTTGGGAACCACTGGTTTAGTCAACAATCATTGCAGTCCTTTGTAATATGAATATTGCTCACACTGAGATTGCAGTGACGATATCTCTGCAGTATATTGTGTAGCTCTAATGTAGAGGTGTTTCAGGTATCAAATGTCTGATAACTGTCAGTCTGCTGTAAAATGTTCCAGAGAGTCTGATGTCGACTCAACTGATCAGATCTGTTTCACTGTCTGATACAGTTCAAGTCTACAGAACATTGAGTGGATGAAAGTGAAGCTTCCTAAAGTTTAACCCTCTTCCTGAAACATCAGCACCTCCCTGAAGCTGACGCTGCAAACAGGCAGTATGGCAGGCTGTTGTGACATCAAATTGGTTTCACCACACTTTCATTCCACATATGTGAAATAGATTCATAACTAGACATATTAGTTAATTAAGATATCTCTTATTATATTTTGACTCCTGTAAATGATTTCAGATTTACTTGGAGGCTCTAATTCAGTGATTCTCTATTCTGGTCCTCATGACCCACTACCCTGCATGTTTTAGTTGTTCCTCTGCTCTTCTGCAGGTCTTTATGTTCTGCAGAAACCTGCTAATTACTCATTTATTTAAATCAGGTGTGCAAAAGCCTCTCTCCACCTTCTGTCAATCAGTCCCAGAGCTAATCCACAGGCAGCATTCTGCTGATGTCAAAATAAGTCAGCTGTACTCACTTCTACCTGCTCAGAACCACCAGAGAGGAGGTCCTGAAGCAGTGTGTCTGTGTGTGGTAATTAAATAAAGACTCATTCAGCCGAGGCCCAACAGATAAAACCACACACTGCTGACCACCTGAAACACTCACACTCTGACTGGTCATAATTTAATTAAGTGACATCAGGTCTGTCCGTACAGTAGAGGTGTAAATCACCAGCTTTATCATGATATATTACATCGATATGTTTGGATGACAATTTGATTTTTCTTGATGATGATACGATTTCAATTCACATGTCTGTGATCGATATAATGCAATGTCATCTGTCCATCTAACACAATGACTGTGTTAGATGGACAGATGATATCGATTCACATCAAGAATATGATGACGATATTTTCATTTTGCCACGATATAACTGAATCATGAACCATTCAAATCAATATATCGATATAGATCCATGTATCGTTACATCTCTAGTAAAAATCATTGATCTCAGCAGTTTTTCTGACTCTTTAATTATTCAATATGATATCTAAATTCTATCTGTGGGGATTGGTGGCGCAGAGGTTAGAGAAGATGAGGCTGTGATCAGAAGGTTGCCGGTTCAACTCCCCAGACCAACCAGCCACACTGTGAGCCCCTGAGCAAGGCCCTTAACCCCTCAGCTGCTCCCTGGGAGCTGTAATTAGCAGCCCACTGCTCCACATGTGTGTTGATGTGAGCGATGGGTAAAATGCAGAGAATTAATTTCCCCTCTGTGGGACAATAAAGGCTAATATTGATTTATTTATTTATATTGATATAAGGAGTTATGTTGTGATATAAATGTTAGCTGTGTCATCCAGCCCTACATGCTACTACATGAGCATGTTTAGTAAAGTAGGTACTGGTAGGGCCTACAATAAATAAATGTTTGAATATCACGTGAATTGGTCAGTTCATGTGATTCAGACCAAAAATAAAATTCAGAATGAATGTCTTTATTTTACTGGTAAAATAAAGACATGTAAATCAAAATCATATTAAAATAAAGCTGTCAAAAGTTACAAACTTCCTATAATAAACCTTGTAAAAGTCCTGCTGCACTTTAACACTCCAACATTTCAGCTCATCCAGTGTTTCTCCTACAGATAAGCAGAGAAAACAGACTGACAGCTAGCCACAATGCTGTTAGCACAGAAAATATGAAGCCTTCAACACAGGGATTAAATCAAATTTCTAAGTTTATTTTAATTTTAAACTGTTAAATGATCTTCAGTTCTGCTCAGATCATGTCTGCATCGAGGTAAATAAAATCAAATCTGTTCATGTGTGAAATGAGACACTTTCCTGTTTCTCTTCTGTTGCTGCAGCTCTAAACCCACAGCTTTATGATAGTTTTACATTTTATATGCATAGTGGTGTGGTATTATTTTACATTTTATATAGTCATCCCTTATTCAAGTCTAGTAGCCAGTATGAAACAAAACACAGTAGATGTTTATTAATATGTTACATGTCATGATCTTTATGGTGGGCTAACTCAAGCTAATGTTAGCTTACCACTTTATCTTACAGTAGTTCCTGCTTAAGCCCTTAAGAGTTCAACCAAAAACTAAAAGCATTAACCAAACATTTCTGATGTGGAAAAAATGTTTGTTTTGCAAAACGTTTCGAAATAATTTTTTATTGCTTTTTTGTTTGTTTGAAACAGTTTTTTGATTGAAACTACTTTTTTTAACAATACAAAAAAAAACCAAAATAATCTTCATATGAAAGGACAACCAAAGATTTTCTCGGACTACCAGATTTTCTTAACGGGTCAACCTGAATATAATCTTTGTCTTCTGTTAACTGATTGTAATGTCAGCTCATGACTCCTGACTGTTAATCTGTTCATTTGTTTTTACAAACTGTGTTTGTGTGCAGATGTAAATTACCTGACAGAGGAGAAGGTGTACGAGATCCTAGACATCTGTGGAGAGAAGGAGGACTACTCCCCTCTCATCAGGGTCATAGGTCGGGTCTTCTCTAGCTCTGAGGGCCTGGTGCAGAGCTTCCGGAGGTGCAAACCTCACACCAAGGAGGAGCTGAAGTCTCTCCAGGTCAAAGACGAGGACAAGGATGAAGACGAGAAGGAGGCAGCTGCCTGCTCAGCCACAGCCATGGACGAGGACTCCCCCACCTCCTCCTCATCGTCGAGGCTCGGCGAGGGCTCCTCGGGAGAAAACGATGTCCAGAAGCTGGCGCCGGACGAGGTGTCGGTGGACATCGACGCCGTGCGGCGCGTCTACGAGCGCCTCCTGTCCAACGAGAAGATCGAGGCCGCCTTCCTGAACGCTCTCGTCTACCTCTCGCCAAACGTGGAGTGTGACCTGGCCTACCACAACGTGTACTCCAGAGACCCCAACTACCTGAACCTGTTCGTCATCGTGATGGAGAACAGCAACCTGCACAGCCCCGAGTACCTGGAGATCGCTCTGCCACAGTTCTGCAAGGCCATGAGCAAGCTGCCGCTGGCCGCCCAGGCCAAGCTGGCCCGCCTCTGGTCCCACTACAGCGCCGAGCAGATCCGCAGGATGATGGAGACCTTCCAGCAGCTCATCACCTTCAAGGTCATCAGCAACGAGTTCAACAGCCGCAACCTGGTCAACGACGACGACGCCGTGGTGGCGGCCACCAAGTGCTTGAAGATAGTTTACTATGCAAACGTCTTGGGAGGCGATCTGGACGTGGAGAACAACGAGGAGGACGACGACGAGCCCATCCCAGAGTCCAGCGAGCTCACGCTGCAGGAGCTGCTGGGCGAGGAGCGCCGGAACAAGAAGGGCCCTCGAGTGGACCCGCTGGAGACGGAGCTGGGGATTCGCACCAACGACTGCCGGCGGCCGCTCATCCCCTTCGAGGAGTTCATCAACGAGCCCCTGAACGAGGTGCTGGAAATGGACAAGGACTACACCTTCTTCAAGGTGGAGACGGAGAACAAGTTCTCCTTCATGACGTGCCCCTTCATCCTGAACGCCGTCACCAAGAACCTGGGCCTGTACTACGACAACCGCATCCGCATGTACAGCGAGCGGCGGATCACAGTGCTCTACAGCCTGGTGCAGGGCCAGCAGCTCAACCCCTACCTGAGGCTGAAGGTCCGCAGAGACCACATCATTGACGACGCTCTGGTCAGGGTACGTGAGGCCACCGCAGGCTAACGGCTAGCTTCTTTAGCTTGTGTCTGTGCTGGTTGTAGCTTTAGCTGCTTTATTTGTTTTAGCTGCTGCCAGGGTTCATGCAGGGTTTAAAAAAGTCTAAAAAAAGGCTAAATTTTAGGCATTAAAGGTCTTAAAAACACCCAGATTTTCATCCAAGGTCTTTAATTTAATCAGGTCTTAATTATTTTACTTTTGATCATTCCTGAGAAGCATTAGCTACATAAATAAACAGAGTAAAGATCTGTAATCAGAGGTTGATGTGATCCGTCTTCATGAAGTGATAAGTTTGCTACAGGTCTTTGTACGTGTTAAACTACAAGTCCTGTGATAACTGCTGGGAAAAATGTCAGTTTATTTACATGTTTTCAACCTCTTTACTGCTACAAACCCTCTGCCTACAGCAGCTTGTTCACCTGCACAAACAAAAAGTTCAGTCATGTCCACTGCTTGTTGTTTAAACATGTTTTCAATCAGACTTAGCTGATATCTAGGGATGCACCGATACCAGTTTTTCTCAAACCGAGTACAAGTACTGCAGATTGGGTACTCGCCGATACCGAGTACCGATACAAGTACTTACTGAGTTATAACTTACTTAGTTATTATGATATTTAGGTACGAGAGATGTTTGTAAAACCTAAAATTCAAACAAATTTGTAGAACAGATGTAGTACTTCAGTCAAAGGAGTAAGATTGTGGAATAATCTGATCATAAAACTGCTGACTTAATTAATTTATTTAAAAGAATGACAAAAGTTAATTTGCTAAAGAAATATGAAATTGTAAAATTTGTATTTATAAGAGCTGCTGTTTGAGGAGTTGAAGTTTTTGTTTTGTTCTATTATCAGATATTCTGAGATTTTTGTCTTTCTGCTACCTTTCATTTAATTTGATTTGTATTATTTTCTTGTATGTGGATTTATTTTGGTTTTAAATTAATAAAAAAATGTGGCACTAAATTAGAAACATATCTAAGTGGCTTATCCTGATCCTGAAGGACCATTAGTCTGCATGATTTAGTTGTTTCCCTGCTGCTCAGCAGGTTTTTAAGATCTGCAGAAGCCTGTCAATCAAATCAGGTGAACCAAGGCAGGAAAACATCCAAAACATGCAGGACAGTGGTCCTCAAGGACCAGGATTTAGAACCACTTGTGTAAAGAGTCATACCTCATTTCTCAGACAGTCTGTGAGGAGGGGGTTTACAGATTGATCCAAGTAATAATAATACTAACCTGGAGTCATGCAGTTTAAATCTTGTAGCTCCACACGTCTTCAGCTACAGAACAGTCTCCATCTGCTGGATGACTGAGAATCAGAAACATCTGATAGCAACAGTGTCTGACCGTGTTGAAACTAAAGTAGATCCATACTTGTGTTAGCTTCACTTGCAGCGCATCACATCGCTCACGTTTTATAAAATACAAGCTTTACTGTCCTGAGCATCCGACCACAGGGAGGTTAGAACATAAACCGTGAAATAAACAAGCAGGTCAGATAATTATTTTACCAGTTCTAACTCCATAATCAACAAGCTACGACGTAGCATTCACTGTAGCAACCTGTTGTTTAATCTGTAAACAGCATGTGCGTCACGTTGACGGCAGCCTGGATGTTGTAGTTAAAATGTGAGCATCCACGCCAAGAAAAGGTATCGGTCCTGTGTATCGGGGCATTTTGAACGAGTACTTGTAAAATGCTGGTATCTGACCAGATACTGGTATCGGTATCGGTGCGTCCCTACTGATATCAGTGATTTTTACACTCTGTTGGAAACGGCTCACAGCAGTCCATATGAAGGTCACATAGATATGACCGTTTCATTAAAATAATCTAGTGTTCTTGTATTAAAATATTCTTTAACAACTAAACTGATATCTATAAAAGGTTTTTATGTTAAAATCTCTGACCATTTAAATGTTTCTGTTAATGCATCAGTTTGGTCTTAAATACCCTTCCTGATGGTCTTTAAAGGTCTTTAAAAGGTCTTTTAAGGTCTTTAAAAGGTCTTTAAATGAACGTAGTGAACCCTGCAGGAACCCTGTGCTGTTGGCTGCAGCTCAGACTCTGAAGAGCGTGATGTTCTCAGCTGGGTTCTGTTGTCTCTGGGCTGATGTTCTCAGCTGGGTTCTGTTGTCTCTGGGCTGATGTTCTCTGGCTCCCTGCAGCTGGAGATGATAGCCATGGAGAACCCTGCAGACCTGAAGAAGCAGCTGTACGTGGAGTTTGAAGGAGAGCAGGGCGTGGATGAAGGAGGAGTTTCCAAAGAGTTCTTCCAGCTGGTGGTGGAGGAGATCTTCAACCCTGACATCGGTAGGACAGCTGAAGGTTCTGGTCTTCTCAGGCAGACCCGTGTAAAGATGGAGGATGTTGAACCTTGTATCTGTGTCAGGGATGTTCACCTACGACGAGCGCACCAGGATGTTCTGGTTCAACTCCTCATCGTTTGAGAATGAGGGCCAGTACACGCTGATCGGCATCGTGCTGGGCCTGGCCATCTACAACAACTGCATCCTGGACGTGCACTTCCCCATGGTGGTCTACAGGAAGCTGATGGGCAAGAAGGGAACCTTCAGGGACCTGGCCGACGCCAACCCGGTAAGATTAGAGTGTGTCTGTGAGCGAGCTGCTTGCTGAGCCAGGCGTTGAGCAGACAGCCTCTGTGTGAAGGTTCTGTGCCAGAGCCTGAAGGAGCTGCTGGAGTACGAGGGCAGCGTGGAGGAGGACATGATGATCACCTTCCAGATCTCACAGACAGACCTGTTCGGGAACCCGCTCATGTACGACCTGAGGGAGAACGGAGACAAGATCCCTGTCACCAACGACAACAGGAAGGTGAGCAGCTCAGAGACGTGATGTTTGATCTGCTGATGAAGCTGGAGTCAGCTGCAGCTTTCTGCTTCTGTCTGCAGGAGTTTGTAGCTCAGTACTCTGAGTATATTTTAAACAAAAGTGTGGAGAAACAGTTCAAGGCCTTCAGGAGAGGCTTCCACATGGTCACCAACGAGTCGCCCCTCAAGTACCTGTTCAGACCAGAGGAGATCGAGCTGCTGATCTGTGGGAGCAGGGTGAGACCCCCGCTGCTGCCTGACCAGGTTTATTTATCTCAAACAAACAAACAAACAAACTGTGTGTTATCCTGCAGAACCTGGACTTTCATGCACTGGAGGAGACGACAGAGTACGACGGAGGATACAACAAAGATTCTAGGATCATCAAGTAAGTCAGTGTGTTCAGATACACTGTAAACAGTTTTATCTGCAGGATGAAGAGTGATAGATTAAAACATCACCTCTAACTGTAACAGTTATTCACTGCAGGAACTAAACTCTTTAAATCTGAGCAGACGTCTGTCAGTCTGACACATGAAAAGCTTTAATTCAAAATATCAGGACTTCCTGTGGTGTAGTTTGAAATATTTATCAGTTCAACCAAAACTAACTGTGTATAAATGTGAAGACATCTAATGAGAGTTGTTTGAAAATAAGAATTTTTAGATTAAAATGCAGTTAATTCAAAAAACATAAAATTAATATATTTTAGAGCTTCAACAATAAAGAAAATTCACGATTCGGTTCAGTTTGATATTTTAATCTCACAATTCAATATTTTTTCAATACAAAAAAGAGAAATGTCCATGCCCTTTTTACCTTGTAATTTATTTACATTAATTGTGAACATTTGTTTAACCTCAAAAGTCCAGTTTTTAAATTAAAAGTTTCTCAGTAGATCTGTGCTCCACTATGCAGCCTAGGTGGAGTAGTTGAACACAGATCCACTGATTCTTCAACACAGAGCATCTTCAGAAGACAAGATGATAAAATAAATGTTAAAAATCTGTATTTATATATATATATATATATAAAAAATTTCAAAATCTGTATTGTTCGATACTAGGGGTGTAACGATACATAAAACTCGAGACGAGACACAGTACTGAGTTTGCAAGACGAGACGAGATTTTGATAATAGTTTCAAGAAAACTTTACTGATATCTTCCTTTTTCTGATTTCTTGAATCTCCTTAGATCAGTGCTTTAACTATGCATGGCCTTCCAACATCATATAAA
>JAUBOC010000001.1:28237391-28249959 GCA_032275365.1 Anablepsoides cearensis
TGTTTCCATTGAGCAAATTTATTTTCGAAATTCTAATTTGCGCATTTTCATGGTCAATGGAAACGCAGCTAGTGTTACCTTTGTATTTTGCTGCCACACCAGCTTTTTTCCTCAATAAAGGAGGACATGTTTTTTTCCGATAGCGTTGGTTTCTTTGTTTATCCAGCTGTGCACAAGATCACTCAAAAACTTGCGGACACATTTCCGTGATATTTTTCATGGCATGTTGGTGTCTTCACAGAGAACAACTCATGAAATAGTGGCAGAAGGCTGGCAACATCTGCCAGGGCCAATCAGCATCCAGCAGAACTTTATTCCACCAATCAGAACTCAAGTAAAGTAGTGTTTCCTCTACATTACTGACCTTGGCAGGGCACTTCTTGGACTGGGGGTTCGAAAGCGGCATGTTACGTTACTAATGCTACCTGCTATCCTGTGACTACAATCTCTGCTCCCTGTCCATAAGTAGCAGAACTCTCAGAAGTGGTGAAGGCGTTGGTCAGTTTTTGTAGACAGGGCAGGGTGCCCTACTTGGACAATGGTAGAGGAAACATTGCTAGGGTCTTGGCAGAAGGGTTTTTTAGTTAGTTCATTCTAATAAACCTTTATTTTTTTTCACAGAGTCTTTGTGCCAGCCTACATCCTTATTTCCATCCTCAACTAAACTGTGACAAAAATGTTGTTCTATGTCACATTTACGTTCAACTTTGTGTTGGTCTATCACATAAAATCCTAGTTTGTGGTGGCAAAATGTGAAAAAATCAAGGCATCTGAAGACCTTTTCAAGGTACTATAGATGAGCTTGTCTAATTCAGAACTTTATGTCTGTGTATCCACGATTCAGTCTTGGAGAAAGCTTTGGTGAAATCTCTTTGGCATCTTGACAACTTCCTGCGGACTCTACTATCTGAAGAGATCGATGCTGACGCGTCAGGAGACCTCCCCGAGTCCTCCAGGAGTTTCCTGGATGGGCCGGAGCTCACCCTGGCTGATTGTAACTTGCTACCCAAGCTACACATACTGAAGGTACAGTCACCACGTTTTCATCAGAAACTATGTGCACGGCTAACCAACTTTTATGTAATTTGTTTTCTAAGGTTGTAGCCAAGAAGTACCGTGGCTTTGAGATCCCGCCAGAGATGACAGGAGTGTGGAGATACATGAACTGTGCCTACCAGAGGGAGGAGTTCACCAGCACCTGCCCTGCGGAGAGGGAAACTGAGTTAGCCTACCTGAATGTGGCAAAAACAATCAAATAGGACCACAAGTAGACAAATGGAGTGAATATACATGAATAGATTCATATTCAGATGATAAAACAATAATAAGATGCCCAACAAAATATTACAAATGCCAGTTACAGGGATTAGACAATGAAACTGAAACACCTGGTTTCAGACCATAACATCTCTTTCAGACAGCTTCCTCTTGTGTCCACAGTTAATCCTGTTGGATGTGGTTGGTTCTTGATGGTATGCTGACATTACTCTGGATACTGTGTCTCTTTATTCATCACAAAGACTTGCTGTCTTAGTCACAGATGCACCAACAAGATGTGCACCAACAATTTGTCCTCTTTTAAACTCTGGTATGTCACACATAATGTTGTGTGCATTGAAATATTATGATCCAAACTGTGCTCTTACCGTGCTAACTGAACCTTCACACTCTGCTCTTACTGGTGCAATGTGTAATTAATGAAGACTGACCACCAGGCTGGTCCAATTTAGCCATGAAACCACTAAAATGACAGCTGTTTCAGTTTCATTGTCTAACCCCTGTAGACATTTTCAAAACTGCAAATTATACATGAAAGTAAAGAAGAGTTAAACCTGTTTTTCACAGTTTGCGGCTTGTTGGATTTAAAACTGCAAGAAAACGTGCTAATTTTTCACTTGGAATCATACTAAATTGGTTACTTATGACCAGGCATGCCAGGCGTTTCACGGTTTCGCAGTATCATGGTATGATTATGCTCTAAAATGTTTTACTTTTTGTGTTTGTTGCATGATGGATGCATAAATTGAGCATAATTTGAGGTCAAATTTATCAACACTAAACCAACTTAACTATTGCACCACTTGCATGACATTTTGCAAATTTCTTTTTTACTTGTGTTTGAGTTTTCTGTCTCGTCTCCTTTATTATTTTCCAATAATTTGCTGTGGTTGTAATTTTTCTCTTTAAGCTGATATCTTACCTGGCTGCAGCTGTCAGCAACAAAAGATGAATGGGATTCATGAGGGGGGAAGCTTGACGCTAACCTGCATTTTACTCTGTGACTACCACCTCATTGTCTCTGCTAACTGTCCCCAAGTCTGACAATGGCTCCACTTAGGTGGGTTTCACTGGTATCCATCTTAGCGTTGGGTTGTTCACAAACGATTCTTTCAAACAAATAAATCTTTTGAGTAAATGAACTGAATCGAATCAGTTTTAACCTGTTTGTTCCTTTCTTGTTTCAGTTCAGTGCAATGTGAGCGTGACGGTCAGGACTCACTCCTGACTCTGAACAACAGTAATGTGTAGGCAGTACTGATGGGAATAGCAGTTATTTTAGTGAACTGAATCCCTTGAATCAGTTCATTAAAATGATTCCTTCAACAGATTTGTTGCAGTTCATTTGTACAGTATGCCAGTAAGTGACACATCTCCACTTCCAGCAAAGTATTATGTGAATCATGCTCTCAAGGACAATTCTCCTTGTGTGCAGAGTGACAGAGTGTGACTCTGCAGTTCATTCACTGAACGAGTCACTCCCCGGCCCTGACAGATTCCCCTCTCTGGAGTGTATCCCTGTGAGGAAGAAACGGTTACAAACTGTGTTTGTTCACTGAGCAAACACTACTACATGTAGTTCACAGACTGCCCTTGAAAGAATGGGATTTGCCTGGTTAAACAATAGGAAAAAATAAATAAAAATAGCTAAATTCTGGTGAAATAGTCATATTCAATAAGGCATCCCTGCCCGCTTGGCGCACACTACTGTAGCTCAGAGTGACGAGTGAGTCATTATCTTCTGACCGTCACGCTCTGAACACTGAGCTCAGCGTAACTGAGGAAGGGACAAATTAGTTAATGAAGCAATTTGATTCAGTTCATCCACATAAAACTTTTTTTTTTATTGCTTGAAAGAATTCTTCGTGAACAACACAGTGGCAAGCCCAATGCAAGAGGGGAGGGACACGGGGGAGTGATTCAGTGCACTCAGAAGACCTGCTGATCCCATCAGGCTCAGTGTTTACACTTTGACTCATTCGTATGTGATTTCCAGTGGTGGGCACAGCTAAATAAACAGCTAAACAAGTCAAATTTAGCTGAAGCTAACACTAATAGCTAACTGCTGATGACTGTCTCTCAGTCTGCGTCTCACATCTTTGTCTCCTTCCAGCTGCAAACTGATGGGACTGACACATGTTGATGTTAGCTTGTTAGTTAGCTGTTAGTGGACTTCAAGCTGGCAAAATCTTATTTAGCGGAAGCATATTGGATAAAAAAAATTAGTTGTGCTATTAATGATTAATGGAACTATTGATAAATAGAACTGGATTGGACTTGGCCTATCAGTGCTATTGTGTACTTTAGTGTAAAGAGCGTCGCCATTACTATGTGATGATTAAACCTGTGTTTATACTGTAGATCACAACACTGCTTCATCATTGTGTGCCTTTACAACCCATCAGAGCATATTTTTCAATATCATGTGAATGTAAAATATTTAGTTATACTAATTTATCAACCATTACTACCTATAGATGCACGAGCAAACCTGATAGCAAATCTGATTTATTAACGATGCGCAGTGAGGACTGTCTGTCAGAATAAAACAGCAGCTTTAACTCCTTCAGCATGTCTGCCTACATGAATATGCAGATTATATGAGGACTAGCAGATCACGCAAAGTACTCTGCAGAGGATATGCCGTGATTTATCAAGCCTGGAACTGGTTGCTCTGCTGTCTCAGTGTCTGTATTTAATACATTTGAAAGGCAGGAGCAAACTGTTGGCGCATGTTATCCCCTCTGAGTCTATTGCTTTAAATTATCTGCGACGGACAGGGCGAAGGCTGAGCAGGTGAGTTCCGGCAGGTGAGTCAGCAGAAACCAAAGGTTCCTGATGATGGAAGGTTAGCTCTGGGATCTTCAGAAACTCAAACTGAGCAGCAGTGACACTGCCATGAAGTGATGATGCTCCAGTGAAGAGCAGAACACTGAAGCAGCCTTTTAAAGCCCCGGAGCCAATCAGAGGAAGGAGCTGCAGCTGCAGACAATCAGCACCAGGATCCATTCAGAACCACAGATCATCAGTTATTTCACACAAGTCTAGATTTATGTGTCTATTCCAGCAGTGCTTTATGTTATATGTCTATGTTATACCTAAAATACTTTAATAACAAAAATATGTGAGGTTAACAAATAGTTTATTATATATTAAATATATATTGTATATATTAGGTTAGAGCTGAGACCATCACTGGTTAGTTCTGTATTATTCTGCATGTAGATCCTACCTTTGTAACTCTGACAACTGATTGTGTTCATTAAATTTAAATTATAATTGACCTGAGTCTGCCTGCAGCTAACAATATGTATTACTGAACAGCTGACCTGAATGCTTTACTACAGAAGGAATCTCCATGTGAAATGTTATTTATTGTGTTTCTGTCTGTGAATTTTGCTACAGTCTATAGCAAAATACTAAGCTCCTGATGTGTTAATCTTTCTTTTCTTGGACTTTTCACATGTCCACGTGTGGTTCATGTTGATCCACAATCAACACAGTAATGATGGCGCCTCAATCTATGTGACGTCCAATCTACTGATAAATAGCAATGAGCAAAACCAAGTCCCCCAGGACAAAGACGGGTTCAGACTTTTTCACTTTTAAAGATGTGAAATTGTAAAGAAATGTTAATAATGAATAATCTTTTGCAAATGAATATTTGTAAAACGCGTTTGTGTTGATTAATGAAAAAATTACATCAAATGTTTTTTTTAATGTCTTTATTGGTGTTTTTTGTCTTTACTTGAGAAATGTTTCAGTGGTTTGTTCAAGTTACACAACTTTAAATATTACAATATTTACAGTAATGATTAAAGTGTCTGATGATCATTGTTGTGGTAAACAATTTATTTAAATAATTAAATGTTTACATACACCACGATCAGCCTTTCAACAACCTGTAAGAGCCCAGATGATGATGATGATGTCATGGCTGTAGAAGAGTCAACGTTTGAGGTAATTTCAGACACCTGTGGGCGTATTTACTCTCTCTGTGTGGCATCGTGAGAAAATTAAAGAAATCAACATCATATCAGGAAGAGAATCATTTTCTTCTGTAACTGTGGTTCATCTGTGGATCCAAATCCCTCCAGACCCTCCAGACCCTCCAGACCCTCCAGCCAACCTTTCAGCTGAACGATCCTGTGATTCCTGAAGTCGGATGTGTTGAAATTTGCTGTGGAAACAACTTTGTCTGTGATGGTATTAACACTGACTCTCTGTAGAATCCACAGTGGCAGAGAGCTTATAGTTAGGTCTTAGACAAAGTTACACCTTAAAGTTTTGTTTCAGTGAGAGTGGGGCCATCATCTTACATGGGTTAGTGCTGTGAATCCACCAAAAACAGCTGCTGCTCGATTTTGTGTTGGCAGTAAAAATATTGTAGAGGTAGTAAAATAGGTAGTAAAAGGTAGCAAATCCAACTGTAGGATTCCTGTATTAACCCTGCTATAAAAATAAATAATAAATAAGGAAAGTAATTAGTCTTCATTTGTTTAGTCATCATTAAAACAGTAATCAAAAATCTCACTCCAAGCTCTGATCAAACCAACAGTAACAAGAAGAACCAAACTCAGTGGGCACAGCAAACCGAACCAAACTGCATCACTAACTGCCATTCTACATAAAAAAACGCTTTGCAAACACTAAACCACCGAACAGGTACAAAGAATAAGTGGGAGCTAATGTTAACTGATAACACTTACTCAAGGTCTGACACTGAAACAAAGACATCAATGTCAGAACCTTAACTTAAAGGTCATAAAAACATCTAGATGTCCTCTAAACAGTTAAAACCACAAGAAATTGAATCAAACAATGTTAAAGATGCTACATTATGGTTGGGAGGATGGTATGTAAAATATTTTGAAGCTTAAAACCATCAAAATACATACTTGGAATTTTTTTTTATCTGTTTGACATAATAAGAGACAAAACTATTCATGACTCCTTCAGCTGCTGCTCTGAGTGACAGCAATGTCCAAGAAGCTGAATTATTTTTCTCTGCCTCGCTCTGTCTACAGTAAATGCTCACAAGCAGCCGTTTGTTAATTATTATTACCCAAAATGCCACTGACACCCCTCGGTAATACTGAGCCAAAGTTTATTGCACTTAGATTACGCTCAAATGATTTTCTGCTACATTGTAAATCTGCTTATTTATCTGACTGTTTGTAATCTTAGTTCAATAAAACTTACAAAAAAAGGAAGAAAAAATCAAGTCAAAGATGGAAGCTGAATAGATGCTGTTGGTTTCCAATGTTAAACATGACAAGACGTGTATGGAAGGCATTCATGTCAACCCCTTCAGACATTTCCCTGTATAATGAGCCTCAAAAATCTGTAATTTTCACAAAAAGAGCACCACAAAGTCACATTCAAGTATTAAGAAGAAACACCTGACGCATGCTGTTTAGCAGGTTAGCATTAGCAGTGCCAATATTCTCATTTAGCAGATTAGCGGATAGTGAAGGCAACTTTTTAATTAGCTGTGCCCACCACTACAGCAGGGTCTTCCCACTAATAAAGTTCATATAACCTGATGATCAGCTCAGCAGGAGTGATATCAATCAGATAGATTTCTGGCAGTGATTGTTGTTCAGAGCTGACACAAAAATGCAGAAGAGTTATATTTAACTCCATAACCAAAGCCAGGATACAGAGTTTGAGGGAATGTGGTGTTGAAGGTGTGGAGGTGGTCCAGAGAGTCAGAGGAGACCCTGTAGAAGGACAGAACACCAGCAGGACAGTCCACATAGACTCCCACTCTGTTTGAGATGCAGCAGGAGGCAGGAAGAGGGACCAGCGTGCCGCTGTTGTTGTGCCAGACGTTATATCCCTTATCAGTGCAGGCCAGACACCACGACTGCTCGTTCCCTCCAAACTTGGATCCGTCGCCATCTCCGTTCCTCCCGATTTCCCTGTAGCTCACAGCAACGTAAACCTTTCCGACCCATTCCACCTCCCAGTAACAGCGACCAGCCAGCCCGTGTTCACACAGGACCTGAGGCCAGTAATCAAATCTGTGCGGGTGATCAGGGTACGGGTGCTCCTTCCTCAGGTCCGTCACCTTTTTGTTGTTTTCTGACAGCTTGAGGAACTTGTGAGCCGTGTTTGGATCCAGAGTGAGTTCACAGAAATCTGATAAGACAAACAACATTTTCAGATTTTCCTCTAGTTTTTGTCTAACATAAATATATATATATATATGCACGACCAAAGACACACTCACATTTCCTCAAACTTGGCTTCAACCAATGGGCTTCACCAGCCTCAGCTCTGAAAAATGAAATGACAAAATGCTTAAACTCCACCCACACAACAAGAAACTCCCCCTCTGTATTTCAGAAACTTAATATATTTGCTAGTCCCTTTTATGAAAAACAGTCAATATAGTACATCACCAGTTTGTCACTATAGTGACAAAGTTGTTAAATGTTGTTAATCTGCCAGCTCAGACAACCATGCATGGAAACAGCCAAATACCAAATGTTTTTCAAACATCATGAAATTTAATATGAAATTTTAATATAACAAAATACAAATTCAAAGCAAATTATTTATTTTTCAAAACTTTAAAAAGGGGCAATATTATGTGTTTCTCATGCATATATTTAAATTCTATACCATAATAAAGTAACTATATCATCTTCAGTTATTAAAATGTTGTTTAAATAGAAAATAAATTTCTATCTGTTTCTAAACACCTTGAAATTGGCCTCTGTCCCTTTAAGAACCTCCTTCCACTTCTGTCCCGCCCATTTCAGCACAGAAATCCTCCAGAGGAGGAGCTGGTCCAAAAAGGCGGTTCTAGTCCCAACCAGTTGTTTTTGCTCCCCTGGCTGCTGCCTCAGGACACTACAGGATTTCTCTAACATGCATGAATGAGTCAAAGCAAAACCCTGGGCCTGTTTTTGATGAGAGGATAACATTATAACATGATATAAAACTCAAAAAAGTTGATATTACATGATACTGCCCCTTTAAATTTGGTTTCAAACCATTAAATTCTGTTTCAGTTTAGTGAAAGTCATTTTCAAACCAATGCATTATTCATACTAAATGCAAATTCAGTCAAACAATTCAAATTCAGTTTCTGATGGCACAGGTTCCTTCCTATAAGACTGGTGGGACTGATACAAACCTGTTGATGTTGTTGACGCTTGTTTGTTAGCTTTAAGTGGATTTAAAGTTGGACAAACCTTTTAGTGGAACCTAATTGGTCAGCTACTGGTTTTCAAAGTTAGTGCAAAAGCAAATTGGCTAAATTAAAAATGAGTTTTGCTATTATCTGAGCAATGACCACCACTATACTACTATAACTATGACCTCAAACTGACTCCTTTTCCTGGGCATTCATACTTTGCTGCAGAACACCCCAGTGCATGCAGAAGATCATGGCTTGAAAGCAACAGACACACATCATCTGCAAAGAGGTTTCCAAACCAGATGATCTCCTCTGTATACAGCTGCATCTTGACAGTGGGTTGACAGTGACTCAGGAGGAGGTTGTCCTGTAACCAGTACAATGTAGCTAAAATGTAGCTTACCACTAACAGTGTGTGAATGGTGTAGGAATAGAAGAATGGTTGTAGTGTAAAGAGTTTTGGAGTCCTTGGACTTGATAAAGCACTGTATAAATTCAAACCATTACCATGTGAGATCCTATATGAACGGCACAAACAGGATTTGAATCATGGAACATGTCTGGACGTGCAACAGCGATTAACTAAATTTTGTGTTGATTGACACATCTCTTGCTTTGGTTATGCAAGATCCAGTTAATATTATATTTTGCTTATTTTAACTGTATGGTGAGTACTGACCTGAGAGTGTTGAGTCTCCACTGAGGATTCTCCAGACCAGCTGACAGCAGCTTCACTCCTGAGTCTCCTGGATGGTTGTAGCTCAGGTCCAGCTCTCTCATATAGGAGGGGTTGGACTTCAGAGCTGAGGCCAGAGAAGCACAGCCTTGCTCTGTGATCAGACAGCCTGAAAGCCTGTAGACCCACAAAACAAAAGAATGACAGAAAACTAGTATTTGATGTCAGACTGTAAAATACAAGATCTATAAGGCTATTATAAAACTGCCCAGTTTTCATGATGTCGGGGGGCAATAACAAATACAAACTGATTGTAAATATATGAGATCTTACCTGAGTATTTCCAGTTTACAATATGAGCTTTCCAGTCCAGCAGACAGCTGCTTCACTCCAGAGTCTTGTAGGTCATTATTACTTAAGTCCAGCTCTTTTAGACTACAGGACTGTGAGCCAAGGACTAAGGACAGAGCTGCACAGCTTTTGACTGAAAGGTTACATCCACTAAGCCTAGAAAGAAAAAACTAAGATTATATAAAAAGCAACATATTGAGTAATGATCTATAAAAAACGAGTAAGAAAAATCCAACCAAATTGTGCCTATTGTAGATAAATACAGAATTGCCTCAAATATGTTCCCCAGTAAAATTACAGAGGAACATAGGTACTAGTAAACATGTTTACTGAAATAAAGTTACTGGTTAACATAGTTACAGATAATTATAATAATTAGATAACAAAGGTATCAAGTACTGGGAAACAGATAATGAAAAACAGAGGTGCCAAGGAATATATGTACAGAGAAACATATAAAGAAACATAGGTATAAGACACATAGGCACAAAAAAACGTCAGAACACTGTTCATCACTGAACGGGTGGAGTCACTGGCCTAAAGCTGCCTTTACAACAAATCAAGACACCATTTTTTCAATTGTAGCAGCGACATTAGTCGTGTTCCCATCCAATTTTAATTCAAATTTTTAGCAAATTTTTTAAATTTCAGAACTTATTCGGCAAATGTGTTCCCATGTCTCATTTTGCACATTAACTTTTTTTCGAAAACCCCCAAAACCACCTCCACCAACCGCCCAAAACACACCCTCTGGAACCAGACTGGAACGTCAATGGAAAAGCACCCCCGAACTGACCCGTTTCGACACTGACTGTACCGACACGACACTAAGTGGCACTGGTGGAAAAGGGGCAATAGATATTGAGAAACAGGTACCAAAAAATAGTTACTGAGAAACATAGGTACTGGGCAACAGGTACAAAAAAACATATGTACCTAGAAACATAGGCATCAAGAAACATAGGTACTGGGAAACATGGGTATAGATAAATAAACAGTACCAAGAAATGTAGGTACAAGACACATACGTACAGGGAAACACAGAGAAACAAGAAACAAAGGTATAAGACACGTAGGCACAGAGAAACAAAGGTACAGAAAAACAAAGGAACAGGAAAACATAGGTACTGATAAACATAGGTACAGAGAAATTTATGTAACAAGAAACTTACGTACAAAAAAAAAATAGGTACAAGACACATACGTATAGGGAAACCTAGCTACCAAGAAACATAGGTACAGGGAAATATAGGTATTGAGAAACAGAGGTACCAAAAAAGTTTCCAATAAACATGGGTACAAGAAAACAGAGGGACAAGAAACTAATGGGCCTTTTCCATTAGTGCCTCCTCAGTACGGTCTGACTTAGCCCAGCTCTACTTGATACAGTTTGGGTGGTTTTTCATTACACTGTAGTGGGCTGGATTCTGGACGGTCCCAGAGTCTGAAAATTGACATTACATGCTTTTGCCAGCGGGTGGCGGTATTCTCCATTAAACTATTTGCCACAATAAAAACATAGTAGAAGAAGAAGAAGACTCAGAACACAAGGATGACACGGGAGCACTGTTAAACCTTCTGCTCAGCCTGTGGCCTGTTTGCCAGACCCCCCAAAAAAGACTGCAAGCAGTGAAAAGAAGCTTTCAGGAGAAGTACAGGAGAGCGTGGGAAGTCATAAAGCAGTACAAAGCTGTAGACAGGGGTGAGAGTAAGCTAATGTTAATTTTCTAGTGAGCCAAGTGTAAAAGTATATAATGTCAATTAAATAAGGTTAAGTAATCAATATGTTGTATGTGTTTCTGATGAATCTCCTGCATAATAAGCGCCACAAACCTACAGTCTGTACGTGTGGGATGACTGAGCTTCTTAACCTATCTCTAAGGGAGAGCCCAAACACCCTGCGAAGGAAACTCATTTTGGCCACTTGTATCCACAATCTCGTTCTTTCGGACACTACCCAAAGCTCGTGACCATAGATGAGGGTAGGAACGTAGACTGACCGGTAAATCGAGAGCTTCGCTTTCTGGTCTTGTCAAAAACTTGTTTTGCAAATAAATTGTGTTGCTCGCTCTAATCTAGTTACACACTCAAACCTTTATGTGCTTGCTCAGAATTTGTTGTACGCTCAAATATTGTTGCTTGCAAACTCAAATCTTGTGCTGGCACAATGGTTTTTGCTCACTTAAATCTACATCTCGAATCTTGTTGCACACTTGAATCTTGATGTACTTGCTCAAATGTTGCGCAGTTGAATATTGTTGGGTACTCATATCTTGCTGCGTGTTTTAATCTGGTTGTGTGCAATCCAATCCTTTTGAGACTAATTTATCTCTGAAGGAATACCCATTTTATTGCTGTAATACTGGCAACAAGTGAGTAAAATCTCTGAGTTCAGTACAAACCTCATTTTTGGTTGTATCATCATGGCCCTTTACATTTTTAACCAGGTTATTTGCAGAACATTGCTGTATTTTTTGGGAGTCAAGTAAAGTTATTACTTACAGAGCTTTCTTAGAGGCTTTGATCACTGGCAACAGCCTCAGAAGAGCTTCCTCTGAAGCAGAGTATTTCTTTAGGTCAAACACATCCAGATCTTTTTCTGATGACAGTAAGATGAAGGCCAGAGCTGACCACTGAGCAGGAGACAGTTTATCTGTGGAGAGCTTTCCTGAGTTCAGAGACTGTTGGATCTCCTCCACCAGAGAATGGTCATTCAGTTCATTCAGACAGTGGAACAGATTGATGCTTTTCTCTACAGACTGATTCTCACTGATCTTCTTCTTGATGTACTGGATTGTTTCCTGATTGGTCTGTGAGAGACTTCCTGTCTGTGTCAGCAGGCCTCGTAGGAGAGTCTGATTGATCTGCAGTGAAAGACCCAGGAGGAACCGGAGGAACAAGTCAAGGTGTCCATTTTGACTCTTTAAAGCCTCGTCTACAGCAGTCTCATATAGATTTACCATTTCTGATTCATTGTTGTTTGTTTCAGAATTTTTAGAGGTTGCTTCTTTGAGTAGATTTAAACCAGAGTTGACAAAGGTCAGGTGGACATGAAGAGCAGCCAGAAACTCCTGAACACTCAGATGGACGAAGCAGAACACCTTGTCCTGGTA